>BPTQ01000007.1:323209959-323274795 GCA_019973895.1 Chrysanthemum seticuspe | reverse complement strand
AAAAATAGTTTAATTATTGTAATCAATTAGGTTTGAGAGTAGTACTCTGAATACTCGAATAAATAATATGTTCGGTTTCGGAAGAATAATAATTATTCGAATTCGGTTTATTTATTCTACTCTGTTTGTGGGGCATTTGTAGATTTATTATTACGAGAAAAAAAGTCTTAGCTTATTTTCTGTATCTGTAGTGTTAAACGACGTTGTGCTTAGTATAATGCTGATGATCTTTTTCCCCGTTGTGGATGCTTTAAAAGGATCCCTTTAAAAAACAGCCTTTAAAGGATCCCTTAAGGATGTTAAAAGGTTGCTTAATACATGTATCAATAATAACTGCCAAAAGAATCACTAAAGGATCCTTAATCACTGTTTTATAAAAGGGATCGATTAGGCAGCCTTAAAGGAACCCTAAAGGATCCGAAATCCCTAGGAAATCCCAAGGAAATTCCGACGGATTAGCTAGGGAAAATATTTTGTCACTAATTCCTAGGAAATCACTAAGAAAACCGTCAATAATAACTATGTACATAATTCGTTGGAAAATTGTAGGAATTCCCTAGGAAATTTCCGACAAAAAATTTCCCTAGGAAAATTTCGTAGGTGTTGCCCCTTTTTCTAGTAGTCGTAATATGATTCGTGTTGCAGCAAATTGTGATGTCTATGTCTTTTATTCGATTCTGAAAAAAAGAGCATTATTATTTAGATGTTTACGGGGTGTTTGTCTCATCTTATTTATTTGGCTTAAGCTTATTAATAATAAGAAGGCTTTGGCTTGTATAATAAATAAGCTCATAAGTCTCATGATGAGAGTTTGGATTAACTAATGTTATTAATTTGATAAAAAAAAGATCTTAGAAGCATAAAATAAGGCTTTAAGATATGTAGAAGGGTTGTCAATGTGTTTTGAATGTTCACTTTCATTATTCAAAATAAAGCTTGCAACAGGTCGGATGCTAGGAATTTTTTATACAAACACAAGCTTTTAGCTTTTACGTTAAAAAAAAGAATTCAATCTACTACTATAACGGAGTTTTACTTTTGGAAGAAAGAGCAAGTCAAGATAAGAAAAATTGGAAAATCAGGCAAGATTGTTACTTGGTTTTCATCAAGTGGAATATTTCACGCTTTTTATGTTTATGAATGCTTAATCTTTAGCTTATTTGCTTATTGATGTTTAGAGAAGTAATTAAGCATTTAAAGTGGGTGGATGGAGAAAACAAAACTATATGCTTGTTTGCTTATTGTGTAAATATTAAGCACTTTTTTATAAATAACATTGATCGAAAAATACCTAACACCCCTAAAGCCATCCTTCAAAGTTCCATCTTATCAGAGTTTGAAATAATTTTCTTATATTTGTTTTTTATTGACTTTTTAATCAGTTATAGCGTGTTGATGGAGATAACAAAACCATATGCTTTTTTTTTGCTTATTGTGTTTGAACTCATAAACAACTAACTTGGTTTCGTTTCGAGTTTAAGATGTTTATTAATCAGTATACATGGTGAATTGTAGGATAAATTAACTTCTTTTTAGTTTGTTGCTGCATTGACTCTTAATTATTGTTATAGTTCAAGAATTGCATATATATGAGGTTTTTATTGATTGACATAACTGACACAAAATGTTTTTTCCATGTTCCAAGTGATTAAAAGCTGCTACCACTATATCTTCTAGACATTATCATAAAGAATACTGGACAAGATTACATGAAACACTTTTCTGTTGAACATCCTGAGGTTAGATCTTAACCCACACAAAGTGCTTATAACTATGTACTTTTAAAATATATTGTTAATCCTGTGAGTCTGGATACATCAACATTTACTAATTAAGGGAGGTGTGGAGATGAGGAATTGCTTATTAAAAATTGGTTATATGTGTATTTTTGTTAGTTGATATAAGTTGTTTTGGATAAGCACTTTCAAGTTGAAGACTTGAAGATTATCATTATTCTTTGTTTTCTTCATAATGAGTAATAATTTTTCATGTCAACATTCTTCAATCTTATTTCCCATATTCTTATGCATTTGAGATCACACATGTTTTTTAGAACATCAAGCCTTATTTGAAAAGCACAGTGAATTTGTTTTGTTTAACCAGCAAAATGCTAACAAGAACCATGTTTCTTTAACTTTGTTATCTTACTTCCTTTAACTCTAAATCTATACTCTTTGTAATTTCTAGCATTTGTATCTCAATTTTTATTTTTATATGGTTAAGATGCAGGATTGGGTTAATCTATGAGGATAATGTTTAGTTACCACTTATCATTGGAGTTCTAGGTGATAGCATATATTGTAATTGTGCGTGCTTTCGTCTTTTCTTTCTTTAGTATTTAATCATAAGTTCCTCCTTACATTCAGTATTTACAACTTTCCAAATCACATAGTTTTATTCGTGTGTTTTCTTGGTCTGTTGTAGTCCTTATCAATTCTTATGAGACATTTTTTGTATGGTTTAATTACATGTTACCTATTTGATTTTCCCTTATCAAAAATAACTTCCATAAAATAACTTCCATCAGTCAGTGGCAAACTGTTAGTCCGATATATTTGTGTAAAGCCATGAAACATATAAACATGAGTTTGAGAAAATGAATATAACCGATGTTTATTAGAAATAAGAGCATGTTTACACAATCTTAACCTGAGTCAACTAGTAATACCCATTTTTACATTACGATTGTATTAGTCTCACTTAGAGGTTAAGGTGAAGGCTTTACTTGGGATAGTTGCGAAATACTATCCCTGGTAATGACAAATGTTACTCTTCAAGTTATGAAGAGGAAGATCCTACTTAGAAGAGGAGAAAGTTTCTAGTGGTGGAATCGATTGGTTATCACTATTACTAACCTCCTTTTATATAATAGGGAGATAAACTATTAGTAGTTACAAGAGAACAGTGATATCTAAACTAGAAGCAAACTGGAAGTATATATGTGTTATGAGTATATTTTCATGAAAACCGAGTCTATTACATTTTAAATTTTATAAGTTATTTTAATGATTTGTTAAAGTTTCAAAAGTTAACCCTCTACTTGTTCCAAAGTGACACTTTTTACCGAAAAGTTAATATTTTGCATTTTTAGTCCAAAAGTACAAATTAACACTTTTTACCTTTACTTTTCTGAAATTGCCAGTTTCTACCCATATTTATAATTTAAGTCCAACAATCAATATTTTCACTTTTTACCTGACAATTTTCCAACAGTTACACTTTTCACCCTAGTTCCGTAAAAATCACACTTTTAGTCCGAAAATCATAAAATTGCATCCTTTAGTTTAATTTTTGTTTGGCTACTTAATTTAGATTATTATGAGCTTATTTCCTCGGCTTATTTCTTCTGCGCTTACACCGAGGGCTTAATGGGCCTAAGGGCCCAATTTGGCTTTAAATTAAGTGTTTAAGTGTCAGTCGAGTGTGGTGAGTGGTTTTAGAGTAGTTTTAGGTAACTCAAAAATAATATTTCTAGCTCCTCAACTGCTTATTCTCAACAGCTTATCATCCGATCTTATTTGGATAGCTTATGGGCCATGTGCTTTTGAAAACAATTTTGGGCTTTTAAGCCTGTTAAGGAGTTTTAATTTAAAAGAATAGGCTCGATAGGTTGTACCGAGTAAGCTTAGGTTTAGGGTTCATTTAAAGGGCTTAGTGACTTATTTTCCTGGTTTATCACCACAGCTTATTTGGTTGGCTTATTAAGAATCGGGTTAAGTGCAAAAGTTTATCAAGGGTTCGTTATTCAACATAAATGGAACCCGATTCCTTGGTGGTTTTTCAAAGACTATATTAGTGCCTTACATATGTGTGAGATGAGTTTTTATTGGAAGTGCTTATTAGAGGATGTGTGGGCTCGATTTGGGTTACTACGTGGGCTAAGAAGTCTACACGTTTCCATATAATCCACAAGTGTTACGTATTATTCGATTAGATTAGTTGTTCATATGAGTTTACCACATGGAGTTATAGGCTAGTTTTCCACCACTCAAGAGTGTCAAGTTACATCATGTTCACCATGTTGGTGTTTTAATGTTTCACAAATTTTTCACAACTCTAAGGTTTTCCAAAACATATTTTATCATCACCACAGAACCCGCATAGGTTATATAAGGTAGAAAAAGAAGATTTTCAAACAAGCTCTACTTAATATGACTCATGTTGATATTACGTAGCATGCATTGCATCTAAGGGTTTATAGACAGATATGTTACCCAACTTTTCAACTTTATTCGGCTAAGTTACCATACTTTCATTTTGTTCACTTAGCTTACTCAAGTTTAGTTAAACATTCAACCTCTATTTTTTCAGTGTAATCAAAGTAACCCAAATGCATTTTTTTAGGTAAGTTAAGTAACCTAAATGTAGCGTTTTAGAAATTCAGTAACCTAAATGTAGCATTTTTTTTAGTTAAGTAACATGTTTGCACAAAAAAAAGTTTAGTAATTTAGACGAATAAAGTTGGAAAGTTGGGTAACCTATCTGTCTATAAACCCTTGCATCTAATTAATGAAGTGTATGTTTACGTGTAAGGGAAAGAAGACCAATGTAGTATAGAGTTTTACAACATATTAATTTACGCATATATACATGCAAGAATAAAGAGAAAATGAAGTAAGGAGTTTGGAGATTTCATATGCTCACACTGGTGTTAGAGTTTTGTGTGAGTGCCGAACAAAATGAAACAAGAACAAGAACCCAAACTTGCTACCCTTGTTGTTTCCAACTCAACCCGTAAGCCAAACCAAATATCCTCACACGATCTATACCCATTTCTAACAAAATCAAAAGACTCTTTTACGCGACTAAAACAAATCAAAATATCAACTATTCTCTTTTCTTGCTTTCCTGTTGATAGAACACTAGTGAGACAGTGAGATTTAGGAAGAAAGTTTGAGTGTGAGTAGTGTGGTGATGGATAGTTTATAAAATCAACATGCATGGCTTATGTATTATAAAATAACTCTAGCATTGCTTGGAAGTTTGGAAATATGGATGGCTTGTGAGTGTTGTCCCATTTGGTTCCTTATTCAAATGACACAAAAAGGAGAGGCGAGGAAGTGTCATATCAATGGGCAAGGAGTGGAAAACATATTACACATTGGTTAAAATTGGCTTAGGGTTAAGTAAGGTTTAGGTGATTAATTAATTTAGGAGGGTAAGGACTTTGGTTCTTGTAGTGCTTGACGTGAGGGAACAAAAGAACAAAGGTAAGTATGGCTTTGTATTATTAAAACATAAGTGTGTTAGTGTGTGTTTGCTTTTCACGATTGAAAGCCACGCTCGTTAAGTGGTGAGCTACGACAGAGTTGAGGCCTAAAAGGGAGAAATATGTGGTGAGTTGGGCTTAATCTATATCAAGAGCCGAGCCCATTAAAAAATAAAATAGTATGTGTGTATGTGTTTGTTTGGTGTAGCGAGCCCAAGCCCAAAAGAAAATTAGGATATGCTATTTCGCTTTTAGATGAGAAATGGTCCAAGAGAAATTAGTCATGTTTGACTAGCTCGTGGGTTATTCTAGTGTTGGTACGTGTGGAGCTCGTTTGTAAGCATGTGAGTTACATCACATGTTGATATACGAATAATATTTCGTAAAAAAACACCAGACCTGAAAATGGTTAATTAAAGCTTTCATTGAATTTAATTCGAGTTTACAATACTTAATGACTTTGGAAAATTATGGGTTATTACAGTACCTACCCCTTAAGAGAATTTTGTCCTGGAATTTAACTTGTGATAGTTGTCGGGGTTGCATCGGCAAAGAGGTGTGGGTATTTAGCATGAATTTGGTCTTCACGCTCCCATGTGTACTCCGGTCCTCTCTTGGATTCCATCTGACCTTGACAATGGGAATGCGGCTTTGTTTTAATTGTTTGACATCCATGTCCATGATTTCTACTGGCTCTTCGATAAAGTTGAGCTTATCATCAATCTTGATCTCTTTTAATGGAATTACGAGAGATTCATCTAACAAACACTTATTCATATTTGATATCTGAAAGGTATAATGCACTCTACTGAGCTCCTCAGGAAGTTCAAGTTTGTATCTAACTGGACCGATCCTTTCCAGGATTTTAAATGGTCCAATGTATCAGGTATTTATCTTTTCTCGTTTTTAGAATCTGACCATTCCCTTCCAAGATGATACTTTCAACATGACCCTATCACCAACTTGTAATTCCATGGGATTTCGTCTTACATTGGCATAACTCTTTTGTCGATCTCTAGCAACTTGAAGTCGTTGTCTGATTTGCAGTATTTTCTCTATCGTTTCCAGAATAATTTTAGGTCCAGTGAGTTGGACATCTCTAACCTCGGCCCAACAAACAGGCGATCAACACTTTCGACTATAAAGCGCTTTAAATGGTGTTGCCTTGATATTGGCGTGGTATCTGTTGTTGTAGGAGAATTTCGCTAGCGGTAAGTGTCTATCCCAAAATTTTCTAAAATCGATCACACATGCTCAAAGCATATCTTCCAAGGTTTGGATAGTTCTTTCTCTTTGACTATCGGTCTACGGATGATACGCAATGCTTATGTCTAACCGAGTACCCATATCATTTTGAAGCGACTGCCAAAATCTAGATGTGAAAAGGCTATCGCGGTCAGAGATGATAGAAATCGGCACTCCATGCCATGAGACAATTTCTATCAGATATAACCGTGTAATAGTACTCATCTCGTCGGTCTCCTTGATGGGTAAAAAATGTGCAAATTTGGTAAGACGGTCAACAATAACCAAAATAGTGTCAAATCCGTTAGAAGTTTTAGGTAGTTTGGTGATGCAGTCCATGGTAATCCTTTCCCATTTCCATACTAGAATATCTGGTTGTGTCAGTAAGTCGAAGGGTTTTTGACTTTCAGCTTTGACCCTAGAGCATGTTAGGCATTTTTTGACATAATCCGTAATCTCAGCCTTCATGTTTGGCCATCGGTAGAGTTTCTTAAGATCTTGGTACATTTTGTCGGAACCTGAATGAATGGAATACTTTAATTTGTGAGATTCGTGCATGATGAGGTCATGTATTCCCTCGTAGATCGGAATCCAACTTCTGTCATTGAAACACAACATACCATTCGATCTTTTCACGAACCCCGTTCTCGTTTTCAGGCAGACCATGGATTTTATCGTTCGGTCGATTTTCTTACTTGAGTTCCTCGGACTTAGCCTCAAGAATTTTTGGTGGAAGAGGTGATGTAATTGTCATTCCCAAAGATCTAACTATGAGAAGTTTAGGTCGCTCTTTCCTGCTTATGGAATCTGCCACTACATTTGCCTTTCCAGGGTGATAGTGAATTTCGCAATCATAGTCACTGAGCAACTCTAACCATCGACGTTGTCTCATGTTCAACTTTGTTTTGTCTAAGATATGTTGAATGCTTTTATGATCCGTGAATATCGCGCATTTGGTGTCATACAGGTAGTGTCTCCAAAGTTTAAGAGCAAAAACCACTGCTCCTAATTTTGGATCATGAGTGGTGTAGTTCTTTAAGTGAGGTTTGAGTTATCGAGAAGCATATGCAATTAATTTAATCCTTTGCATCAACACAACGCCTAAACCCTGGTACGATGCATCACAATATACCACGAAGTCATCAACTCCTTCTGGAAACGATAAAATTAGAGCTTTGTAAAGTTTTTATTTCAAGAGTTGGAAAGCAGAATCTTGATCTTCTCCCCAGATAATCTTCTTGTTTTTCTGTGTTAATTCCGTCAAGGATTTGACAATTTTGGAAAAAACCTTTGGTAATAACCAGCAAGGCCTAAGAATTGACGTATTTATGTGGGATTCGTAGGAGGTGCCCAACTTTTAACAGCTTTGATCTTTGCAGGGTCGACATGAATGCCTTGGCTATCAATCACGTGCCTGAGAAATTGCACTATTTGGATCCAAAAATCACACTTGGAAAATTTGGCATACAATTATTCCTTTTTGAGTAATTCTAAGATGGTCTTTAGATGTTTTGCGTGCTCCTCTTTGTCGCTAAAATAGATAAGAATGTCATCGATGAACATAATTACAAATTCGTCCAAATAAGGTTTGCACAATCGATTCATTAAATCCATGAATACCGCTTGTTTGTTGGTCAAGCCGAATGGCATCACTTGGAACTCATAGTGACCGTATCGTATTCTGTAAGTGGTTTTTGGAATATCTTCTTCCTTGACTCTTAGTTGATGATAACCTGGCCTAAGATTAATTTTCGAGTAGATACTCGATCCTTGTAATTGGTCGAACAAATCGTCCATTCTGGGCAATAGATATCGATTTTTCACCGTAAGTTGTTTCAACTCCTGATAATAAATACACATTCGGAAAGTCCCGTCTTTCTTTTTGACAAATAAGACTGGAGATACCCAAGGTGAAGAACTTGGTCTAATGAAACCTTTTTCTGACAATTCTTGCAGTTGGTTAGCTAACTCTTGCATTTCAGACAGAGCTAATCCATATGGTGCTCGGGCCACTGGAGTTTCTCTCGGCACCAAATCGATTTGAAATTCGACTTGATGAATGGGTGGAAGGCCGGACAAATCTTCAGGAAATACTTCTGGAAAGTCTTTAACTACTGGTACGTCTTCAAGTCGCTTCTCCTCTGACTTTTTGTCTGTTACTTGAGCTAAGAAGGCGAGACATCCTTTGTCTATATACTTCATGGTTTTATGAGGGATATGATGCTTACACGGGTTTTACTTTGATCACCACGGATAATGAGGGTTCGTCATTAAAAGGAATGTAAACAACTTTCTCGTCACATATGATTCTTGTATGATATTTGTATAGCCAATCCATACCAATGACAACGTCAAATCTACCGAGTTCAATGGGAAGCGGGTCTATGTTGAATAGTTGCTTTAGTAAGAGTAAGGTGCAACCTCGAATTATGGTGTTAGTGCCTACCAGTTTCTCATTAGCCAGTTCAATTTCATAAGTGGTGTCTAGAATCATTGGTGTGATGTTAAGCAGGGGGACGAATGTAGTAGACACAAAACTTTTATCGACTCTAGAATAAAATAAAACTTTAGCATAGTGGTTGTTGAGTAAGAACGTACCTGTTACTACGTCTGGGTTCTATTGAGTATCCCTGTTTCCTAGCACATAATCTCTCCCACGAGCAATTTTTTTTGGTTGGCATCTTGCTTTGGGCACTGATTCCTATAGTGCCCCTTTTCTCCAGAGTCGTGGCATGTCACAATCACTGGTTGTAGGTTACTTCCAATAGCGAGAGTCTTGCAATAACGGGTCTAATGGCCCACTTTGTGACATTTCCCACACTTAACAGTACAGTGCCCCTTGTGATAAAATTTGCATCGATCACACAAGGGTTGATTCCCAGCATACCCCTTGCCTTCAGTTTGGGTAGCAACATAAGACATGGCGGCTTATTGTCTACGGTTTTGTTGATTGTGGTGGTTGTTACTGCTTTGGTGGTATTAATTGTTGTTGTTATGGTTATTGCGGTAATTGTTGTAGTAGTGAGAGTTGTTGTTGTTGTTCCTTCGATCATCAACCTTCCTTTCTTTGTCATTACTGCCCTGAACAGACCCATACTTCAGAACCTGATCCCTTAGTCGATAGGAAATAGTAATCACTTCCTCTACTCACTGAGGTTTGGATGAGGTAACATTACCCTCAATGCTTCAGGGCAGGCCCCCGATGAGATTCTCCAACAACTTTTCATCATTGGGAACCATAGAGGGACACAAAGCACTTAATTCTTGGAACGTTTTGGAGCAGGTTTTGAGATCACTTCCCTTCGTAGTTAGATAATAAAACTCGTCTTCTAACTTTTTGATCTCTGTTCGAGGACAATACTTCTTTATCATCAGCTTCTTCAACCTTGTCTAAGTAGTCTTGTAGGCCTCCTCAATGCCAATTGGCTGGGCATAGGACTTCCACCAAGAAAAAGCATCTTCTAAAAACGTACCTGTAGCAAATTTGACCTTGTAGTCCTCGGTACAGTCACTCAAGAGAAAAACTTATTTGGTTCGCTCAAACCAGTGGATAAGACCAATAACACCTTGAAGAATGTTGGTTTACAGTTCATGAACTTCTTGTAACTGCATTTGCGAGTTACTATTGTTTCACTTCCACCAGTGTGGTTATCAGTGATGTCTGTGTGGACACCCTCTGTGGGGCGTCTTGTAAGAGCTGCAATGATACCATCATTTACCAACTTTTAAATAACAACTGGTGTCACTGTGTAAGTCTTCTTTTTGGGAGGCATACTTCTATAAATACACAAATGTATACGTTAGTATCCAGAAACCATCAATATCACAATAAGTGGAAATATCACGAATAGTTCATAATAGTCGAGATCATCACATAACATCATCCAACCAAAATGTGAACTCATCAATCATCCCAAGTAGGAACCATAGCAATCATAAATAACATCACAATATGTATGAATAATATCACAACATATGTGGAACTATAAATGATCGTCTCGGCTCATATAAACTGATATCATAACAAGGCAATATATAACATAAAAACAACACAACTGTTGGGATATGAAAGTGCTGAAAAAAGTCAAAGTACTGCTAAAAGATAAAGTCAAAGTACTGCAAGGTGAAGTCAAAGTACTGCTAGGACAGAAGAACTGTTATATTCGTTTATGGAAAGTATTGTATTCCATGTTTAGATTACTTGTCGTACAAGGTTATCAATTGTAAACCGACTAGGATATCCTTGAGCCTATAAAAGGACTCCTAGATTGGCATTAGAGGTACGATTTCAGAAAAAGAGTTTTAGAGTTTACGAATTAAGAGTTTAGAGAAAAGTTCGAATATCTTAGAGTTGTATTAGAATATCTGCATAATAAGCAGATTTAGAGTTTATTAATAAAGTTTTCTTCTTAGCTTTGTTAAGTAAATTCCGCGTACTTAATAAAGATTGCTCAGTGTTTCTTTGTTAATAACTTAGGATTTATCCGAGGTTATTAAACCTTAACAAGCTAGTTTAGTTTGATTAAAGTATATCGATCCAACAAGTGGTATCAGAGCTTGTGTGGAAACTCTGACTAGGAAGAAACCCTACAATTTTCAAGATGTCGACTGAAGCTGTTCCACAACCCTCAATCACCTCACTCAGAATTCCAATTATCAAGAAGGGAGAATATGATCTCTGGTGCATGAAGATGAGGCAGTATATTGCCATTACAGACCATGCTCTGTGGAATGTAATTGTGAATGGGAATGAAGTTCCTCAAGAACCTATTCAAGTTGCTGGACAACCTTTAGCACCAAAGGCAGTTTTACCACAAGCAACCCTAAGGAATCAAGAGAAGGCTCTTAACATTCTCTTGTCTGCCATTCCAGATGGCCATCTTCTCAAATTTCATGATGCTAAAGATGCTAAGCAGCTCTGGGCTGCTCTCAAGACCAGATTTGGAGGGAATGAAGCCTCTAAGAAGATGCACAGAAACGTGCTAAAACAGCAGTTTGAAACATTCACAGTAGGAGAAAGAGAGAGTCTTGATGCTGCATATGATAGGTTTCAAAATCTCCTCAACATGTTGGAGTTATACAAGGCAGAAGTATCAGTTGAGGATGCTAATTTGAAGTTTCTAAGGAGTTTGCCATCTTCATGGCATGTGATTGCTACTATGATCAGAGGACAACAAGGACTGGATGTTATGGACTTTGATGATCTTTATCATCAATTGAAGGTGTATGAACATGAGATGAGTGGTCAACCAAATTCTAAATCTCACAGCATTGCTTTTCTATCATCTGAAAAGAAGAGCAGTACTTCCAAAAGTACTGCTTCTCCTCAAAGTACTGTTTCTCAAAGTACTGCTGTCTACAATTCCCCATCATATGCTCAGCATGCCCCACCATCTACTACTTTAAACTCAGATGAAGTTGTGTGCTCTTTCTTTGCTCAACAAGAAAGCTTACCTGTCACTTATGAAGAGGATCTAGCACAGATTGAAGAAGATGCACTTGAGGAAATTGATATCAGGTGGCAAGTTGCTTTGATCACTGCAAGGATCAAAAAGTACATGAAAAAGACAGGCAAAAACATTGATTTCAAACCAAAACAAGGAATAACTTTTGACAAATCTAAAATTGAATGCTTCAATTGTCAAAAGACTGGTCACTTTGCAAGGGAGTGCAGGTTTGCTAAGTATCAAGCAAACAGAACATCTGAGAAGCCTAAACTTGAGCTCAAGGAAATTCCAATAACTGAAACAAAGGCGTTGGTTGCTCAAGAGAAGTTATCAGAAGTGGACTGGAGTGAAGAGTTTGATGATGAACCAGTGACTTACTGTATGGTAGCAGTGGAAGATGCAGTTGAAGACACTGTGGAAGCATTGGACTGGAGCACTGCTTTTGATGAAGAATCTGAACATGCTGCTTTGGAATCTGATGATGGCTTTGGAGGATTTGATTGGAGCAAAGAAAGTGAAGATGATCCTGTTCTTCTTGCTATGGTAGCTACTTCACCAACTCAGTCTCCTATCTCTGAGGTATGCTCAAACTGTTATGAGTTTTATCAAAAATTACTTAACAGTTATGTAACTGAAAGAGATAATTGTATTAGGGCTAGGTCTGAGGTAGCAGGTTACCAAATCACTTTAGAGTCTGTAGAAGCTAAAATCATAACACACGAAAATAATGAAATGGCTTGGGCTGAAAAGTATGAACAACAGGATTACCAGTTAAAACTCAGTGAATGGAAACTAAACTGTAAAATTGCTGAAATTGAGAAATTAACTAAGGAAAGAGATGATTTGTTAGCTAAGTTTGCTGCTTGGGGTGAGTCTGGCTTGTCCCATGTTGCTTATGTTGAAAAACAGAGAAGGGCTTACATTAGAACAGGCTTAGGATTTGGAATGGACTTTAGTAGTGAAGATGAAAACCAACCTAGTAATCAGGATGATGGTAATTTTGAGGATATAACCACTAGTGATGATGAGCTCATTAACTATGTAGATTCATCTAGTAATGATGGCTCAGTAAGTGAACCACCTCCTGAATATAAGAAAGACAATGGTTATCATGCTGTTCCTCATCCCATTAGTCATCACCCCTCTAGGCCTGATGTTTCTCGTTATGGTGTTGATAGTCTAGAGTTTAGGAAGAAGCTTATTGCAAAATCTAGATCTGAGAAACCCAAAGAAACTATTGAAAACAATGTTCAAAATCCAGCAGTACCTTTAAATCAAAGTACTGCTCAACAAGCAGTACTTTCTGCAAAACCTTTTCAAAACAGTACTGCTAAACCTTTTTGGGATAATTTTGGTCAAAACAAATTTTATCAGTCCTCAAGAAGGCAAAATAATTTTGGGCATAGACATAGAAGAAATCACTTTGGTCATATGGGTCAAAAATTGTGTTTTGTGTGTTATAGTCCTACTCATTTAATCAAAGATTGTGACAGACACTCAGAATATCTAAGCAAGTTTCCAAGGAATAAGTCTAACAATCAGAGACCTAGAGAGCACAAACCAGTGTGGACTAATTCAAATAGGGTTAATCACAGAAACTTCACACCAGATCATAGATACACACATCAGAGAAGAACTTCAGTATCTCACCGTACTTTCCAAAGTACTGCTCAGAGACAAGGTACTGAAAACCATACTTGGGATAGAAATTCTAGGAGATCTCATTATCAACCTAGAAGTTATCACAGTTCATATAGGGGATCTAGATCACAAGAACCTCCTGTTAAAACTGAATGGGTTAAAAGGGAAAGAACTGCTGGGAGACATGCAGTACGTTCAACAAAAAGTGAATCAGATGTTTTTGTGTCAAAAGAAAAGGCTAATAATCTGGTAAAAGAAATTTATATTGAAAAACCAGAGAGTTTTGAAAATCCACATGCTAAACATCAAAAGATAATTTTGGATCATCAATTGAGAGATAGTGAGAATTACATACTCAAAGAATTTGAGTTTGTAACTTCTCAAGGGGAACACAAGTCAGTAATGGCTTGGGTTCCTAAAAGTTTCTAACTCTTTTCTTTGTGTGCAGGGCAACCCAGAAGAGGAGCTTGAAGATCATCTTATTGTGGATAGTGGTTGCTCTGGAAGTATGACAGGTGATAAAGAGATCCTGTCTGATTTTAGAAGTATTAGTGGAGGAAAAGTTGCATTTGGGAATGATCCCAATGGAGGAAGGATTACAGGGAAAGGAACAATTAAAGCTGGGAGAATTGATTTTGAGAATGTCAGATATGTGAAGGAGCTAAAGTTCAACTTGTTGTCAGTCTCTCAAATTTGTGATAAAAAGCATCCTGTGTTATTCACTGACACAGAATGTCTTATCCTTTCTTCTGACTTCAAACCTGTTGATGATGACTTGGTAGTACTTAGAGTACCAAGGACAAATGATGTGTATAGTCTAGACATGAAGAGTCTACATTCTTCTGGAAGAGCCACATGTTTGGTGGCTAAAGCTACATCTGAAGAGGCACATCAATGGCATAGAAGATTGGGCCATGTGAATTTCAAGAACATCAACAAACTTCACTGGATCAGTACTCGTTCTTCTTAACACGCTATGATTATGTTGATGCTTATGGAAGATTCAAGTCTATTCTGGCTTGGGATTTCCAAAAACATTAATTCTTAATGTATTGTGTGCATAGCAATTCATAGAAAGTTGGTGTTTGAGAATTGCTATGGTGTATGGTGTCCGTGAATATGAAGGTCGATGGTGTTTATAATTGGTTATGTCATGTGATAATGCGAGGATGGTATTAATTTATTGATTGGGTCAAAATTCGGTGCTATGCGATACATGGAAGTTACGGTGGACTTCCTCTTTGATTGGTCCAATTCAGCCGTTGGTCAAAAGTTGCGGCATATTATATTCGTTTTGGAATTAGATCACGTTAATTGCTGAATTTTTGGGACCCACGAATTTTATATGATTATCCAGCACATGGGATTATTTGTACCGGTTATCCATGTTTGCTTTTGGTCAAATATTGTATTGATTGATCACATGGGAAAGCATATTCAATATTAATTCTCGTCAAGAAATTGATACAACATATTCATGGATCAGACACGGGACCCACGAGTTAGTATGGTGGCTATATTGGCTGATTGTTATCACGTGAGATTGGATGAGATTTTTTTAATTGTGCAAGTGGGTTTCGATTCGATAAGGTGCAGTACATGGGCGTTACGGTGGGTTTGCATTTTGATTGGTTGATTGATGATCTTACTATTCGAATAGTGTTAGAAAGGGATGTGAGATTAGAAGATGGATAGGGACCTACGAGTTAATTTTTTTTTTTTTTTTTGGTGCTAATTCATGCAATTGGTTGTTGTCACGTGATAGGACAACAATTTAATGTACCTGTTTCATGTCTTTTATATTATTACTACACGCATGGGATTCCCTGAAGTGCATCATATGGCTATTATGGTGGTCTAAGAATTTGATTGGTCCAGGAACTGATGTGAAAGTGATAGGATACTTTAAGTATGCAGCAGTTAATATTGTTTGTGGTAAGTGATCAGATGGGTTAAAGCAACGTACTGCTTCAAGTTTTAAAAGTAATGGTGAATCAAACGAGTTCAAGGTACTGTCAAAAGTACTGCAGATTTTTTAATGAAAGTACTGCTGCGTTTTCGAAGGTACTGCTGCAAAGAACTGATGTTTATACGAAAGTACTGCTGAAGTTGAAAGTACTGTTCGAACATTGAAAGTACTGCTGCATATTATTTTCAAAGTACTGCTTGGATGCAAGGGGAAGTCGCGCATGATTTTTGGTCCCTAATTAGAGATTAGTTAGTTGGGACGTTTGTGTTCGTACTGCTCGTATTGACTGACACATGGTTTGGTTTCTCGGATGCTTTATGGTTATTATTTTTGAGAATTCAAGAGCCGGTTAACATAAATTTCAGGGGAAGTGTATACAGGTTGCTTATCTTCACAGGTTCCTTATTCGATAATTACAAAAAGGGGAAGAAGTTAACATGAAGATTATTTGCAACTTATTTATGTGTGTTTGTTTCATTCACGGAGATGATTACATCTCAACTTCTCTATTTAAGGGGAAGTTCGTACACGACTTTGTTTATTTTGTCATCATTAAAAAGACAAAATAAATACAAGAATGAAACAATGGGAATGAAGATTATCGTCATTGAAGATTGCTGAATTCATGAAGATAGTTTTGTAATATCAAATAGGGGAAGATTGTTGGGCCATATACAATCGTGTATATGTGATTTGATACAACAAAACTACATATGCTTCAATGAAGATAATTGAAGGACTTAATATGCATAATGGAGATTCTACAAGCTGATGGAGTATATGCAAAATACTTATCTTTATTAAAGATATCAGAAGATCTTGTATAGAAGATTATAGAAGATATTGTTTTACTTGTAGGTTAAGTTTGTAACCCTAGCACCTCTATTATATAAAGAGATGACAGGCACGTAGTTTATTAGATGATTAGAACTACACACAAAAACATACACGTCCCATACATTATTAGTTAGTTCATAGCTTCAAGGTTAGAGGTATTAGATGCGATAATGGAACTGAATTCAAGAACAAGCCTATGGATGATTTTTGTGCAAATAAAGGCATAAAAAGGGAGTTTAGTATTGCTAGAACACCACAGCAAAATGGTGTTGCAGAAAGGAAAAATAGAACCTTGATTGAAGCTGCAAGGACCATGTTAGCTGATTCTCATCTCCCTATTCAATTTTGGGCAGAAGCTGTAAGTACTGCATGTTATGTACTCAACAGGGTTTCTGTCACAAAACCACAGATGAAGACACCATATGAATTGCTGATGGGCAATAAACCCAACATTCGTTTTATGAAGCCTTTTGGATGCCCTCTTACTATTCTGAACACCATTGATAATCTAGGGAAGTTTGATGGCAAGTCTGAAGAAGGTTACTTATTGGGATATTGCACTAACAGTAAAGGATTCAGAGTCTACAACAGAGTTACTAAGAAGATTCAAGATTGTCTTCATGTTGAGTTTTTAGAGGATCAAGACAATGAGAAAGGGAAGGGTCCTGATTGGATGTTTGATCTTGAGATTTTATCTCCTTCAATGAATTATGTACCTGTTAGAGAAGAAAATCAACCTTTGCATAATGAAGAAGATATTCAGTATGTTGTTCATGATATTCATCTTAGACCTGATGCTATTCCTGATAAAGATCCTATGAGTCCAAAACAAAGTACTGATGTTCCTAAGCAAAGTACTGATTCGCCAAAACAAAGTACTGTTGCATCACAATCCTCATTATCTGCTGAGGATCAATCTATTCAAGAGGAACTTAATCAGATGCTTCTTCAAGATGTATTAGCATATTCTTACACAGATGAACAAAGGAGAGCTTATGAAGAGGCAAAGAAGAACAAGACTGCAGAATTCTCTTACAGTACTTTGGATAGTACTTTCAACCAAAGTACTGCTGCACATCTTAACAGTACTTTAGATGATTTGGATGATCCTACCATGCCTGAATTAGAAGAAACTGATGATGAGCTTGAAGATGAAGGTATTTTCACAAATTCCAATAAAGGTGCTGATTATACTAACTTAGATGATACATATGAAGTTCCACAGTCTCCAATCTTACGGATTCATAAGAATCATCCAACTGATCAAATCATTGGTCCTTCTACCTCTGGAGTTATGACAAGACACAAAGATAAGGGTTTCACAAAACCTCATAATGCTTTACTTAGCTTTGTGTATAAACAAAACAGGCTAAATCATAAGGACCATCAAACCTGCTTATTCACTTGTTTCATCTCTCAAGAAGAACCCAAGAATATTGCTCAAGCTTTGACTAAAGAAAGCTGGGTTGAAGCTATGCAGGAAGAACTTCTTCAATTTAAACTTCAAGAGGTTTGGGTTTTATGTGATCTTCCAGATGGAAAGAGAGTTATTGGAACCAGATGGGTTTTTAGAGTCAAAAGAGATGAAAGAGGCAATGTTATCAAAAACAAGGCAAGATTAGTTGCTCAAGGTTATAAACAGGAGGAAGGGGTAGATTATGATGAGGTATTTGCTCCTGTGGCAAGGATTGAAGCAATTAGAATCTTTCTTGCTTTTGCTTCTTATATGGGTTTTCAAGTCTATCAGATGGATGTCAAGAGTGCCTTTCTTTATGGCACTATTACAGAAGAGGTATATGTGAAACAACCTCCAGGTTTTGAAGGGTTGTGGTATCCTAAAGAGTCACCTTTTCCCTTAGAAGCTTTTTCAGATAGTGACTATGCAGGTGATAACTATGATAGAAGATCCACAACTGGTGGATGCCAATATCTTGGCAGAAGGTTAGTCTCATGGCAATGCAAAAAGCAGACAATTGCAGCAACATCATCTACTGAAGCTGAATATGTAGCTGCTGCAAGTTGTTGTGGTCAAGTTTTATGGATGCAGAATCAACTCTTGGATTATGGGTTCAACTTTAAGAATACTCCTATCAATATTGATAATGAGAGTACTATTTGTATTGTGAAGAATCCTGTCTATCATTCCAAGACAAAGCATATTCAGATTAGGCATCACTTTATCAGAGAATGTTATGAGCATAGGCTCATTAATGTGGTTAAAGTTCACACGGATGATAATGTAGCTGATCTACTCACCAAAGGTTTTGATGTGTCACGATTCAATCACTTAGTCGTGAGCATTGGAATGATTAACTACTAAGCTATGTTTATGGGGAGGACTATAAGATGTTTGATATAGTCCTGTGTATTGTTTGAGGGGAGGATGTTAGTGTATACTTAGTTTTTATGAAGGTTTTTGGCAAAGTACTGTATTTCCTGAAAGTACTGCTTGGGAAAGTACTGCTTATGTGGAAAGTACTGTTTGTCGTATTAAAGTACTGTTCCAACGGTAATATTGAAGGGTAATTGGTAGTAACGGTAACTTTGTTATTTCGGCTGTGATTTTTCAAATCTCACCTATAAATAACTTCTTTCCGATTTTCCCTCTCATATTATTACTTCACATCTTTTCTATACTTAACTTCCAATTGCCATCTCTTTATTATTCAATACAATCTTTCTATTGTGCTCACTCTTTCAACATTATGGTGAATCGTTTAACTGTTTCGAAGCACAATATGGTGGCTAATTTGGAAAAGACTGAGGCGAACGTGGCTTTCTATGATATCATTGATTATCTAGTTGGGTCACCTATTAGTTATGCTCTTTTGGTTGAGCCAGATATAATAGAGCCATGGATTCAAGAATTTTGGGCTAATGCTAGAGAGAATATGGAGGAGGATGAATATTATATTAGATCCTTAGTTGCTGGAAAGACTATCAAGATTATAGAGGCCTCCATTCGTGATGATTTATTATTTGGTGATGAAGATGGGGCCATTAGATTTGACAAGCAACTAATTTGGGATACTTTTAGTAATCTGGGCTATGAAGGTTCTTTGACTGAACAAACTTTTAAGAAGGCCTTATTCTGTCCTCAATGGAAGTTTTTGATTCATGTTTTGCTTCATTGCATAAGTTCTAAAAGCACTTCTTGGGAGCAGTTTGGGTCTAATATAGCGTCTGCAGTGGTTGGCTTAGCTACAGACAGAGTGTTTAACTTTTCACGGCTTATTTTGGATGGAATGCTCTCTCATATATTCTCTGGGGCAAAATGGTTGATGTACCCAAGATTTATACAGGTTTTCTTAAACAAACAATTGGCTGATGTTCCAAAACCTACTGCTTTGTTACCTGTTATTGTGCAACAAGCCAAGATTTATACCTTCATGGCTAGGCGTAGTGATTTGTTCAGAGGTGGAGATATTCCCTTAACGACAACAATGATGGAAGTTGTTCATGCTGTTCGTGATGCAGCTGGAGCGGATGAAGAATCTGAAGGTACTGATTCTGGCCAAGGTACTGCTTCACAAAGTACTGCCTCTGCAAGTACTGCTTCAAAAAGTACTGCATCTGCAAGTACTGCTTCAAAAGGTACTGCATCTGCAAGTACTGCTTCACAAGGTACTGCCTCTGGTGAAGGTGCTGCATCATTACAAGGTGATGATTCTTCAGGTCCTGAGGTTCAAGTTGAGATTGAGCGCACACCTACTCCCTCTCCACAACGTTCTGTTTCAGAGGTTCAAGGTGCTGCTACTACAATTCCTCGTGAAGGTTTAACTATGGATAACTATGCTTTGACACAGGCGCTTGCTAGGTTGAACAAAACTGTTGAGCGTCAAGCTAAAACTATTCGGAAGTTAAAGCGTAACTACTTCTGGTTGAGAAATTTTGTTAAACCTTATATTCAAGGTTTCAACTTATGGGTTCAGGAGGAGAACAGACGTCGAAAAGCACTTCGTAAAGAATTGAAAAGAAAGACGGTTCCTAAATCATCTTCTGTCAACTTGGGGAGGAATTTCGACAAAGAAAATTTGAAAGAAGATGTTATGAAGACAAAAGAATCTGAAGAAGATGTTTTGAAGAAGAAAGAAGATTTTTCTGAGGAACAAGAAGTAGAAGTACAAGTTCAAGGTACTGATAATCAAGGTACTGATGTTCAAGGTACTGTTGATCAAAGTACTGAACATCAAAGTACTGAGGTTCATGATACATCTAGGCCAGAAGTTATAACACCAATAACTCCAAGGGTTTTGAATTTTGAAGAAGAAGCTGGTCCTTCTACAGTTGTTATAGAGGAAGAAGAAGAACCTAGATTTAAACCTATTTATTCACCAAGTGATGATGAATTAGTTGCTACAATTCTTGATCTGTCACAACCAAGAGGAGGAGTTACTATTAGAGAAGCACAAGAAGAAGAACAACCAAGAACTGATCAACCTGCAATTGATCCAAAAGACAAAGGAAAAGGTGTTTTGGTTGAAGTTAAGAAGAAGAAACTTACTTTGGCAGAACTTAGAGCATTTGAAGTTGTAAGGAATGAAGCTGCAGCTAGAAAAGTTCAAGAAGAGTTAGATGCTAAAGATAGAGAAGAACAAGAAGCTCAAGAAGCTCTAAATAGAGAAGCAGCTCAAAAGGTGCAAGATGAATTGGATGCTGAAACTGTTGAACCTCTACAGTCTCCAACACCTGTTAGATTCATGTTAAGAAGACCTAATTTGGCTAAAGAAAGGAATGCAATGATGGAATACTTAAAAGGCAGAGGATTTAAAGGATTGCAAAAGCTAAATTATGTGGATATGAAAAGATTATATGATGCTGAGAGAGAAGCTTATAAGAAAGATGTTGCAGGAATTAAAGATTTTAGAGAAGAAGCTTATTGGACTGAAGCTGAAAGGAAGAAAAGCTTAAAGAGGAAAAGAAAAACTGAAGCTACAGATGTTCAGTTTTCAAAGAAAGAGAAGGTTGAATTAAGATCTGAGACTGTTGATGAATTGAAGAATTATCTCAGAATAGTAGATTTTGATTATACCAAGGAAGATAATGACATGAAGATGAACAGATCAAAGATCAGTGCTTTCAAAATTGAGAAATCTAAGAATGGAGATTACATGGTTTTTCACAAAGAAGATAAAAGTTTCAGAGTTTTTAAAAGGCTATGGGATTTGCTGCATATCATAGACAGAGTAGATCTATTCTACTTATATCATGCTGTGAAGACTTATTTTGAAGATAATCCATTAGAAGGGATTGGATTGGTCTTACAAGGAGATCTTATAACCATGTGGGAAACTGATGAAGAGGGTACTGATGATATTTGGAAGGATCAAGAAAACTGGGAAATAGTTTGCTGGAGATTCTTTGAAGAATCTGGAGTTCATGTCTTGGAGCTAGAAAATGGAACAATGATTCACATGTTTGCAGAAAGAAGATATCCTCTTACAGTTGATCTAATGAGAAGAATGCTAGAGCATGGGTTGGAAGTAGAAGAGGATGATGAAATTGCTTGCATGGTGATCAATTTGTTTATAGACTGGACTACCATTGCTGAGAATGATCTTTAACTGGTATGAATGTTATTTGAATAATTACTTTTTGATATATCAGTATTTTTATTCAAAGTACTGCTGATCAGACAGTACTTTCATCAAAGTACTGTTTGCTGAACTAAACCAGTTAAGTAAATTTTAGATGAAACCTTTTTGCTAAATAATGAATATTTTTGAAGTAAAGGTTGAATAAATGGTTTTTGTGATGATAACATCAATAGGTTATCAATCCACCATGGTTACAAAAGGATTGACTAATCCATGAGCAAACGGCTCTGGTAAAGATATATCAAATCCGTTTTTAGTTGACAACTTGCTAATAAGTTGGATGGTCATCAACTCACCATATCAGTAATGTGAAGAGTTGGCTAGCCCACAAGAAATGGCTTGTGGTAAAGGCTGTGGAAAAACCATTTTTTGGTAATTAGTTCACCATTAGATAAAAGAACTAACTAGTCCAGAAGGGTACAGCTTTTGGTAAAGACAAAACAAATCTGTTGATAGCTGGTGATTTGCTAAAAATCATATGGTTATCAATGTACCATGGTCTTACACACCAAAATATTTGGCTACTCCAAAGATAATGGCTTTGGTAAAGAGTTCTAAATCCATTGAAATTTCAATGATTCACATAGATGTGATGAGAATAGTATGCAACTTAAACTTGAATTATTGTACACATTGTCATATGTTGCTGTGTTGCTGAAAAGATGGAGATTGCTGAATGCTGCTGTGAAGAAAACAATTCTAAGAGATACTTTGACAAAAGCAAAGATTCTACAAAGATATAATCTAAAGACTAAAGAACAATCCATTTTAAAGATGAAACTGTTAAAGATATATTCACAAAGGAACTTGAAGTCAAGCAAGTAGAATTCAAGTTAGGGGAGGATTGTTGGGATATGAAAGTGCTGAAAAAAGTCAAAGTACTGCTAAAAGATAAAGTCAAAGCACTGCAAGGTGAAGTCAAAGTACTGCTAGGACAGAAGAACTGTTATATTCGTTTATGGAAAGTATTGTATTCCATGTTTAGATTACTTGTCGTACAAGGTTATCAATTGTAAACCGACTAGGATATCCTTGAGCCTATAAAAGGACTCCTAGATTGGCATTAGAGGTACGATTTCAGAAAAAGAGTTTTAGAGTTTACGAATTAAGAGTTTAGAGAAAAGTTCGAATATCTTAGAGTTGTATTAGAATATCTGCATAATAAGCAGATTTAGAGTTTATTAATAAAGTTTTCTTCTTAGCTTTGTTAAGTAAATTCCGCGTACTTAATAAAGATTGCTCAGTGTTTCTTTGTTAATAACTTAGGATTTATCCGAGGTTATTAAACCTTAACAAGCTAGTTTAGTTTGATTAAAGTATATCGATCCAACAACAACATAGTCATAAATAACTTGTCCAATTTGTTACATAACAAAATACAAGCGTTAATATTCATGCCACACATCCGTGGCTCCAATCTTGAAATACACTAAAATCTACAATTGATAACTAGTATAACTGCTTGGAGCTCCATCCACATGATCTATAGACTCTGCAATCTGGTCGAGAAGACATTTTATGTCCTCTCGATGATGAATCTGCATATCCTCGATGAGCCTCTCCAATGTGGCGATCCTGGTGCTATCAAGCACAATCTCATCATTAAGCCTCGCATACCCTCTCTGATAACTGGAAATCTGTGCCCGCGTCTCCAGCGTCTGTGTCTTAACTTTAGTCAATCCTCTCTGAAATTCTAATCGCTCATCCACAAGCTCCTGAACGACATCCTCCACTTACTCAATGCGATCGAGGGGTAGCTCATCTAGATAGCCCAAGGTGATATCAATATCTTACTCAATATGCTCTAGCTGCACCATAAGTGTGTCAATGGTGGGTAGGCGGGCAGCAGCAACCCTATAACTCTCTCTGATCACAAAAAATTGAGCTGCAAGAACAAAGTCTGGTGAAAATGGTGATGGTGAGAAAGTGCGGGCTCGCTTTTGAGGGGGCATATCCTCCTCAAGAGTGAACTCATAGGGCGGGGTGAAAGAGGGAATGTCTGAGTAGATAGGGTAAAAAGGTGATCAGGCATCTCTGGAAGAGGTGGTGGGATGGGCGGTGGTAGTGGTGGCACGAATAAGAATGGTGCGTTCGGAGGTGATTGGGGTGGTGGAATGGGAGATAGTGGTAGTGGATACTCAGGTGATGATGGGTGTGATGATAGAACCAAAACCAAAGGTAAAGTAGGAGATGGAGGTAGTGATGGTGGTGCTGGTGGTGGTACAATAGATGCTGGGGGTGTACATACCCTTTTACAGGTAGTGTGAATGAAAGTGAACCTGTTAGGGTGGTATCTGTTTGGCCTCATGAGTGGGGCAGGCTCATATGGCTGAAGTACTCAAACTCACCTACACCGGCGGACCGGTGCGTGTAGGTGAGGATGGTGGTAGCACAGGAGGTCGTAGTGGTGAAGTCTCAGATGGCTCAGAGTTCGATGCCTCATCATCAGCCTCAGAACCGGAGGTGTAATAGGCCCGTCTGACCAGCATATATGGATCATTTGACAGCGGGGTCTAAGTAGGAGAAGATGGAGTGTAATCTGGTGATGATGATGTGGGTGCAACAGGCGTAATAGGTGCATCTGGGGGAGTAGGAGCGACTTCAACCTCCTCAAAGGGCTCAGTCTCTCCAGAAGCAGCTCTCGGTGAAGCAGGTGCCGAGACAGTGGGTGTCATGGGCACAGTGGTGGACGACAATGTGTCCTCAATCTCAACGTCAGAAAGGATAATGATTGGATGGGATGATGAAGACATAACTTTGTAATAACCCAGTAATAGTAAATATAAGTCACTAAGATATGTTAAACAATGTTTTAAGTAGTCATGCATAATCTGCTAAGCAAATCTCCATACATAACTATGTTTACTCGAAAATATAAGCCATTAAAATGTAACAAGTAATGTTTAATCGGTTATGTATTATCTGCTTAGTAAATATCAATACATAATATTGGTAAAATGTAGGAACGAAGGGCAAAAGTAGTAAAGTCTAAAAGGGTCCATTTTGAAAGCGTAATTATCGTCCAGAGTTTTAAAATACATTTTGGTTCTCTATAACCATGGCTCTGATACCAATCTGTAATACCCCGAAATTTCAACGTAGCAGCGGAAGGCTAAAAGGGCGTATTACTTCATAGATGACAGTCATAATCATAGAAAACGACTCTAAAAGAGACGTTTTTGGATAAAGTTGTTATCATTCAATGAAAACTTAGTTTTTGCGGTTACAAAGAGATTCCAAATTGTTTGAGTTATTGTTCATGTTTGTAAATAATTGTAACATTATTTAATGCCAATCGAAGGGGTCTTGTGCCAACTCCATGACAAGTTGTGCTTCTTTTTAATTACCTGAGATAAACATGCTAAAAAGCCAACAAAATTGTTGAGTGAAATCCATAGGTTTAAAGTTAAACAGTTGAATACAAGATATATAGTAATAATTGCTTCGGAGTACAAATATCAGGAAAAATAGTTATTATTGCACTAAGCTCATGACACACAAAACGTTAACTGTTGTATCATACAAATGATAGTAGTAACAAGATCCCAAGTTTACTTAAAGTAATTCAAATATAGTGCGCCTAGCTATTCTATCTAAATAACATAGACGGGATTCGTCAATCCCAATAGATCTATCCACAATATCCGCGTTCACTCGCAGTGATTAATGGTTCATGATGTGAGGGACTCATAGCAAGGTATTTAGTCGATAATAAGATCCTACATATCATACATTTGAAAAATAACTTGTGTTCAGTTTTATAGCATGTATCTCCCCCCACGGGAATTTGTAAAACAGTAAAAGTGGGGCTATGAGGTCACCTCAGTGGTATAGCAACCAAGATAAAGCAATATCAAGTATGAAACGAAAATAGCTCCAACA
Source organism: Chrysanthemum seticuspe (assembly GCA_019973895.1). Classification (NCBI taxonomy): domain Eukaryota; kingdom Viridiplantae; phylum Streptophyta; class Magnoliopsida; order Asterales; family Asteraceae; genus Chrysanthemum; species Chrysanthemum seticuspe. The sequence goes on along the minus strand of BPTQ01000007.1, from coordinate 323,248,968 downwards.
CGTGACCTAGACTAATAGGGCAAGTCTCAGTTTGCAATTTTGGGTACTCATGACTCAAGGTGTTTAAATAAGCATAAGTGTTTTTAAGTGGTTGCGTTTAGTATTGCTTGTGTGATAAATGCTTAAACTTAAAAAACAAAAAGGTTTTGTAAAGTATTTTCATTTTTATAACTCGAGTGGTGGATTTGTTAGGTGTGTAATATGCATATATATTTACGCATATATGCATGCAAGAATAAAGAGCAAATAAAGTAAGCAGTTTAGAGATTGTGTATGCTCACAATGGGGTTAGAGAGTTGTGGGTGAGTGCCGAACAAAATGGAACAAGAACAAGAACCCAAACTTGCTTGTTGCTTCTAACTCAACCCGTAATCCAAACCAAATCTCCCCACATGATCTATACCCATTTCTAACTAAATCAAGAGACTCTTTTACACGACTAGAACAAATCAAAACACCAAGTATTCTCTTTTCTTGCTTTCCTCTTGATAGAACACTAGTGAGACAGTGAGATTTAGGATGAAAGTTTGAGTGTGAGTAGTGTGGTGATGGATAGTTTATAAAATCAACATGCATGGCCTATGTATTATAAAATGACTCTAGCCTTGCTTGGAAGTTTGGAAAGATAAAAGGCTTGTGAGTGTTGTCCCCTTTGGTTCCTCATTCAAACAGCACAAAAGGGAGAGGTGGGGAAGTGTCATATCAAGGGAGAAGGAGTGGGAAGCATATTACACAATGGTTAACATTGGCTTAGGTTCAGTTTAGGTGATTAATTAATTTAGGAGGGTAGGACTTTGGATCTTGTAGTGCTTGATGTGAGGTAATAAAAGAACAAAGGTAAGTATGGTTTTGTATTATTAAAACATAAGTGTGTTAGTGTGTGTTTGCTTTGCATGATTCAAAGCCACAAGGCTCGTTAAGTGGTGAGCTACGACAGAGTTGAGGCCCAAAAGGGAGAAATATGTAGTGAGTTAGGCTTAATCTATATCATGAGTTGAGCTCATTAAAAAATAAAAGAGTATGTGTGTTTATTCGTTTGGTGTAGCGAGCCCAATCCCAAAAGAAAATTAGGATATGCGAGTTCGGTTTTAGATGAGAAATGGCCCAAGAGAACTTAGTCGGGTTTGACTAGTTCGTGAGTTATTCAAGTATTGGTATGCGTGGAGCTCGTTTGTAAGCATGTGAGTTACGTCACATGTTGATATACCATTGAATTTAATTCAAGCTTATAATACTTAATGACTTTGGAAAATTACGGGTTATTACATATACCTTTGCGAGATAGCTGATAGTGATTAGCGGTGTTGACCCTTGTAATGGAGTAAACTTTGCTCATAGTTTTTAGTTTGACTTTGTTAGAGAAATGAATTGTTTCTATGATTTAATCAGCTATTTAACTTAGGATGATTTAATGCTTCAAATACTTGTAAGGGATAATTTGGTCAGATTTTGACCCTAAAATCTCCCCCTATTTAAACATAAAATTATCCAAAATTTTATCATAAGTAAGTAAGCATAACGGATTCTTCTTACGTTCTGAATTACAATCAAGAATGAAAACATAAAAATATGATTTTAAGGTGGTCTAAGTTTATCAAATGTAAGTAAGCATAACGGCTTCTTCTTACACTCTGATTTACAACCAAGTATACATATACATTTGATTTTAAGGTGGTCGAATTTTATCAGAGGTAAGTAAGCATAACGTCTTCTTCTTACACTTTGATTTACAACCAAGTATTTAGATGTAACTATAAACAGATGTTTGACATGATCTTCTTATATTTAAGTTCTTTCTTGGATGCATGTTTCCAAGTAATTTGAACTTCTTCTCTAAAGGAAGCCATGCAATTCTTGATTGCAACCATTTCTTCCATTTAAGGACTATGTCCTTTTAGTCTCTAATTCTGGTAATTTCAATGACCAATGGAAGGTTTGGTTAAGAGGTATGAGTCCGTTTGTAATTCTACTAAGGTCCAGGTTCTCAAGTGTCAGGTATGACTTTGGAGTCAGTTGAGGAACTTGGTTCAGAGGTAGGGTTTGTGTTTAAGTGTAAAGTTGATAGTAGTGACTAGTATACTATTTTAGACAACTTTAATTCCAGACACATATGATGAAGATATCATTTCATTGTCCTTTTCTGATTTCATATAGCTTCTGATTCTTTTCAATCCTTGACAGCTGTCAGTGACTCAGGTTGAGGTATCAGCTGTGCTGAGAGTGCCTTCTTATCCCTGGTCAATTATGCATTGATATCCCTGAGTCTTATAACTCATACCATTTGAGTCGCTAAAATAAATCAGACTTAGGATTCTTGACCTTCTAGGTTTAAGCAAACCTTTCAAACTCAAGTGCTGCTAAGTCTCCTTTTATGTTCAACAACTTTAAAATAGGCTATTCTAATAACTGTTTTCTCAGCTTTTCTTGTCAACAATCTCCTCCCATATATGAATATCCTTAATTTTACCCATTTTACTCTGCTATAAACAAGCTTTCTAGTATATAGCTGATCAGATGAGTTTCAAAAATGGTTTAGAGAAAATCATTGATTTTCATTCTTTGTTAATTGACGTCTTAGGTGGTGTAGGAATGGTGAGTATTCCACTATCTGAATACTCCATGATGTACGATTTGTACCAATCCTAAAGACACATCCTCTTCCCCATTTTTTTGCATTCCCCCTATTATTAGCCTTTTATGACTTTCTTCCATTATTTGTTGTTACTGGGGTCAACCATGTAACATTCCTAAGTATTACCACTCTTATGGCTTTTGAGAGACTGAGTTCTCCTGAAGCTCTTGCCATCTAAGTTACCTTTGACATTTTAAAATGTTTACTCTAAACTTGTTTGTCCAGATAAATATGTTTTTGATCAAAAGTACTTGAAAATCATAAGAGTAACAGTGATGCTAACAGTGGTGTGTATAAATTGGTTGAGAGAAGGCAGATGGAACTACTTTTTGCACAAGAATGGTTTAAGGTAAACAATATTGTTTGAAAAGACACTCGAGGATGTTATAGAAGGGGAATATTTGTGTGGGGCTTTGTTGAGTAATGGGTTCGAATGTTATTAGACATCATTCGAGAACGGCTTTGTATTATTAGTCGTCATTCAAGAACGGGTCTTGATCATGGGAGTGATCCACCCACTTTAATACCACTTGTTGGTCCGATATATTTGTGTAAAACAATGAAACGTATAAACAAGAGTTTGAACTAATGAAAATACCAATGTTAATTAGAAATAAGAGCATGTTTACACGATCTTGACCTGAGTCAACTAATAATACCCATTTGTACATTACGAGTGTATTAGTCTTACTTAGATGTTAAGGTGAAGGCTTTATGAGGGATAGTTGCTGAATACTATCCCTGGTAATGAAAAATGTTACTCTTCAAGTTGTGAAGAGGAAGATCCCACTTCGAAGATGAGGAAGTTTCTAGTGGTGAAATCGATTGCTTATCACTACTACTAACCTCCCTTTATATATGGGAGATGCATTGTTAGTAGTTACAAGAGAATATTGATATCTAAACTAGAAGCAAACTTGAAGTAAGGTACATGTGAAATCGTGTTGCTAGGGTTGCTTTACTATGCTAACACCTCATGCAAGTTTCTTTCCCTACTCTTTATATATGTCCTTATCTTCCCAAGTGTTTTCCCACTCTGTTTTATCTCAAATTACTCCCGCCTAAGCGTGTCTGAGAACTTCAGCCAGATCCATTGACATACTTTAGAAAGTATCAATAAGTATACTTTGAATGGGTCTGATCAAGTTGCATGGTTCTTCTGGAAGACTTAGGTTGATAAGTTTTTCAGAGCCCTAGAGACATTTGTCAGTCCTTTAAGACTCTAGTTGTTTGTATTCTCCTTGTACTTTGCTAGCTGACTTTTTTTCAGGTTACAAAAGTATTGATTCAGTTTAGTCTTTCACTTTCATAAAGCTATACTATATTCCCCAAAAAGTATACATCATATCTGAGTTGTTTAAACTCTGATATGCGAAGACACTCAGAGAGTTCTTTAGCCAAACCCGTTGTTCATTATAACAACATTTGATTATATCAAATGGTATTAGACTAACTCTTATGAGGTTTGTTCATTGAGGTGTATACCTTTACGATATAGCTGATAGTAATCAGTAATGCTGATCCTCTTCAGTGAGTAAACTTTGCTCATTGTTTATAGTTTGACTTTATTAGAGAAATAAATTGTTTCTGTGACTTAATCGGCTATTTAACTTAGGCTGATTTAATGCTTCAAATACTTGTGAGGAATAATTTAGTCAGATTTTCACCCTAACACAAACATTATTTCAAGGATTTTACCAATACATATTGCCATGATACGAACATTATATATTATAATCATACATATTTCTTTATTCCTAATGCTCAAACCAAACACAACCTAAGTGTTTCAAAGAAAAAGAGTTGGTATTAGCAAAGAAAACCAATTATTTTAATATATTGCAGCGGCTACTCCTAAGTAGTGAATGGTATTCCCATCTCTTTAATGTCAAAAGGTGGTATATGAGCTATTATCTGGGATCCTACATATATATGCACTATTTGTGAAGTACAAGTCATGATTCGAAACATTGGCGTCCATTTTTTCGTCTAACTCTATGGTTATTTTCTGCAGGTGGTTCATCTGCACAGGAGGGCAGAAAGCAATTGATATGTATTTGTTTCATACATTTTAGTTTTACACTTTTTGAACTTAGAATTTTTCTAGAAAGGGTATAGACGAGATGTTTGAATGTTCCAGTTGATGCTGATTATTGGTGGTGTCAATTTGGTTGGTTATGTAAGATTATACTGATTATTATATGTATATCATTAAAACCTTCTATGGAGATTTCAAAATGAATTTACATTTCATCCTAGGAAGAATAGGGATGTTATTGTGGACTTTATTATTCATTTTTCATATCTATGGTATCAGAATAGGCATAAGAAAGCAAGTATGTGTTGAGATGACTGGCTTAAAAATCAGCTTTTGTTTATTTAATCAATGTGGAGGAGCTTATCATGTGCAGGTTATTTGTAGGTCCAAGGTTATGGATCTAAGCAGCCTTTGTAAGACAATAACTACCTTGAATAAATCCAAACTAGTTATATGAAGAACTCTTTAACACTTAGTACTTGATTGTTAATGCGAAATCTTAACAACAAGCAAGAAGTGTTAAAGAGTTCTTCATATAACTAGTTTGGATTTATTCAAGGTAGTTGTTGTCTTACAAAGGCTGCTTAGATCCATAACCTTGGACCTACAAATGGTGTCAGAGCCTATAGAAGGACTCTGAATTAGAAGAAACACAAACACAAACACAAACGACAAAACACTCATTTCACTCTAAAACCATGAAAGATGTCTCAGCCTGATAATTTCTCAAATCATCTTAGTGTTGAAGAGGCTTCTGACCGTGAAGATGAAGAATCAGAAGCAGGGTCTAAGAAACAACAACAACAAATGATCCCTGCTACAACCACCATTTCCAACATCAAACTTCCTATTCCAAAAAAGGAAGAATATGTTAGGATTTAGTAAATCCGGTCATTAAAGAATCGGTCACCTCAAGTATATGTAATCGTTAGAAAGCTCGTAGTCATAAATTATTTAATGTTAAGTAGTATTTAGTTAAGTAACACTGTGGAGGACGGACGGGTCTTTACCCACTGTATGCCTGATCCATAGCCCGTTGGTGGCAATTTGTGTAAGACTATAAATACTCTCTACCTCCCAAGGTAGAGAGTTGGAGCTCATAATAATACTTTTACTTTCTCTTACTAAGTTCCCAAACCTCTAACTCTTTCTCTCTCTAAAACCTCATCTTATACGCCTATTTGTGTTCATGGTTTGATGTGTTTGTGAAATCCAATATGTTACAAATGGTATCAAGAGCCATGGTTTGATCATCTCTCTTACATATCCTTGGATTTCTAGTAGCTTTAGATGGTTTTTGAGTTTGAAAAAGTTTAGTGGTTTTTGCATCATTTGGATCATTTCTAGTGTTAAAGTTTGAATTTTGGGTATACTTTTATGTTTAGAATCATTGTAAGTGCTTGGGTTTTGATTTGGTAAGCTTGAATCACTGTGGTTGAGCTTGTTTTGGATTGAAAAGTGTGTTTTTGAAGTTTTTCTTGCTAGCGACTTGGTTCTCGTAGTGTTTTTCATCGTAGCAACTTGCTTCAGTAAAAGGTAGCGAGTTGTAGTGTTAATTGTTAGCGATTTGGTCCTAGCGACTTGTCTATTGAGACAAGCCGACAAACAGTACAACTTAGTGGATTCTCCACTACGGCTAGCGACTTGGTGAAGTTAGCGACTTACTTTCAATTTTGTTAGCGACTTGTACTTAGTATTTTTAGCGACTTGACTGTGTAGCGACTTGGTGGTTTAGCGACTTGTGTCCAGCGACTTGGGTCTAAGCGACTTGGGCTTAGCGACTTGGTTGATTTTTGTTTATAATACGGTTTTCTCTTGATTTAGTAAAATCCCGTGAAAGAATCTATTTCCCGGTTTAATCATAGAGTTATAAAATCCCGTGTAATCTGTTAACATGTCTACCAATGTACCTGCAATCATCTCCACTATTGCTGAGGATGTTCAAGCAGCTGGTTCAGATACTCGTCCACCCATGCTTGACAAAACTGACTACGACTCTTGGGCTCAACGTATCAGATTGTACTGTCTTGGAAAGGAAAATGGGGTCAACATTCTCAAATCCATAGATGAAGGACCTTATCAGATTGAGACTACAAGAGACTTAATTGATACAGCTGCAGATGGAACAATGATCTATGGAATAGACAGACCATAGACGTATGATGAGCTCAATGATAAGGAGAAAAAGAGATTCGATGCTGATATCAGGGCTTCTAACATTATACTTCAGGGTCTTCCAAAAGATATTTACAAGCTTATCAATCATAACACCGAAGCCAAGGCAGTTTGGGATAATGTCAAGATGCTTCTCTCAGGTTCTGAATTAACCAAGGAAGACAGAGAATCACAACTATATGATGAGTTTGAGCACTTCAAGATGAAACCTGATGAGAGTGTCTATGAGTACTATGTGAGATTCCATAAGCTTGTAAACGATATGAGGAACATCAAAATAACCATGCCAAATATTCAGCTGAACTCAAATTTTGTGAACAACATGAATCCTGAATGGCACAACTTTGTCACTGCTGTGACGCTAACCAAAGGATTGAAGAATACAAACTATGAGAAACTGTATGCCTTTCTTCTTCAAAATGAGAGAATTGCTATGTTTGAAAAAAGGATTCTTGAACAGTTCAAAACCAACCAGGGAGAAGCAAGTTCTTTAAATAATTCAACAGCCTTTTACACAAATGTTGAAATTACCACCAAAGCTTCACAAGTTATACCCACGGGTAATGGTAATCACAAACTCATTCCCGATCCAATGTTCAAACAAGCTGATGCTGATGCAGTCATGGGACATTTCATCAATCAACTGGCTCTTATGGTTAAACAAAACTTAACTCTCAATCCACATACCAACAGTCTTCACACTAACAATGAGATCAGAACTGCATCCAACCTTCACAATCATGCGGTTGTTAGAGATGGAAAAGTTATGGTGCAACCAGTTCAAGGAAGGCAATATGATCAGGGAAGAGGTGGAGTAGGTGGAGGTTATATTGGAAATCAGAATCGGGGAAGGAATGGAAATCAAGGTCAAGCAAAGCTAATTAAGTGCTACAACTGTGGTGGTGAGGGACAGATTACTAGGAACTGCACATCTCCAAAATGTCCACAGAATGCAGAATACTTCAGAGACAAGATGTTGCATGTGCAAGCTCAGGATAATGGAGCAGCTTTGGATGAAGAGGAGTTGTTGTTTCTTGCTGAGGGAAATGCCCAAACCTATGATGCTGATGTTGATGAACAATCAATTAAGGAGATAGGTCATAATAATCAAAATGCATTTCAAGTAGCTGACTATGATGCATTTGACTCTGATGTCAATGATGAACCTACAGCCCAAACAATCTTCATAGCCAACATCTCACCTATGGTCTCTTCACCACAACAGGCTGGCCCATCCAAAGATTCAATCATTTCAGAGGTATTAAAACTATATGATGATGTTGATGAGCAAAAGATGCATAATAAAGTACAGTCTCTTGAAACTTATGAATCAGATATTGATGATGAGTGTAATAGTAATATTGTCCCATATGATCAATATGTGAAGCAAAGTGAAAGTGAGATTGTACCAAGTAATGCATCTTCTGCAGTCAATGATGATTATGTTTTTGATGAATACACTGCATGTGCCCCTGATGATTCTTTTACCTCTGAACTGAATGCCTATAAAGAACAAGTTGCTATTTATGAACAACGTGCTAAGTTTGAGTTAACCACCTGTGAGCAGGAAATGGATGACCAAATGCGTACAATTATTAGCAAAAGTAATTTTAGAGAAGAAGTATTAAATCAAGAGTTAAACTCCTTACAAGAAAAGCTTTCTAAAACTGCTAAGCAAAAACAAGAACTTCAAGAAAATGTTAAAATGCTTAAGCAAGAATTTAATTCTAAGGAATCAAACTTTTGAATGATTTTTCCAATCTAAAAACTTTGAAAAACAAGCTTGAAAATAAGTTGTACGTACAAAGGAATACCATTCAGACTGCTCACTTGATCACTAAGCATAGAGTCTTAAGCGATAAGCATAGCATTCCCCTTGTTGAGGAACCAAATCCAGAGGTCATTAAAAAGGCTAGAGCTGCTAATAAGGTACTTTATGATGGTAATGAAATCCTTAAGCCTAGCCAAAAACCTAGTTGCCTGAGTGCACTGAGGAAGATAAGAAATCAGATGAAGTCACTAGGGAGAAAATGAATAAGAAGCTAGAAGATCCTGAGTGTAAAATGAATAAGATAATGATAAAACCCCATGATTACACTAAGGAAAATTGGATATCCTTAAACAAGTTTAAGCCTCAGACTCTATTAACCCCTGAACAAGTGTTCTGGAAAAAGGATATGGATATGCAAAAAGCTGAAAACCTTGTTGAAAAGAATCCCCCTTGTAGGAAATTTCCTCAAGCAACTGTGTATCCTCCTAACACACCAATGCACTTAGTTCCTAGATCTATTGCCACTAATAGCAAGACCTTAATCAGCATGTATGTTGTTTATCAGCTTTTTGTTGATTTTGAGAAAACGTGTAAGAAGAGAATCACACCTACAGGGATAACTAAGGGGGAAAGGGGTTTTGAGCAAACTAAATAATGTTATTTAACTGAGGTCATGCCTTTCTTTAAACAATTAAAAGGTCAATTTGAGAGTCTTCAAAAAGGGATAAATTCAGATATTAAAGAAATGGAAAAGGAATTTGATGCAATGATAGTTGAGGTCAATGATTATGAGCAGGAACTCAAATATAATGAAGTTGAAAGGAAGAACTTGCACATCTTAAATGAGAATTCGATTTGAGTTGTGTTGCTCAAGATGTGTTTTATACTATTACTAAGCACTCTATTACTGCTTCTCGATTTCATGAATTATCTATTGCATTGAAAGTTTCCCATGATCGTGTCATTGAGCTTGAAAAAAAAAAACTCATAACTAAATGAAAAAATTGATCAGGATGATTACGATAATTTGGTAAAACATCTTGCTAAACTAGAATTTGAACATTTTAATTTACAACTAAAATATCAACATCTTAAAGAAAATGTCAAAACCTCAAATATCAAGACATCCTCAGATGTTCCAGAGTTTGATGCAGTTTTCCAGATAAACAAATGTGATGAATAGATTCAAGCTCATTGTAACACGATCAGAAAGTTGAAAGCCTAAATCTCTCAATTAAAGGGTGAAAAGAACAATGTGACTGGCTCCCAAATGCCTCCTCCTTTAGATTCTCAGTATTCTTAAACTTTTCATCTTCAAAACTTAGTTAATGCTTTACAAAATGAAAACGAGAGTTTTCTAGAAGAAAATGAAAAAGTTAAACGACACTTTAAAGAGTTATATGAGTCGAGCTCATTAAAAAATAAAAGAGTATGTGTGTTTATTCGTTTGGGGTAGCGAGCCCAAGCCTAAAAGAAAATTAGGATATGCTAGTTCGGTTTTAGATGAGAAATGGTCCAAGAGAACTTAGTCGGGTTTGATTAGTTCATGAGTTATTCTAGTATTGGTATGCGTGGAGCTCGTTTGTAAGCATGTGAGTTACGTCACATGTTGATATACCATTGAATTTAATTCGAGCTTATAATACTTAATGACTTTGGAAAATTACGGGTTATTACATATACCTTTGTGAGATAGCTGATAGTGATCAGCGGTGCTGATCCTTGTAATGGAGTAAACTTTGCTCAAAGTTTTTAGTTTGACTTTGTTAGAGAAATGAATTGTCTCTCTGATTTAATCAGCTATTTAACTTAGGATGATTTAATGCTAAAATTTTCTTGTTAGGGATAATTTGGTCAGATTTTGACCCTAAAATCTCCCCCTATTTAAACATAAAATTATCCAAAATTTTATCATAAGTAAGTGAGCATAACGGATTCTTCTTACGTTCTGAATTACAATCAAGAATGAAAACATAAATATATGATTTTAAGGTGGTCTATGTTTATCAAATGTAAGTAAGCATAACGGCTTCTTCTTACATTCTGATTTACAACCAAGTATACATATACATTTGATTTTAAGGTGGTCGAATTTTATCAGAGGTAAGTAAGCATAACGGCTTCTTCTTACACTTTGATTTACAACCAAGTATTTAGATGTATAACTATAAACATATGTTCGACATGATTTTCTTATCTTTAAGTTCTTTCTTGGATGCATGTTTCCAAGTAATTTGAACTTCTTCTCTAAAGGAAGCCATGCAATTCTTGATTTGAACCATTTCTTCCATTTAAGGACTATGTCCTTTTAGTCTCTGATTCTGGTAATTTCAATGACCAATGGAAGGTCTGGTTAAGAGGTATGAGTCCGTTAGTAATTCTACTAAGGTCCAGGTTCTCAAGTGTCAGGAATGACTTTGGAGTCAGTTTGAGAAATTCGGTTCAGATGTCGGGTTTGTGTTTAAGTGTAAAGTTGATTGTAGTGACTAGTATACTATTTTAGCCAACTTGAATTCCAGACACATATGATGAAGATATCATTTCATTGTCCTTTTCTGATTTCATATAGCTTATGATTCTTTTCAATCCTTGACAGCTGTCAGTGACTCAGGTTGAGGTATCAGCTGTGCTGAGAGTGCCTTCTTATCCCTAGTCAATTCCGCATTGATATCCCTGAGTCTTATAACTCATACCATTTGAGTCGCTAAAATAAATCAGACTTAGGATTCTTGACCTTCCAGGTTTAAGCAAACCTTTCAAACTCAAGTGCTGCTAAGTCTCCTTTTATGTTCAACAACTTTAAAATAGGCTATTCTAATAACTGTTTTCTCAGCTTTTCTTGTCAACAATCTCCTCCCATATATGAATATCCTTAATTTTACCCATTTTACTCTGCTATAAACAAGCTTTCTAGTATATAGCTGATCAGATGAGTTTCAACAATGGTTTAGAGAAAATCATTGATTTTCATTCGTTGTTAATTGACGTCTCAGGTGGTGTAGGAACATTGACTATTCCACTATCTGAATACTCCCTGATGTACGACTTGTACCAATCCTAAAGACACATCCTCTTCCCCCTTTTTTTGCATTCCCCCTATTATTAGCCTTTTATGACTTTCTTCCATTATTTGTTGTTATTGGGGTCAACCATGTAACATTCCTAAGTATTACCACTCTTATGGCTTTTGAGAGACTGAGTTCTCCTGAAGCTCTTGCCATCTAAGTTACCTTTGAGATTTTAAAATGTTTACTCTAAACTTGTTTGTCCAGATAAATATGTTTTTGATCAAAAGTACTTGAAAATCTTAAGAGTAACAGTGACGCTAACAGTGGTGTGTATAAATTGGTTGAGAGAAGGCAGATGGAACTACTTTTCGCACAACAATGGTTTAAGGTAAACAATATTGTTTGAAAAGACACTCGAGGATGTTATAGAAGGGTAATATTTGTGTGGGCTTTGTTGAGGAATGGGTTCGAATGTTATTAGACATCATTCAAAAAAGGCTTTGTATACTTAGTCGTCATTCAAGAACGGGTCTTGATCATGGGAGTGATCCACCCGCTTTAATACCACTTGTTGGTCCGATATATTTGTGTAAAACAATGAAACGTATGAACAAGAGTTTGAGCTAATGAAAATACCAATGTTAATTAGAAATAAGAGCATGTTTACACGATCTTGACCAGAGTCAACTAATAATACCCATTTGTACATTACGAGTGTATTAGTCTTACTTAGATGTCAAGGTGAAGGCTTTATGAGGGATAGTTGCTGAGTACTATCCCTAGTAATGAAAAATCTTACTCTTCAAGTTGTGAAGAGGAAGATCCCACTTCGAAGATGAGGAAGTTTCTAGTGGTGAAATCGATTGCTTATCACTTCTACTAACCTCCCTTTATATATGGGAGATGCATTGTTAGTAGTTACAAGAGAACATTGATATCTAAACTAGAAGCAAACTTGAAGTAAGGTACATGTGAAATCGTGTTGCTAGGGTTGCTTTACTGTGCTGACACCTCATGCAAGTTTCTTTCCCTGCTTTTTATATATGTCCTTATTTTCCCAAGTGTTTTCCCACTCTGTTTTATCTCAAATTACTCCCGCCTAAGCGTGTCTGAGAACTTCAGCCAGATCCCTTGACATACTTTAAAAAGTATCAATAAGTATACTTTGAATGGGTCTGATCAGGTTGCATGGTTCTTCTGGAAGACTTAGGTTGATAAGTTTTTCAGACCCCTAGAGACATTTGTCAGTCCTTTAAGACTCTAGTTGTTTGTATTCTCCTTGTACTTTGCTAGCTGACTTTTTTTTCATGTTACAAAAGTATTGATTCAGTTTAGTCTTTGACTTTCATAAAGCTATACTGTATTCCCCAAGAAGTATACATCATATCTGAGTTTTTTAAACTCTGATATGCGAAGACACTCAGAGAGTTCTTTGGCCAAACCCGTTGTTCTTTATAACAACATTTGATTATATCAAATGGTATTAGACTAACTCTTATGAGGTTTGTTCATTAAGGTGTATACCTTTACGATATAGCTGATAGTAATCAGTAGTGCTGATCCTCTTCAGGGAGTAAACTTTGCTCATTGTTTACAGTTTGACTTTATCAGAGAAATAAATTGTTTCTCTGACTTAATCGGCTATTTAACTTAGGCTGATTTAATGCTTCAAATACTTGTGAGGAAAAATTTAGTCAGATTTTCACCCTAACATAAACATTATTTCAAGGATTTTACCAATACATATTGCCATGATACGAACATTATATATTATAATCATACATATTTATTTATTCCTAATGCTCAAACCAAACACAACCTAAGTGTTTCAATGAAAAAGAGTTGGTATTAGCAACCAAAACCAATTATTTTAATATATTGCAGTGGCTACTCCTAAGCAGTGAATGGTATTCCCATCTCTTTAATGTCAAAAGGTGGTATATGAGCTATTATCTGGGATCCCACATATATATGCACTATTTGTGAAGTAGAAGTCTTGATTCGAAACATTGGCGTCCATTTTTTTGTCTAACTCTATGGTTATTTTCTGCAGGTGGTTCATCTGCACAGGAGGGCAGAAAGCAATTGATATGTATTTGTTTCATACATTTTAGTTTTAAACTTTTTGAACATAGAATTTTTCTAGAAAGGGTATAGACGAGATGTTTAAATGTTTTAGTTGATGCTGATTATTGGTGGTGTCAATTTGGTTGGTTGGGTAAGATTATACTGATTATTATATGTATATCATTAAAACCTTCTATGGAGATTTCAAAATGAATTTACATTTCATCCTGGGAAGAATAGGGATGTTATTGTGGACTTTATTATTCATTTTTCATATCTATGGTATCAGAATAGGCATAAGAAAGCAAGTATGTGTTGAGATGACTGGCTTAAAAATCAGCTTTTGTTTATTTAATCAATGTGGAGGAGCTTATCATGTGCAGGTTGTTTGTAGGTCCAAGGTTATGGATCTAAGCAGCCTTTGTAAGACAATAACTACCTTGAATAAATCCAAACTAGTTATATGAAGAACTCTTTAACACTTAGTACTTGATTGTTAATGCGAAATCTTAACAACAAGCAAGAAGTGTTAAAGAGTTCTTCATATAACTAGTTTGGATTTATTCAAGGTAGTTGTTGGCTTACAAAGGCTGCTTAGATCCACAACCTTGGACCTACAAGTGGTATCAGAGCCTATAGAAGGACTCTGAATTAGAAGAAACACAAACACAAACACAAACGACAAAACACTCATTTCACTCTAAAACCATGAAAGATGTCTCAGCCTGATAATTTCTCAGATCATCTTAGTGTTGAAGAGGCTTCTGACCGTGAAGATGAAGAATCAGAAGCAGGGTCTAAGAAACAACAACAACAAATGATCCCTGCTACAACCACCATTTCCAACATCAAACTTCCTATTCTAAAAAAGGAAGAATATGTTAGGATTTAGTAAATCCGGTCATTAAAGAGTCGGTCACCTCAAGTATATGTAATCGTTAGAAAGCTCGTAGTCGTAGATTACTTAATGTTAAGTAGTATTTAGTTAAGTAACACCGTGGAGGACGGACGGGTCTTTACCCACTGTATGCCTGATCCACAGCCCGTTGGTGGCGATTTGTGTAAGACTATAAATACTCTCTACCTCCCAAGGTAGAGAGTTGGAGCACATAATAATACTTTTACTTTCTATCACTAAGTTCCCAAAACTCTAACTCTTTCTCTCTCTAAAACCTCTTCTTATACACCTATTTGTGTTCATGGTTTGATGTGTTTGTGAAATCCAATATGTTACAAATGGTATCAAGAGCCATGGTTTGATCATCTCTCTTACATATCCTAGGATTTCTAGTGGTTTTAGATGGTTTTTGAGTTTGAAATAGTTTAGTCGTTTTTGCATCATTTGGATCATTTCTAGTGTTAAAGTTTGAATTTTGGGTGTACTTTTATGTTTAGAATCATTGTAAGTGCTTGGGTTTTGATTTGGTAAGCTTGAATCACTGTGGTTGAGCTTGTTTTGGATTGAAAAGTGTGTTTTTGAAGTTTTTCTTGCTAGCGACTTGGTTCTCGTAGTGTTTTTCATCGTAGCAACTTGCTTCAGTCAAAGGTAGCGAGTTTTAGTGTTAATTGTTAGCGATTTGGTCCTAGCGACTTGTCTATTGAGACAAGCCGACAAACAGTACAACTTAGTGGATTCTCCACTACGGCTAGCGACTTGGTGAAGTTAGCGACTTACTTTCAATTTTGTTAGCGACTTGTACTTAGTATTCTTAGCGACTTGGTGTTAGCGACTTGGACCTTAGCGAGTTTCTCTTTAGCTACTTGATTGTGTAGCGACTTGGTGGTTTAGCGACTTGTGTCCAGCGACTTGGGTCTTAGCGACTTGGGCTTAGCGACTTGGTTCAAGAATTCTTAGCGACTTGGTTGATTTTTGTTTGTAATACGGTTTTCTCTTGATTTAGTAAAATCCCGTGAAAGAATCTATTTCCCGGTTTAATCATAGAGTTATAAAATCCCGTGTAATCTGTTAACATGTCTACCAACGTACCTACAATCATCTCCACTGTTGTTGAGGATGTTCAAGCAGCTGGTTTAGATACTCGTCCACCCATGCTTGACAAAACTGACTACGACTCTTGGGCTCAACGTATCAGATTGTACTATCTTGGAAAGGAAAATGGGGTCAACATTCTCAAATCCATAGATGAAGGACCTTATCAGATTAAGACTACAAGAGACTTAATTGCAGATGGAACAATGATCTATGGAATAGATAGACCAAAGACGTATGATGAGCTCAATGATAAGGAGAAAAAGAGATTCGATGCTGATATCAGGGCTTCTAACATTATACTTCAGGGTCTTCCAAAAGATATCTACAAGCTTATCAATCATAACACTGAAGCCAAGGCAGTTTGGGATAATGTCAAGATGCTTCTCTCAGGTTCTGAATTAACCAAGGAAGACATAGAATCACAACTATATGACGAGTTTGATCACTTCTAGATGAAACCTGATGAGAGTGTCTATGAGTACTACGTGAGATTCCATAAGCTTGTAAACGATATGAGGAACATCAAAATGACCATGCCAAATATTCAGCTAAACTCAAATTTTGTGAACAACATGAATCCTGAATGGCACAAATTTGTCACTGCTGTGAAGCTACCCAAAGGATTGAAGAATACAAACTATGAGCAACTGTATGCCTTTCTTCTTCAAAATGAGAGACATGCTATGTTTGAAAAAAGGATTCTTGAACAGTTCAAAACCAACCAGGGAGAAACAAGTTCTTCAAATAATTCAACACCCTTTTACACAAATGTTGGAATTACCACCAAAGCTTCTCAAGTTATACCCACGGGTAATGGTAATCACAAACTCATTCTCGATCCAATGTTCAAACAAGCTGATGCTGATGCAGTCATGGGACATTTCATCAATCAACTGGCTCTTATGGTTAAAAAAAACTTAACTCTCAATCCACATACCAACAGTCTTCACACTAACAATGAGATCAGAACTGCATCCAACCTTCACAATCATGTGGTTGTCAGAGATGGAAACGTTATGGTGCAACCAGTTCAAGGAAGGCAATATGATCAGGGAAGAGGTGGAGTAGGTGGAGGTTATATTGGAAATCAGAATCGGGGAAGGAATGGAAATCAAGGTCAAGCAAAGCCAATTAAGTGCTACAACTGTGGTGGTGAGGGACATATTACTAGGAAATGCACATCTCCAAAATGTCCACAGAATGCAGAATACTTCAGAGACAAGATGTTGCATGTGCAAGCTCAGGATAATGGAGCAGCTTTGGTTGAAGAGGAGTTGTTTTTTCTTGCTGAGGGAAACGCCCGAACCTATGATGCTGATGTTGATGAACAGCCAATTCAGGAGATAGGTCAAATCATCAAAATGCATTTTAAGTAGTTGATTGTGATGCATTTGACTCTGATGTCGATGATTAACCTACTGACCAAACAATCTTCATGGCCAACATCTCACCTATGGTCTCTCCAAAGGTCTCTTCACCACAACAGGCTGGCCCATCCAAAGATTCAATCATTTCAGAGGTATTAAAACTATATGATGATGTTGATGAGCAAAAGATGCATATTAAAGTACAGTCTCTTGAAACTTATGAATCAGATATTGATGATGAGTGTAATAGTAATATTGTCCCATATGATCAATATGTGAAGCAAAGTGAAAGCAAGATTGTACCAAGTAATGCATCTTCTGCAGTCAATGATGATTATGTTTTTGATGAATACACTGCATGTGCCCATGATGATTCTGTTACCTCTGAACTGAATGCCTATAAAGAACAAGTTGCTATTTATGAACAACGTGCTAAGTTTGAGTTAACCACCCGTGAGCAGGAAATGGATGACCAAATGCGTACAATTATTAGGAAAAGTAATTTTAGAGAAGAAGTATTAAAACAAGAGTTAAACTCCTTACAACAAAAGCTTTCTAAAACTGCTAAGCAAAAACAAGAACTTCAAGAAAATGTTAAAATGCTTAAGCAAGAATTCAATGCTAAGGAATAAAAACTTTTGAATGATTTTTCCAATCTAAAAACTTTGAAAAACAAGCTTGAAAATAAGTTGTACGTACAAGGGAATACCATTCAGACTGCTCACTTGATCACTAAGCATAGAGTCTTAAGCGATAAGCATAGCATTCCCCTTGTTGAGGAACCAAATCCAGAGGTCATTAAAAAGGCTAGAGCTGCTAATAAGGTACTTTATGATGGTAATGAAATCCTTAAGCCTAGGCAGAAACCTAGTTGCGCTGAGTGCACTGAGGAAGATAAGAAATCAAATGAAGTCACTAGGGAGAAAATGGATAAGAAGCTAGAAGATCCTGAGTGTAAAATGAATAAGATAACGATAAAACCCCATGATTACACTAAGAAAAATTGGATATCCTTAAACAAGTTTAAGCCTCAGACTCTATTAACCCCTGAACAAGTGTTCTGGAAAAAGGATATGGATATGCAAAAAGCTGAAAACCTTGTTGAAAAGAATCCCCCTTGTAGGAAATTGCCTCAAGCAACTGTTTATCCTCCTAACACACCAATGCACTTAGTGCCTATTGCCACTAATAGCAAGACCTTAATCAGCCTATATGTTGTTTATCAGCTGTTTGTTGATTTTGAGAAAACGTGTAAGAAGAGAATCACACCTACAGGGATAACTGAGGGGGAAAGGGGTTTTGAGCAAACTAAAGAATGTTATTTAACTGAGGTCATGCCTTTCTTTAAACAATTAAAAGGTCAATTTGAGAGTCTTCAAAAAGGGATAAATTCAGATATTAAAGAAATGGAAAAGGAATTTGATGCAATGATAGTTGAGGTCAATGATTATGAACAAGAACTCAAATATAATGAAGTTGAAAGGAAGAACTTGCACATCTTAAATGAGAATTTGATTTCGAGTTGTGTTGCTCAAGATGTGTTTTATACTGTTACTAAGCACTCTATTACTGCTTCTCGATTTCATGAATTATCTATTGCATTGAAAGTTTCCTATGATCGTGTCATTGAGCTTGAAAACAAAAACTCAGAACTAAATGAGAAAATTGATCAGGATGATCACGATAATTTGGTAAAACATCTTTCTAAACTAGAAGTTGAACATTTTAATTTACAACTAAAATATCAACATCTTAAAGAAAATGTCAAACCTCAAATATCAAGACATCCTCAGATGTTCCAGAGTTTGATGCAGTTTTTCAGATAAACAAACGTGACGAATAGATTCAAGCTCATTGTAACACGATCAGAAAGTTGAAAGCCCAAATCTCTCAATTAAAGGGTGAAAAGAACAATGTGACTGGCTCCTAAATGCCTCCTCCTTTAGATTCTCAGTATTCTCAAACTTTTCATCTTCAAAACTTAGTTAATGCTTTACAAAAAGAGAATGAGAGTTTTCTAGAAGAAAATGAAAAAGTTAAACGACACTTTAAAGAGTTATATGATTCAATGAAAGTCACTCGTGACAAAAACAATGAAAAAATAACATCTTTACAAAAAAATTAAGAATCTGAGGAGTCAGGAAAAAGGGAAACTGCCACTTGTTTTTAATGAGAATGTTGCATCAAAGTCATCCTCAGACTGCAAATATACTATGACTGTTATATACACTCCTCATCTTAGGAGTAATGAACTTGTGTTTCATAACTATTGTGCTCACCTTAAGGATAGTCTAGAATGTCTCCGTGAGATTGTGGAAGAGGATTTCATAAATAAACCTCTTGATAGAGAAATTAGGTTTGCTTGCATTCAGGCCAAACGATCTCAAGAGTTGCTAGAATGTTTAATAGCAACATGTCCTAAATCCTCAGGTGCGAAAGGTAAAGCTGTGACGCCTTGTTCTATGCCTAGTGCCAAGCATACAAACCATTCTATGCCCAGTTTTAAGAAAGTAAACACTAATGTGCCTTCAAGTAGTTCAGATCCCTGCACTTCTAATTCATGAATGCAAAAAGTAGATCAACCAACTAATGTTACCATAATTCCCTCTACAGGAGTAATCAGTGACATTAAAGCAAGCGGGTCAAAGCCTCTAGGCAATACCAAGCAAGATAGGACCTCGCAAGCTAAGAATGTGCATTGGAAAAGAGTAGAAGATCACCCTAGGAATATTAAGTTTGAGTTGAATAAAACGAATCATGTTGATTCTAGTATTAGCTATAAGCGTAATGTAATTAATTCGAATTCTACTACTATTCTCAAACCATGTAATGATGACTGCCTGATTTCTGTTACTAATCATGAATGTGGTGTGAATGTTTTGTCTAATTCTGTCAAATGCCCTGTTAAAACTGTTAATGCAAAAAATCAAGCTAAGAAGGCTAAAAGGAAAAGGCGAAAGAAAGTTAGAAAACAGTGGAAACCCACAAGAAGGAAATTTAGTAATATAGGTTATCAACGGATACCTACTGGGCGTAAGGTTAATGAGTTTTGCCCTAAATTTGCTAAGTCAATGCCCACTAGAAAATGGATGCCTACTGGTAGAACTATTCCCTTAAGAAGTGAACATACTTTGAATAGGACAAATATGGACACTAGCACTGCATCTATTTCTAATGATTCCATTCTGATGTGGGTGTTCCAATCACTGTTACTAACCAAGTGGAACCCATTATTGCATAGGGTTCCCAATTATCCAGTTATCCATTCTTGTCTATGTTCAACTGCAAATCATTCAAATCGTTCTGTGGTACTTGGACTCAGGCTGTTCCAAGCATATGACTGGAGACCGGTCGCGGCTCATGAACTTCGTGAGTAAATTCATCAAAACTGTGAGATTCGGAAACGATCATTTTGGTGCTATTATGGGTTATGGAGATTACGTGGTTGGAAATAGTGTGATTTCCAAGGTATATTATGTTAAAGGTCTTGGACATAATCTATTTTCTGTCAGACAATTTTGTGACTTAGATTTAGAAGTGGCCTTCAGAAAACATACTTGCTTTGTTAGAGAACTTGAAGGTGTGGAACTTCTCAGAGGAACTCGTGGTTCAAACCTATACACCATTTCTATCAAAGATATGATGAAATCTTCACCCATCTGCTTGCTGTCAAAGGCTTCCAAAACTAAGTCATAGCTATGGCACCGTCGTCTCAATCACTTAAACTTCTGTACCATAAACAATCTTTCCAGAAAGGACTTAGTAAGAGGATTACCCAGATTAAAGTATGAAAAAGATCATCTTTGTTCAGCGTGCCAATTGGGAAAAAGCACGAAATATGCCCATAAACCAAAACCTACAAACTCAGTAATGGAAGTTCTTCATACCCTTCATATGGATTTGTGCGGACCAATGAGAGTGCAAACGATAAATGGGAAGAAATACATTTTAGTCATTGTTGATGACTACTCTCGATTTACTTAGGTAAAGTTTTTGAGGACAAAGGATGAAACTCCAGATGTCATCATCAAACTTATCAAACAGCTACAAGTTCGACTCAACAATACTGTTAGAATTGTTCGAACAGACAATGTCACAGAGTTTGTTAACAAAGACTTAATTCAGTTTTATGAAAGTGTTGG
The DNA here is from genome assembly GCA_019973895.1 of Chrysanthemum seticuspe. Classification (NCBI taxonomy): domain Eukaryota; kingdom Viridiplantae; phylum Streptophyta; class Magnoliopsida; order Asterales; family Asteraceae; genus Chrysanthemum; species Chrysanthemum seticuspe. The sequence goes on along the minus strand of BPTQ01000007.1, from coordinate 323,227,775 downwards.
AATCAGTCATCAAAGAAGTGTTCCACGAACTCCTCAACAGAACGGTGTAGTTGAAAGACGAAATCGAACTCTTGTGGAAGCCGCAAGAACAATGCTAATTTATTCAAAGGTTCTAATGTTTCTATGGGCTGAAGCCATTGCCACTGCTTGCTACACCCAAAATCGTTCCCTTATTCATACCTCTCATGGGAAAACTCCATATGAACTTGTTCATAAACGAAAACCTGATCTCTCCTACCTTCGTGTGTTTAGTGCTTTGTGCTATCCAACGAATGACGGTCAAGATTTAGGCAAATTAAGAGCAAATGCAGATATTGGAGTTTTTGTTGGTTATGCACCAAACAAGAAGGGTTACCGAATCTACAACAAGAGAACCAGAAATATCATGGAAACAATTCACGTTACATTCAATGAGCTAACAGGTCAAATGGCTCCAGGACAATCTAGTTCTGGACTCGCATCTCAACTTTTATCAAGTAGTCCTATCAGTTCTACTCTCGTTTCAAATCCCTCACCAGCAACTCATTATGTACCTCCTTTAGAAGATGATTTAAAGAAATTATTTGATCCTATGTTTGATGAATACTATGAGCCAAGGGCTAATGATATGTCAATTCCATCATCAGAGGTTGCTCCTATCCCTGTCAATGAAGTTAACCCTTCAGTTTCCATGTCACTAAGTCAAGAAGCGCCTTCTGCTGATCACTCGGTATCATCATCAATGCCTTAATCATCAAGTGTACACAATGGAAATGTTGCTGCTGTAACAAATGATGAAAATCCTTTTGCTCATCTAGAAGATGAACCTATTGAAAATATCATTGCTCCTGAATCATCATCAGAACCATCTTCATCAAGAGAAATTGACTCTGCTACTTCTGTTCCTCAACAACAACCACATGAACACCTTAGAAAGTGGACACATGATCACCCATTGGACAACATCATTGGAAACCCTTCTCGTTCAGTATCCACTCGTCGACAACTTGCAACTGATGCCTTATGGTGCTTCTTCAACTCTGTACTCTCTAAGATCGAACCAAAAGACATCAAAACTGCTATGAATGAAGACAGCTGGTTCAGTGCCACGCAAGAAGAAATTCATGAGTTTGATCGACTAGATGTATGGGAATTAGTACCTGCTCCTGATTGTGCCATGATCATTGATCTAAAGTGGATCTTCAAAGTAAAACTTGATGAGCATGGTGATGTTTTAAAGAACAAGGCTCGATTGGTTGCAAAAGGATACCGTCAAGAAGAGGGTATTGAATTTGAAGAATCATTTGCTCTTGTTGCTCGTATCGAGGCAATCAGAATCTTCTTGGCTAATGCTTCAAGTAAAAACATGGTAGTCTATCAGATGGATATAAAGACGGCTTTTCTTAACGGAGATCTTAAAGAAGTCGTATACGTCAGCCAACCTGAAGGCTTTGTGAATCCAGAGCATCCTACTCACGTCTATCATTTGAAGAAGGCTCTTTACGGCTTGAAGCAAGCTCCAAGGGCATGGTATGATACGCTATCAAAGTTTCTTCTATCTACTGGATTTAGCAAAAGAGCAGTTGATCCGACATTGTTCACCAGAAAGTTAGGCAAACATTTAATTCACATCCAAATATATGTTGATGATATTATTTTTGCCTCAACTGACCCCAATAAATGTGATCGTTTTTCAAATGAAATGGGTTCCAAATTTCAAATGTCAATGATGTGACAAATGCCATTTTTTCTTGGGATTACAAATTTCACAAAGTCCCAGAGGCATTTTTATAAATCAATCTAAATATGTAAATGAGATTTTAAAGAAATTTGGATTTGATTCTAGTGACCCTGTTGACACTCCCATGATATAGCGTACTAAACTGGATGAGAACCACTCAGGGATCATGGTAGACCAAACAAAATATCGTAGTATGATCGGATCCCTGATGTACCTCACAGCCAGTAGACCAGACATTTTGTTCGCTATTTGCATGTGTGCTAGATATCAGGCTAAGCCTACCAAAAAGCACCTTGAAGCGGTTAAACGGGTCTTTTGGTATCTCCAAGGAACCATCAATATGGGACTTTGGTACTCGAAGGACACCGGTATGTCACTAACAGCCTATGCAGATGTTGATCATGCAGGATGTCAAGATACACGTCGAAGTACGTCTGGAGGTGCTCAGTTTCTGGGTGATAAGCTTGTGAGCTGGTCTTCAAAGAAGAAAATGAGTACTTCTATTTCCTCTACAGAGGCTGAATACATAGCCATGTCATCTTGTTGTGCTCTAATCCTATGGATGAGATCCCAATTATCTGACTATGGGTTTGAATTCAACAAAATCCCTCTATACTGTGATAATAAAAGTGCTATTGCTCTCTCATTAAACAACGTTCAACACTCAAGAGCAAAACACATCGACATTCGACATCATTTCATTAGGGAGCAAGTAGAAAAAGGTGTGGTGAAACTTTATTTTGTAAGGACTGAATACCAGTTAGCAGACATCTTCACCAAAGCTCTTCCTAGAGAACGTTTTGAGTTTATCCTCCCACGACTTGGTCTAAAGAGTCTTCAACCGGAAACACTTAAACGTCCTCAAGAGGAAGAAGAGGAGTAAAAGGTCTTTCTTCATCCATATCTTGAAAATATTTATTCGAAAAGCAAAATACAAAATTTCAAAACCTTCAAAAAGTAAATAGAAAAATATAAAACTTTCAAAAAATCCATAAAAATTTGAAAAATCTTGAAAATTTTCAAAAAATATTGTCATTTTTTCATGTTTTTCTCGATTCGAAAATATCTACGGTCTTTGTGTTGTCATTCAAAGAATGACACGGGACTTTAGATATTGTTCGAATGTTCTTAAAAAAAATCAAAAAATAAAAAAATATTTTTGGGAGAAACTGAAACTATGGTTTATTGTCATTTTAGGCAGTAACCCATTTTTCAAAGAAAGAACAGAGCCTTGCTTTATCTTGTTTTTCAAATCTCATGCTCTGATTCTTTAAAACAATTACTTACCATCTAATGAAAACTAATTGCTTTGTTAAATAACTCGAACTCTATTTTTGAAAATCATCTGGACTTAACTTTTGTCAAAATATCTATCTCTCAATCAACAACTTATGTCATTGATTGAGGGGGAGAATGATTTCAATTAAATCAAAAGGTTGTTCGACATACAATTGTTTTCAAAAGATAATCATGCATGTTTAATCAATGGAGTGTAAAGTCTCAAAATCTGATCCTTATCAGTTAAAATGTTCTCATAATCAAGTTACAATTCTCCTCGAAAGCTTTCAAAATCAATTTAAATCTACAGAGATCACAAATCTCAAATGATTTGAAAATTTTGATCGGGGGAGAATTTTGTGATTTAAATTGGATTAAACTGATAATTTGATAAATGGTTTCGTAAGTGTTTAGCAAGCTTTCCTCCCCACATGTGCCAAATGATTTCAAATTTTCCATGCACATGTTGAGGGGGAGCATCTATTTTAAACCACAAAGAATTGAAATGTGAATGATTTGTATCTAAGTGCAGATTCCCTCTAGTATGTGCAAAACTCGTTCAAACCTCGAGGCACATATTGAGGGGGAGCAAACTTTTGAAAACCTCATCCTTCCCCAATATGCTTTATCTACTTGATTTAATCAGGGAAGTGATGTTGATATCTTTTAGAAAATGGTAATCAAAGAAGTTAATCCTTCCTCTTGCCTCAGTGTGCTAAAACGATTTCAAATACATGATGCACATGTTGAGGTGGAGATCTCTTTCTAAAAATGGTTTTCAATTGATTCCAATGGCAGATGAACAATACCAAATAGACAGACCAAATTTACTTTATGTATGGTAATATAAGGATGATAAGGTTAGGTATTTGTTCCCATGATCTGCCAGAACCGGAGGGATCTACCTAGGGACAATCCACTAGATAGTGTAGAAGTCCTTAGGTTTGATGAAAAAAGGAGAAAAGTGAGATATGGGAAGAGTGCGGACTGAGACTGAGCTAGTACCGGAATAAACCCAACAAGGTTCTAGTTATGAAGTCTCGGTAAGCACTGAAGGGGTTAAAGAATGAAAAAGAATTGAATGTGAAAAAGGGTGAAAATAAATAGCCCTCCATTCATTCAACCTTAGGGCAGAAACTGGGTTCAATTCATATGCTACTGTTGGTTACCAAGGTAACATCGGTATTGAAGACAAGACGTCATGGACCCAGTGACACACTGCACTACCACTTTCCAAGCTACTCAAGTTCCTCTTAAAAGGGCTTGTTTCATTCTCACGGGGAACCTACATAATCTATCAAATTTCTCTTAGATTTTGTTGATATTGAAGAAGGAGACCCTCTCCCTAGTCTCCGGCATAGGAACCAAATATGCACAACTGAGTCTAGAGCCATGAGATCATCAAATAAATCTCTTTAGGACACTGTCACTGAAGACTCTTTGTTTCACACAATGTGGAAAGAGAGATTATATCTTATGAGTCCTATGCATTATCCTTGTGGTATTTCCAGAACATCTGAGTGATATGGAAACATATTCACAATGAAGATGGAAAGCCTTCTGGAGCCAACATCAAACAAGCTCCTGGTGGGTGGCATGTGAGAGCTATCCAATAGATCAACCATGTAACAACTGAACAAAAACAATGGGGCGATTCAATCTTTAGAATCAATCTTGGTTCAGGTTATGGATTGACCGATACCATTGAAAAACTGGTCGTTGTGCTTAAAAACTCTTTACTTTAGCGCATCGATTGTGTACTAATATTTCAAAATAAAAGGTGTGTATGATTGATAATTGATTTTCATTAAAACCTTCGTTGTATTGCAAAAAAAATTTCTATTGAGCGGTACTCGATTGTTTTTCAAATCTCTTTTCATCAATCAGTGAATCTCAATTCGCTGGTTCACTCACTCCGTGTTGTCTTCTTTGAGACGTTCTGGTTTGAGAACAGCTAGAGCAGCTGCGAAACCCTATCAAGGAAATTCTTCGGAATTATACCTGATCACAGGCAGTACTTGTACTGATCAACGGGGAATCGTGGGCCGTGTACCTCAATTCAACGAAAGTGATCAAAGACACTTTCGTGCACTTTATTGCTAACTGTTGTATGCAGGTACGCCCGACGTTTGTAGTTGTTCAGAATGAAGCGGTCAATCCATAGCCGCATGCTCACACATCACATTCATTTCAAAAGAAATCATGATTAGTGCATCAATGACTCTGATATTCTCACTCCATGCTTCTGCTACGCTGCTGCCAATATCATGAATCAACGAAAGCTTCCGCTACTCTAATGAGAATATATCATGATCCAGAATGTGAGCATGTCGGTCCAAATGTCACAACATCACATAATACCAACACCACAATGGAAGAGTCAGAGATTTATGATAGTTGATGATCTCAAAGCTGGCTCAAAACTCATTATCAAGTGGATCAGTTAAAGACCTCCACTTGGATTAACAAAACATGCAAAAATTAAGAATCAATGACTACGAGCTCCAGAGCTAAGAACTTTAACAAGAATCCAAGAACAATCTTATTGTAATATCTATTTGTATTCAATGTATTTTTGAGGTGACCTCCCTTAGGGGAAGATTGTTAGGATTTAGTAAATCCAGTCATTAAAGAGTCGGTCACCTCAAGTATATGTAATCGTTAGAAAGCTCGTAGTCGTAGATTATTTAATGTTATGTAGTATTTATTTAAGTAACACCGTGGAGGACGGACGGGTCTTTACCCACTGTATGCCTGATCCACAGCCCGTTGGTGGCAATTTGTGTAAGACTATAAATACTCTCTACCTCCCAAGGTAGAGAGTTGGAGCTCATAATAATACTTTTACTTTCTCTCACTAAGTTCCCAAACCTCTAACTCTTTCTCTCTCTAAAACCTCATCTTATACGCTTATTTGTGTTCATGGTTTGATGTGTTTGTGAAATCCAATATGTTACAGAATATGACATCTGAGCAATGAAAATGGAACATTATGTGGACAATGAAGTCTGGAAGGTGATCCAGAATGGAAATTCAAATAAGAGAATTTCCAAAGGGAAAGATGGTGTCATTAAAATTCTCCCACCAGTCTCTGCTGCAGAGATTCATGCCGTAGAGAAGGAGAGGAAAGCAAGAACCCTCTTGTTGATGGCCATTCCAAAGGAACATCTTAGAAGGTTTCATAGTATGGATGATGCAAAGGAGATCTGGGAGAAAATCAAAACAAGATTTAGAGGAAATACTTACTCCAAAAAGATGCAAAATGCTGTTTACAAACAACAGTTTGAAGCCTTTACTGTGAGCAGTTCTGAAGGGTTGGAGAAATGTTATGATAGATTCCAACAACTCCTATCACAGTTGGAAGTACATGGTTTTGAAGTTTCCAATGAGGATGCAAACCAGAAGTTTCTCAGATCATTGCCCAAAGAATGGTCACATCTAGCAATGATTATGAGAACCAAAGAACATATTAACACTATGTCAATAGATGACTTGTACAATCTTAGGGTTTATGAACAAGGCATCAAAGGAAGTTCAAAGGCATCCTCAAGTTACAATAATGTTGCTTTTGTCTCCCAAGGCAAGAGCAGTACAGACAACATTAAATATGGTGGTTTTAATTCTGGCAGTTACACCACTTCATCATCTGGAGTGAAGGAAAGAGATGGTCCTGCTGGTTTTGCTGATGAGGTCATTTACTCATTAGTCGCTAGGCAATCTGAAGACATCCTTAATGAGGACTTGGATCAGATTGAAGATGAGGAGATGGAAGAGATGGATATAAACTGGCAGTATGCTATGATTGCCTTGAGGATGAAGAAGTTCTACAAAAGGACTGGTAGACAAGTCAATTTTGATGGGAAGGCACCAGTTGGGTTTGATAAGACAAATATTAAGTGCTACAGGTGCCAAAACAAAGGTCACTTTGCTAGGGAGTGCACAGCAAAGGTGACTAATGAAGAAAAGAAGAAGGATTCCTTCTATCCCAGGCATGCTGAGAAGGATGATAAGAGTCAGATAGGATTGCTGACTTTGGAAGCTGGTGTGATTAACTGGGGAGAGAACATTGAAGAGGGTACTGAAATCAATCATGCTCTCATGGCCATAAGCTCCAGCAGTGAGGTATCCTTGTGTTCTAAAACTTGCACTGACTCATATAATAAATTGAAAACACTTTGTGTTGAACAAATGAGTCAGCTAGGTGATCAAGAAGTTAAACTTTTGGCCTATGAAAATGTTGTTAAGAAATTAGAGGCCCAAATTGTCACTTTACGAAAACAGAACACATCTTTAAGTGAAAAACTTACATTCCAAGGTTATCAAATATTTGAAAAAGGCGAAAAGCTTAGAAAATATAGAAGAATTAGAATGAAAGCAGTTAGAGACAAAGAGGAATTTCAAAAGATAGTTGAAAAATGGCAAAACAGTGCTAGGAACCTATGGAGGTTAATAGATTCAACAATGAGCTCAACAAGTAAAATTAGTTTAGGGTTTGAGATAAAATTAGATAGAGAGGTTTTATGAAATGAGGAAGAAATGAAAGAAACTGTGTTTGTTAGTTCAAAGAAAGATCATGAAGAAAAACCTATATATCATAGATTTGCTAAAACTAACAACTACAAAGGTGTTCCTCTTCCCTTTAATGGTGATTATACTCCTAAACCTGAAAAAGAATATGATGAGTCTTTATTTGATTACAGCAAATGGAAAAACCCTGAAACACTTGCTTCTCTAGACTATTTCATTGAATTTTCTACCTGTCAATCTAATGACAGTGAAGGATCCTTTGGGAAGAATCTTGAAACAAATGCCTCAGAAGAAAAATCTAGTGAGTATTCTACCTGTCAATCTAATGACAGTGAAGGATCCATTGGAAATGTCTTTGATTTTTTCCTTGATCTTAAATCAGAACCTTTGAAGGAGTCTAAACCAATTAAAATCAGTAAACCTACTGTGTCTGATGCGTGCCAAACAGTCAAGCTAAATCACTCAAGCCTGCCACTTGTGAATGGCAGACCGTAATCAGCTTAAAACTGCTTAAGCACGAATGCAATAGAGATCTAAGGAGTATAGGACTTCCCCGGGTCGTTATGTCCCAGCGAGCTATGCAATGGATCACCCTACGAATAGTGATCGAGAAATTTGAACGAAAAAGGGATTTGTGAATTATTAAAACTATAGAAAAGCCAACAAATTACAACGGCTTAAATGCAAATTAAAGAAAATTAAAAAGATAAATTCTATTAAATAAACGCTATCACTATAATTAAAATGATGTTTTTGTTTTTATGTTTTAATTAAAACTGAATTAAAAACTACGTAACGTACTAATAAAAATGTGAAAGTAAAGCAATATTAACCCTAAAAATGTGAAAATGATATTTTTACAAACCTAATGATAAAAGAAAATTTATAGAAAAATAAAATTATTTTTATAACTAATTATCTAATTATAAACTATTTTTAACTATTAAATAATTACCTAAAACACAAGAAAATAGGAAATTAAAGCTAGAAAAATAAAATTATGACTTAGAAAAATCTAAAATTTCAAAATAGAATTTTCAAAACTATTTTTGTATTTTTCTGATTATTTATCTATTTTCTAGGAATTTTAAACTATTTAAAACTAATTAAATTACTAAAAATTACAAAATAAACTATGAAAAATCTGGAAAATTACTTTTTTTACTTTTTATATTTATCTAAACCTAAGAAAATTGAAAAATTATTTTTTTTGAACCTTTTCTGAATTTTTTGTATTAAAAGCTAATTAAAAATGCTTAAAAACTAATTTAAATTAAGAAAAATAGCAAACCAGCTAGGAAAAATCTGAAAATTTCAGGAAAACTCTAAAATAATAATAAGAATCTAGGAAAAATGGAAAAACAGATGGTTGTTTGGAGGAATATGAAACTGATGTGGAATGTGCTTAGAAATAAGCACTTTCAATAAGCCAACAACCACAATAAGCTACCAAATGTTTACAGAAGCCAAACTATGCTACAATAACTCAAATGCAACTAAAAACAACAGGCCATAGCTACTGTCTTGCAAGATTAACAGATTTGGAGTTTTGAGATTATAAGCTAGGACAGATTTTGGGTACCTACTTGCAGCACAAGCACAAGCTACAAATTAAGCTAAGACTGAAAACTAGCAATTGGAACTTGGAAAGGACCTGGCTAAGAACTAGCAAACCAAAAATCAGACCATGATGAGCTGATTTGATCTCTGTGCAAGATCTGCAATTGTCTGAGAAAACTCAGCTTAAGCTGAGTTTTGGCACAGGGCAATTAAGACCTTAAAGACAAGCTTGTTTGAAGCTTTTAAGAAAATTGCAAAATTATACAAAAATAGCTACAAGAAAATAGACCAAGAGAAGTTTTTAAAACAACAATTTTCACTGAATTTTATCTAGAAATGAATCCTATAAAATTCCTCTCAGTTGGCTCAAAATGGCATTTTTCAAGTTTTGACTTTTGAAGTGAAAATGAAACTTTGACTTTTTTGAGTTTTAAGCTAAATTTTTGGACTGAACTTGATGTGAAATGATGAGATGAAGCTTCTGCAAGCTTTGTTTATGACTTTTAAACACAAAATAAGTGATTTGCTCTTCAAAAATCCAACAGTGAACCTGTTGGATGCAAATGATATGGATTTTGACTTTTTTGGATTACAGGCACACAAGTAAGACAGATAAGAGTCTATTAGGACTAAACAAACCTCAAACAACAAAAACCTAACACTGAATACACCTCTAACACATTTTAGACTATAAATCCAAACACCCTTTTCTAGACTGTTTTTGCAAATAAATTGAACTAAACACTGAGCAAACTAGAATTAATGATCAAACTACATTCACTTAACCTAATTACAACTTTTTAAACAGAATAGAACCAGTTATGACTACAATTGAAGATTATACCAAGAAATCTTGAAAATTACTTACAAAGGTCCCTTAGCCACTATGGCTTGCACAAACATCCAATGAACCTCTACCCTATTTTATATCAACCCATTAGCTCAGAAACAACCCACTTCCAACACTGCATCACCCATTGACCATTTCCATTACCAAATTGACCCTGTTTGACTTCTGTTGACCAAGAACCAAAATGAATTAAAACTTGAAACTGATCTTGTGAAAAGCTGTAATAAGCTCATACAAGCTTATTTGAGCTCTAAAATAAACTTCTAAACACTTGTACTTAAGAATTTGAAGTTGCAAATTGAAACAGTGAACTTGAAACTTGCATTGTAAACATAAACTGAGATTGATGCTTGAAATGAGTCTTAATACACTTAAACACTTTAAATTGATACAAATTATCAAAAGATTACAGGTTTTATACTAAACTAAAGCTTTAAGATAAAAAACGACATTAATGAAAATTTTAAAAACTAAAAACTACTCTTCTTGCTTCCTTTTGCTTCATTTTATAATCCATGACCTTTCTCTCTCTATTCTGAGCAGTTCCCAGTTGATTCCTGGCCATTGGATTAGCTAAGAATGATCTTGGCCTTTGAATGGAATTTTGGCGCCAAAACTGCTTATAAGCCAGTGGGGTTGAGATGGTGGGTGAAGAAGCATTAATTGCTTCTTGGAAGCTTGCTGAGGTGGGGGGAACAAAGTGTGGTGATAGGGTGAGTTGGTGGTTGAAATGGTGGCTGGATATGGGAGTAGCAGACATGTGGGAGGGAAAACGGGGAAAGGGGAAAGGGGTTGACTGGTTTGACCAGGTATTAATAATAGAAGGGGTCCAAAATTCATTTTGACAGGGGGCCAAAATGAAAGGCAGGGTCCAAAATGTGATATGACTAGGCCCCAAAGGTTTAAATGACAAGGGACTAAAGTGTAAATTCTGAAAATCAAAGGACCATTGCTGCCATTTCCTCAAAGTTGATCCAAGGGTTAAAAGTGACAAGCTTCCATAATACAAGGACCAATCTTGACATTTTCAATTTTCCAGGGGCCATTTTTGCCAATTTTCAAAGTTGAAGGACTAAACTTGTAATTTCTCAAAACTTTTGATATTTTTCACCAAAGGACTAAATTTGACAACTTTTGATTTTAAAAGGACCTTTGGTGATTTTTCTTTTGAAATTATGTGCTCAGGGACTGTTTTTGACAACTTTTGAAAGATGGGGGACTGAAACTGCCAATTCTGCAAACTTAGCTCATTTTTCATCTGATTTTGAACATTTTGCATCTGAAACATATAAAATGCAATTTTGGAATATTTTCAGTATTTTGATGCATTTCTGAGCATTTTTAACCGTTTTGCAGTTCAGAATAAACCAAAAATGATGAGTATTTACACACTCATCAATCCCCCACACTAAATTATTGCTAGTCCCTAGCAATCTTTTGAGAAAAACTAATGGATTTCAATCTCTTTACCAAAAGCCATTACTTCTGGAGTAGCCAAATATTTCAGTTCAAGTAAGAACCATGGTACACCGATAACCATGTGATTTTGAGCAAACCACCAGCTTCCAACGGTTTTGATTTGTCTTTACCAGAAGCCGTTTGCTCTGGACTAGCCAACTCTTAGATAAATTATCAATATTATCTTTGGTGAGCTGATTACCAATTATGGTTTTTCCACTGCCTTTACCACAAGCCATAAACTTGCGGGCTAGCCAACTCATCACTTTTAAGGATATGGTGAGCTGAATACCATACAATTTTGGGCAAATTGCAAGCCGTCAACGGATTTGATATATCTTTACCAAGAGCCGTTTGCTCCTAGATTAGCCAATCCTTTTGTCTGTTAGACAAGGCGGACTGATAACCAATTGAGAAAGTGTAAAACACTTACTCCAAAAAAAAATTTTTGGCCAAAAACGGGGGAATTAGGCGGTATAATTACATGATAAAATTCGTGAGAATCCCCCCCACACTAGAGATGAATATTGCCCTCAATATTCAAAGTACCGGCTGTTATGCCGAAACAAAGAACGTAAAAGGGAAATACTACGGCCATTATTTAGAAAGAAGATTTTTTTTTTTTTTTTTTTTTTTTTGAAATAACTTATATACAAAACATGTGGGGCAACCCCCCCCCCCCCATACTAGGGTGGTAGAAAGTAGAAAGAAGAAGCTAAACTGTCAAGTTTTGTCACACAAGCTAGCCACTTGTGAATGGCTAACCGTAACAAACTTAAGACAGCTCAGAAATATGGGTGACAACCCATATGGCATGCTACTGTTTTTGATTACCGAGTCGCTAGCTTGACTCGATCCCCGCATTCATTGGTTCATGGGGAAAGTTTGTAAGTCCGGGACAACCATGGATGGAATGTCCTCTCCAAAGTAGTGCTTCACTCGATGACCATTCACTTTAAAATTAGGACCATCGGGTTGAGATAACTCAATGGTACCATAAGGATAAACCTTAGCGATGGTGAATGGACCAGACCAACGGGACTTGAGCTTTCTCGAGAAAATCTTCAATCTTGAATTGAAAAGAAGGACTCGATCACCGACGTTGAAAACGCGGTTCTTGATTTTTGAGTCATGAATCTTCTTTGTCTTTTGTTTATAGATCAAAGAGTTCTCGTAAGCTTGATCACGGAGTTCATTTAATTCATTCATTTGAACTTTCCGGTGATCACCAGCTGTCTGAATATCGAAATTAGCATGCTTCAAGGCCCAGTATGCCTTGTGCTCGAGCTCAACCGGTAGATGACATGCCTTCCCGTATACAAGCTTGTATGGAGTGCACCCGATGGGTGTTTTGTAAGCTGTACGGAAGGCCCAGAGTGCGTCATCTAGCTTATCCGACCAAGAGGCACGGTTTTCACCAACCGTCCTCTCAAGAATTCTTTTTATCCCCCGGTTGGAAACTTCCACTTGCCCACTTGTTTGTGGGTGGTACGCAGTAGATAGACGGTGAGTTACACCATACTTTTGCATGACTCTTTCAAATTGGTCATTGCAGAAATGCGTACCACGATCACTGATTATGGCTCGTGGAGTTCCAAACCTAGCAAACAGAGATTTCAAGAATTTCACAACAACTCGGGCATCGTTGGTGGGTAAAGCTTTAGCTTCAACCCATTTCGACAAGTAGTCAACGGCCACGAGTATGTACTTATTACCACGGGAAGAAGGAAATGGCCCCATAAAGTCAATGCCCCATATGTCAAAAATCTCACACACTTGAATGGCGTTTTGCGGCATTTCATTCCTTTGTGAGATATTCCCGTGACGTTGACAAGCGTCACAGGTTTTGACGAATTCATGGGCATCCTTATAAATTGTGGGCCAATAGAATCCGGAATCAAACACCTTCTTGGCGGTGTAGTTGGGGCTATGATGTCCCCCAGTAGGTCCAGAATGGCAAGCTTTGAGAATGTCAATAGCTTCCTGACCATACACACATCGCCGGATGACTTGATCCGCACAAATTTTAAACAAGTAGGGGTCGTCCCAGAAATAATGTTTCACATCCTTAAAGAATTTATTTTTCTGTTGGGACAACATCCCTTTCACCACAAAGTTACCCGCATGGTAATTTGCAAAGTCAGCAAACCATGGGGTAGAAGAGTCTCCACGAAAAGAAACCACATTGATTGTTTCGAGAGGAAATGTTTCATTAATTTCCTTTTTCTCGAACACATCTTGGTGAGGGTTTTCTAGACGGGAAAGATGATCAGCAGCCAGGTTCTCAGCTCCTTTTTTATCACGAATAATGATATCAAATTCTTGTAGGAGGAGAACCCAACGGAGCAATCTCGGCTTTGCATCTTGTTTTGCAAAGAGATATTTGAGTGCCGAGTGATCCGTATACACCACGCATTTGGTCAAGATAAGATATGGCCGAAACTTCTCAAATTCATACACCACAGCTAATAATTCTTTTTCTGTAGTGGTGTAATGGGTCTGAGCTTCAGTCATAGTTTTGCTTGCGTAGTGGATTGGCTGAAAGTGTTTGGTTTTGCGTTGCCCCAAGACTGCACCGATTGCAAAATCACTTGCATCGCACATGAGCTCAAAGGGTAAATCCCAGTCGGGGGCAACTAGAATGGGTGCTTCCGTAAGCTTTTTCTTTAGTGTTTCAAAAGCTTCGATGCACTCAGGAGAGAAGATAAAAGGAGCATCTTTTTCGAGAAGATGGGTCATAGGCCGAGCGATTTTAGAGAAATCTTGAATGAATCTACGATAAAACCCGGCATGACCTAGAAAACTCCTAATACCTTTGACGGTAGTAGGGTGAGGTAGTTTAGCAATGACATCAACTTTTTCTCTATCTACCTCAATCCCGTTCTTGGAAATCTTATGGCCAAGGACTATGCCTTCTTTGACCATAAAGTGGCTCTTCTCCCAGTTTAGACATAGATTGGTGTCTTCACACCGTTTAAGCATTTTGTCTAAGTGGGAGAGACATGTCTGAAACGAGTCCCCAATGACCGAGAAGTCATCCATAAACACCTCCATAGTTTCCCCGATCATGTCGTGGAAAATTGCCATCATACATCTTTGGAACGTGCCAGGAGCATTACATAAGCCAAAAGGCATACGTCTGTAGGCAAATGTCCCGTATGGGCAGGTGAATGTGGTCTTTCCTTGATCCAGTGGATCAATGGGGATCTGAAAGTAACCCGAGAAACCATCAAGGAAACAATAGTATTCGTTTCCTGCTAATCTCTCAAGCATCTGGTCCATGAAGGGTAGAGGAAAATGGTCTTTACGGGTGGCTTCGTTTAACTTTCGATAGTCAATACACACACGCCATCCCGTAACCAATCGAGTTGGAATTAACTCGTTTTCTTCATTCGTGACAACAGTTATGCCACCCTTTTTTGGAACGCAATGAATTGGGCTAACCCAAGGACTATCGGAGATCGGGTAAATCAAACCGGCATCAAGAAGTTTGAGAACCTCTTGTTTGATAACCTCATGAATCTTAGGATTCACCCTTCTCTGATGTTGGACTGCTGGTTTGAAGTCATCCTCCATTAAGATTTTGTGAGTACAAAATTCAGGGTTGATACCCTTAATGTCGGAGAGTTTCCAAGCAATTGCTTGCTTGTGTGACTTCAAGACCTTTATGAGAGCAGTTTTCTCCTCCTCAGTTAAATCCTTAGCAATTATGACGGGTAATTTATCATCACCCTCCAAGAATGCATACTTGAGATGAGGAGGTAGGTCCTTAAGTTCAACCTCGGGAAATTCTTCAGTAGATGATTGCACTGATTTGATTTCCTCAATTGTGATTTCTTTCGGAGGGAGTGAAGATAATGGATCTTCATTAAGCAATTGCTCAAGATAAAGAATATCTCCCTCCGAATCATAAACACCATCAATTCCAGGCGGAATTGATTCATCAGTAGCCAGAAATTCATCGATCTCTTCCAGAAGGAAGTCACCTCCCTCAAACGGAGTGAGAGAGGGGGAAGAGTCGGCAATGATAGGTTGAGAAGATGTGGTGGAATTGGAATTCCCACTCACAGAATTATGAAGATAACCAAGAAACTCTTGAGAGTACTCCTCTGAAGCAATGTCAATTAAATCGACTCGATTAATTGATTCAGTATCATACTTTGAGGAGTACCTCGAAGTTTGATCGAGGTTAAAGGTAACAGCTTCATTACCCACACGTAGAGTGATCTCTTGCTCAAATACATCAATAAGAGCACGGCCTGTTCTCAGGAATCCTCGACCAAAAATAAGAGGAACCCGATGATCGGCATCGAAATCAACAACCACAAAGTCAGCTGGAAAATGGAACTTTCCTACTTTCACGAATACATCCTCGGCAATGCCAAGGGGACGCGAGATAGAACGATCTGCAAGCTCAAGAGTCATGCAGGTAGGAATAAGTTCCGGAAGAGAAAGTTTCTTCCACACTGAATACGGCATCAGATTGATGCTTGCACCAAGATCGGCAAGGGAAAAGCATTCAATCATCCCAGGAAAAACACAAGGAAGAAGAAATTTTCCAGGATCTCCTAGCTTCTCGGGAAGCTTCTTTAAAAGGACAGCTGAGCAATTCTCATTCAAAGGAGTCTTAGCCATTTCAAATAGCTTTTTCCTTGTTGCTCAACATGTGTTTTAGAGTAGATGCAAACTTGGGCATCAACATGATGGCATCCGCGAAGCTTATGTCAAAGTGTAGCTCTTGGAAAATTTGAAAGAATTTTTCCATTTGATGACTAGCTTTCTCGCGGAGCTTTTGCTCATGTAAACGTGAGGGGTAAGGAATAGAAGTTTTGGATTTGGGGTTACCAACTGGAGGTTCAAAAACAACTCCAGGATTGGTCTTGGGTCTCGGGACAACCTGAGGATGGACATTGCTGGCACCTCCGTTATTAGTAGGAAGTTCCTTGTCCTTTGTCGCCTCAGGTTCGCTTTCCACTACCTTCGGGGGAGAAGAAGAAGAGGTAGTAGGAATAGCAGGTCCATCATAAGAAGCACCACTTCTGGTTGTGATCGCCTTTGCATCGCCCCTCAGGATTAGCGATCGTGTTGCTAGGTAGAGTACCTGAGCCCGAGGGTCGATCATTTAAAGACTTCTTAATGTCAGCAATCTGGCTAACCAACAACCGATTCATTTCTTCTTGGGATTTCATGAATTGTTTCAACAACTCATCAGATGATGGTCCAGTTGGAACAATGGCTTGAGTTTGCACAGGAAAATTCTGGCCTCTATTGTTAGGATTAGGGCCTTGATTTTGAAAATTCCCTTGATTATTGCCATGAAAATACCCTTGGTTGAAATTTCCCTGACCTGGGTTTCTATTGAAATTTCCTTGGTGTTGGAAATTTTAATAATAAGCACTCCAAATAAGCTAAAATGGTCCAAATGGGCACCAAACTGATACACAAGCTAAAATATGCTAAAAGTGACCAAATGCAACTAGAATCAACAAGCTATAACCTCTGGATCACAAGCTCAACAGATTTGAGGTTTTGGCTTATAGGCTAAAAACAGTGAGAAGGTACCAAGTTTGGGCTCAAACACATGCTTCCTAATAAGCTGAAAATGCAAAACAGATATAGGATCCTATTCTAGACCTGGGTGGGAACTTGTGAACCAAATATGAGACCTAGACAAGCTCTTGAGAGCTCTGTGCAAGGGCTGCAAGATCTGCACAAAACCTGTGCAGATCAGTGCCCTGCACAGGGCATATAAGCTCATGATCACAAGCCTGTTTAGAGCATAAGAAAAATTTACAAAATTTGACAAAAATGATAATGATAAAATAGACCAAGAGAAGTTTTAAAAGCCACAAGTTTCACTTAAAATGACCCAAGAATGAATCAATGAAAATTCATCTTAGGTTGGCTCAAAACTGATTTTTCACATTTGACTTTTTTTGACAGGAATGAAAGTTTGACTAAGTTGAACTTTGATCTAGATTTAAGGACTGAATATGATGTAATATGATAAAATGAAACTAAAGCAAGCAAGTTCTATGATTTTGAAACACAAAACAAGAGTTTGATTCTTGACAAAATCACAACAGTGGAGATTATAAGACAGATACATGGGATTTTGACTTTGGACTAATGTAAGTGCAATTTTAAGACAGGTATGAGTTCAAATGAGCTCAACAAACTTAAAGCAACAAGAATCTACAACTGACTAAACCTCTAACATACTTTAAGTAGCAAATCCAAACACCACTGTGAACATTGATATGCAATTAAGATAAAGCCAACTTCTAAACTAGCTTATGCAGACCATCAAGCTGAGCTTAACTATCCTGAATACAACTAAATAAACATATTTGAACTATTTTTAACCACAGATACACAACAAGCATAATGTGCAAAAGGGATTGAAATTGAAAAAAAAATGAA
>BPTQ01000007.1:323027692-323207408 GCA_019973895.1 Chrysanthemum seticuspe | reverse complement strand
CCTCGTTGAAAAGTCTTAACCGTCTTTTCCAGGAAGTTAAAAATCTTTACTGTTGTATTCAGGAACACAATAATTTGGAAAAGTGGAGTAAACCGGAACAGTATTTGGACACTGGGGACGGAAAATAGGTAAACTAGGGGACAGTTAATTGGTTAAACCTGGGGAAACGAATATAATCGGGGTCAGTTGGGTATACCAGTTTGTCTGGAACCGCGGTTTTCAGGAGGAAGAAGGGACGGTTCGGGACGTTGTGAGTTCGAGCGGGTAGTAAGGTTGTGATGTGGGTGAGTTGAACAAGGGAGGTGAAGTTGTTTGGAGGTTTCATATCCCATCATTTTTCCTGACCCTTGGATGAGTTGGGTGGTTTTTAGCCATTGATGGCTTTTGGCGGGAAAAAGGTTTTAAGCAGATGAGGGGTTGAGTGAGGGGGAGGGTGAAGCAATTAATGCCTTTGGAGGTTTGTTGAAGTGGAGGGAACAAGTTGAGTGGGTGTAGTGTTGGAATGATGGGCGAGCTTGAGTGTTGCAGGGCTTGGCAGGGAAGAAGGAGGACTTTTGGCGCCAAGGTCTGTTTGACCATATGGGTTGACTGGGGCTAATATAAGCAAAGGGGTCCAAATTGGTTAATTGACAGGGGATCAAATGGATAAAAGGCAGGGGTCACAGGTTTATGACAAGGCCAAATGAGGTGAAAAGGTTTAATAACACAAGGACTTATGTTGTCATTTCTAAAAATTGAAGGACCTTTTCTGCCAATTCTGAAAAGTTGCTCCAAGGACTAAAAGTGACAATCTCAAAAAGTACAAGGACCAAACTTGCCATTTTTCAATTTTCCAGGGGCCATTTTTGCCAATTTTCAAACTTGAAGGACTAATTTTGTAATTTTCTCAAACTTTTGATATTTTTCACCAAATGACTAATTTTGACAACTTCTGATTTTAAAAGGACCTTTGGTGATTTATCTTTTGAAATTAGGACTCAGGGACTATTTTTGACAAAATTTGAAAGTTGAGGGACTGAAACTGCTAATTATGCAAACTTAGCTCATTTTTCATCTGATTTTGAACATTTTGCATCTGAAACATATAAAATGCAATTTTGGAATATTTTCAGTATTTTGATGCATTTCTGAGCATTTTTAGACGTTTTGCAGTTAAGATTGACCCAAAAATGATGAGTATTTACACACTCATCAATCCCCCACACTAAACTATTGCTAGTCCCTAGCAATATTTTGAGAAAAACTTAATGGATTTGAATCTCTTTACCAAAAGCCATTACTTCTGGAGTAGCCAAATGTTTCAGTTCAAGTAAGAACCATGGTACACCGATAACCATGTGATTTTGAGCAAACCACCAGCTTTCAACGGATTTGATTTTGTCTTTACCAGAAGCCGTTTGCTCTGGACTAGCCAACTCTTAGATAAATTATCAATATTATCTTTGGTGAGCTGATTACCAATTATGGTTTTTTCCACTGCCTTTACCACAAGCCATAAACTTGCGGGCTAGCCAACTCTTCACTTTTTAGGATATGGTGAGCTGAATACCATACAATTTTGGGAAAATTGCAAGCCGTCAACGGATTTGAGATATCTTTACCAAGAGCCGTTTGCTCCTGGATTAGCCAATCATTTTGTTTATTAGACAAGGCGGACTGATAACCAAATGAGTAAGTGCAAAACACTTACTCCAAAAAAAAAATTTGGCCAAAAACGGGGGAGTTGGTATAATTATATGATAAAATTCGTGAGAATTCCCCCCCACACTTAGAAATGAATATTGCCCTCAATATTCAAAGTACCGGCGGTTATGCCGAAACAAAGAACGTAAAAGGGAAATACTACGGCCATTATTTAGAAAGAAGATTTTTTTTTTTTTTTTTTTTTTTTTTTTTTAGAAACTTATATATATAACATGTGGGGCAACTCACCCACACTAGGGTGGTACACACTGGTGAAAACCCATGTTTAGCTACTGTTTTTGATTACCGAGTCGCTAGCTTGACTCGACCCCGAATTAATTTGTTCATGGGGAAGTAAGTGGAAGAGACAATCTCCATCGGATTTTCATTTAAGATGTTTGGACAAACATTTGAAGCATGTGAAAGTTCCACACCGATGAGATATACATAGAACCGGCTCAAAAATGATAAATGAAAATGCCAGGGTCAAAGATAGTGTCTTCATTCCCGAAGGAGTGAAGATGAAGAGAAATCACAAGAAATTTGAGGAAAGGAAGAAAGATTTTGATAACAATCAAGATCCATTCTTCATCCTCAAATGTAGACATATCGGGAGGAAGGGTGAGAGTAGTATCATTAATAAGCAAACTCATATGATAGAGTGCACCTTCCTCCAAGCTAATATCATCCTCAAGATCAAAATAAAAATGATCATGTTCCGGAGGAGATATGTCATGAGAGAGTTCACCGGAGAACTCTTCATGAAGAGAATCATTCACATGAAGTGATGTAGTGAACTCTTGTTCCATTGTGGGCTCATCACTATCCTCAATCTGAGTATCAAAGAGTGGATTCTCAGAAATTAGAGTGAATTCAGAGTTGAATTCAAATAGAGGATTGGTGAAAGTAGCTTTGAATGTTTCGGGAACAAAGTGATCAACATTCTCTATTGGATTGTTAGGATAAGAAGTGAGTGAACGATCATTATCAATGAGACTTTCAGTCTCTCCCAGATCGGCTTCGAAATCATTACTTTCCGATGAAAGTGGATTGATGTGAGTGAGTTCATTGGTGAACTCCTCAAGAAGGGGATCAGCATCAGATTGTGGAGGTGATGCCTCAACATACTCGATGTTTCCATAAGAAGCACAATCGTCGCTAACATCGGAGAAAGTTTCAAAATGATCTTTTGAACACTCAAGAGGGGAAAGAGAATCACACATATGATCAGAAGTTTCCTGTGACTCTCTCGGGATTGGGACCAGGTTCTCAACATTAGACTTTATGAATTCGTCCGATTCCTTTTCAGGAATAGTGTCAAGATGCTCGTCCCCCATGTTCAGAGAGTGAGTGGGAGCTTTGGGTGTGATAGCAGTTGTTTGAGATGAAATCTCAACTGCTGGGATATCAACTGACTGAGGGAGTTGAGAACTATTATCTTTAAAAGGATAAAAACTCTCCTCGTCATCATCATATAGAGCTGCCTTAAGAAGTTGGGAACACCTTAGAGTTGCATGCTCTAGGACTAATGATTCTTCCCTAGATTTACGGGCCTCTCGCTCTTCGGCTAGCAATTCTCCCATGGTCTTTTCACCACTCACTTGATTCTTAAAGTTACTAATCATATCATCAAGTGTTTTCATTGCGGTTTCAAAATCTTGGGAGATTTCATGAGACAACGGCTCAGGTGGAGTTTGAACCGTATGGTGCTGTGGAGGTTGGAAATTGTCAAACATGTAAGAGTCATGATTGTTACAAGGAACTGGGTTCCCTATTTGACAATCAGAGCTGAAGTGGGGACCTCCACAGTACTCACAACAGTAAAACTGTTGAGTCTGGACTGGTGAATCGTATGGATTTTTGTTATAACCAAAGGTCTAAGCATTGTTAGAAAACTGTTCATAGACAAACGTGTTTCCGGATTGACACTCAAATTCTAGGTGAGGACCTCCACAAAATTCACAACAGTATTGTTGATTATATGAAGATAAGTCGGGATGTGGTGGGTAATTGGAAAAGTTTGAGGGGTCGTTAAATGAGTTCTGATTAGGATCATAATCAAATGAATTCCTCGAACCACAAAACAAACAACTCCCGTTATGAATATCATTACCACATTGTACACACGTACACCAACGACAGGGTGAACCAAAAAGAGGCTCACCACAACGGACACAAGGAATAAACGATTGCATTTGAGAGTTATGAAAAGGAATCAGTTTATTCAAAGAATCAACAAAACCAACATGGTGATCTGAATGACTATTAAGTCTCGAAGAACATTTTGAAAAATCAGGAGGTGGGACAAGTGGTGTGCTCTGAGAGCTAGCAATTTCCATCACTTCCGTTATAGTCTCTGGTTCTGGTTCTTGAGAAACGTGAAGATTAGGCAAGTCATTCTTGCTAGTCACCGGTCTAAATTCTGCATGTTTGCTTTTAACCGTAAATCGTGAAAGTTTAGAATCAATTCAAGACGGCTTAGGAGCAATTGAAGGGTTAGGTTTTTGGATAACCGTAGGTTGGACGTATTTAGTACTTCCATTATCAGAAGGAAATACCTGGTCCTTTGTCACCCCGATGTCTCGTTCCATTTCCCTACGCAGAATGAATGGATCATCACGAACAACACGAATTCTTGACATTTGTGATAAAGTCTGAAGTTTTTCAACTTCGTCCCAGAATTCGTCCTCGAGAGATTCCATGAGAATAGAAGAAGTGAGAATCAAAAGGATAGAGGGTAAAGGGATAAAGAATCAAAAAGGGTAAGAGGGTTAAGATGAATATTTTTGGTATTTTTGAAAAACATTTCGCAAAAACAAAGAATGAAAATCTTTTTGGGTTTTTGATTTTTAAAAGAGAATATAAACACATACAGATGGTATAAACAAGGAGTGAATATCCAAATCAATAATCTGCTAAATGAAAGATAATCAGCACAGCTCCCCGGCAGCGGCGCCAAAAATTTGATCTGTGCAAAACCGTCAAGTTTTCTCACGCAAGCTGACCACTTGTGAATGGCCAACTGTAAGAAGCTTAAAACAGCTTAAGCACAAATGCAATGAATATCAGGGGAGTATAGTGTTTCCCCGGGTCGTTATGCCCCAGCGAGCTATGCAATGGATCACCAAACGAATAGTGATCGAGAGATTTGAACGGAAAAGAAGGATCTGATTTATTATAACTAAGGAAAAGGACATAAACTACAAGGGCTTAAATGCAAATTAAAGAAAGTTAAAAAGATAAAAAAAATATTAAATAAACGCTATCACTATTTTTAAAATTGATGAACGTTTAAAACTTTAAAACTTACGTTTAAATAAAATTACGTAAACGTACAAAATAAAAAGTGAGATCTAAAGAAATAAAAGTCCTAAAAATATGAAAATGACATCTTTACAATACTAATGATAAAAGAAAACTTATAGAAAAAGAAAATTATTTTTACAACTAATTATCTAATTATTATTAATTAAAAACTATTTTTAACTATTTAATAATAACCTAAAATACAAGAAAATATGAAATAAAGCTAGAAAAATAAAATTATGACTTGGAAAAATCTAAAATATCAAAAGAGAATTTTCAAAACTATTTTTGTATTTTTCTGATTATTTTTGGATTTTTTTATGAATTAAAAACTAATTAAATTATTTAAAAATACAAATTTAACTAAGAAAAATCTAGAAAAATATTTTTTTGGCTTTTTATATTTATCTTAACTTAAGAAAAATGAAAAATTATTTTTTTGAACCTTTTCTTAATTTTTTGTATTTAAAGCTAATTAAAAATGCTTAAAAACTAATTTAAATTAAGAAAAATACCAAACAGGCTTGGAAAAATCTGAAAAATTCAAGATAAGCTTAAAATAATATTTAGAATCTAAGAAAAATATAAAAAACAGGGGTTGTGTGAAGGAATAAGAAACTGATAGGCAAGTGCTTAATAATAAGCACTCCAAATAAGCTAAAATGGTCCAAATGGGCACCAAAATGATACACAAGCTAAAATATGCTAAAAGTGACCAAATGCAACTAGAATCAACAAGCTATAACCTCTGGATCACAAGCTCAACAGATTTGAGGTTTTGGCTTATAGGCTAAAAACAATGAGAAGGTACCAAGTTTGGGCTCAAACACAAGCTTCCTAATAAGCTGAAAATGCAAAACAGATATGGGATCCTATTCTAGACCTGGGTGGGAACTTGTGAACCAAATATGATACCTAGACAAGCTCTTGAGAGCTCTGTGCAAGGGCTGCAAGATCTGCACAAAACCTGTGCAGATCAGTGCCCTGCACAGGGCATATAAGCTCATGATCACAAGCCTGTTTAGAGCTTAAGAAAAATTTACAAAATTTGACAAAAATGATAATGATAAAATAGACCAAGAGAAGTTTTAAAAGCCACAAGTTTCACTTAAAATGACCCAAGAATGAATCAATGAAAATTCATCTTAGGTTGGCTCAAAACTGATTTTTCACATTTGACTTTTTTTGACAGGAATGAAAGTTTGACTAAGTTGAACTTTGATCTAGATTTAAGGACTGAATATGATGTAATATGATAAAATGAAACTAAAGCAAGCAAGTTCTATGATTTTGAAACACAAAACAAGAGTTTGATTCTTGACAAAATCACAACAGTGGAGATTATAAGACAGATACATGGGATTTTGACTTTGGACTAATGTAAGTGCAATTTTAAGACAGGTATGAGTTCAAATGAGCTCAACAAACTTAAAGCAACAAGAATCTACAACTGACTAAACCTCTAACATACTTTAAGTAGCAAATCCAAACACCACTGTGAACATTGATATGCAATTAAGATAAAGCCAACTTCTAAACTAGCTTATGCAGACCATCAAGCTGAGCTTAACTATCCTGAATACAACTAAATAAACATATTTGAACTATTTTTAACCACAGATACACAGAAAAGCATAATGTGCAAAAGGGATTGAAATTGAAAAAAAAATGAAATACAAACTTACATAGGTCCAACTTATTTCTCAGGCTAAACCAAACCCATAACTGCTCTATCCTAAGCTAATCCAACCCAATATCAACTTTGAATCAACCCATTTCATTTCCAAACTGCTTGAACCTCAATTTCACTTCACAGTTGACTTTAGTTGACCATCAACCAAAATTGCTCAAAACTTGAATGCAAGCTTACCAAAGGCTAGAATAAGCTTAAAGAAGCTTATTTGATTTTAACATAAGCTTATGAGAAGCTTGGACATAAAATTCGAAACTGAAAATTTCAACAGTGAACCTTAAAAATTGGAACTTATATAAAAACTTTGATAGATAATCAAAAGCACATTACAAAGGTGTTATCACTTAAATGTGATACATAGAAACTAAAATTACAACATTTGAACTTAAATTAAAACATTTATTTAAAAAACGACATTAAGGGAAATTAAAAAACTAACTACCCTCTCTTTCTTGCTTCTTTCTTCCTTTTTATACACCCACATGTCTTCTCTTTCATTTCTGAGTATATCCCATCATTTTTCCTGACCCTTGGATGAGTTGGGTGGTTTTTAGCCATTGATGGCTTTTGGCGGGAAAAAGGTTTTAAGCAGATGAGGGGTTGAGTGAGGGGGAGGGTGAAGCAATTAATGCCTTTGGAGGTTTGTTGAAGTGGAGGGAACAAGTTGAGTGGGTGTAGTGTTGGAATGATGGGCGAGCTTGAGTGTTGCAGGGCTTGGCAGGGAAGAAGGAGGACTTTTGGCGCCAAGGTCTGTTTGACCATATGGGTTGACTGGGGCTAATATAAGCAAAGGGGTCCAAATTGGTTAATTGACAGGGTGTCAAATGGATAAAAGGCAGGGGTCACAGGTTTATGACAAGGCCAAATGGGGTGAAAAGGTTTAATAACACAAGGACTTATGTTGTCATTTCTGAAAATTGAAGGACCTTTTCTGCCAATTCTGAAAAGTTGCTCCAAGGACTAAAAGTGACAATCTCAAAAAGTACAAGGACCAAACTTGCCATTTTCCAATTTTCCAGGGGCCATTTTTGCCAATTTTCAAACTTGAAGGACTAATTTTGTAATTTTCTCAAACTTTTGATATTTTTCACCAAAGGACTAATTTTGACAACTTATGATTTTAAAAGGACCTTTGGTGATTTATCTTTTGAAATTAGGACTCAGGGACTATTTTTGACAAAATTTGAAAGTTGAGGGACTGAAACTGCTAATTATGCAAACTTAGCTCATTTTTCATCTGATTTTGAACATTTTGCATCTGAAACTTATAAAATGCAATTTTGGATTATTTTCAGTATTTTGATGCATTTCTGAGCATTTTTAGACGTTTTGCAGTTCAGATTGACCCAAAAATGATGAGTATTTACACACTCATCACATTGCATGTTAATTTCCTTGAGGAAAATCCAAATGTGAAGGGAGTAGGATTGTAAATCTTCTTGGGATGAGCAGGATCCACAAAACCTGGAGGTTGAGCAACATATACCTCCTCATCAAGTTCTATAGAGAAAGGCACTCTTCAGATCCATCTGATAGACTTTGAAGCCCATATAGGAAGCAAAGGCTAAGAAAAGCCTGATAGCTTCAATCTGAGCTACAGGAGCAAGGACTTCATCATAGTCAATGCCTTCCTTATGTTTATATCCTTGGGCCACTAGTCTAGCTTTGTTCCTGACCACCACACCTCTTTCATCTTTCTTGTTCATGTAGATCCATTTTGTACCATTCACATTTACACGAGAAGGTAGATCTATCAGAATTCAAACCTTCTGCAGCTTGAACTGCAGTAGTTCCTCTTGCATTGCCTCCACCCAACTTTCATCAGTGAGTGCATCAGTTACCTTGGTGGGTTCCTTCTGAGAAAGGAAGCATGCAAAAATACAATATTGGTGGTCTTTGTGGGTGTTCCTATGCTGCTTCTGAATAAAGCCAATAAGTGCATGAGATTCAGATTGTTTCTGCATTTTGCTTCTTGTTTGCTCAGCAGACTTAGGATTACCCAGTATTTGACTTTGTGGATGAATGTTATGTATCCTAAGTGTTGGAACAGGACTGACATCTATCTCTGTAGGGAGATTTGTGAAATTAGTAATAACTCCTCGTTCATCAAAAGAAGCCTCCTCAAAAATTCTTTCAGTAGGCTTATCAAAGATGTTAAGTTCTGTCATTGCTGATTCATAAAAATCATCATCAGCATTGCCAGACTTAACAAATGCACTACCAGTGTTATTGAAGTTAATATTGGTAGGCATATCATCAGGTACTGGCTGATCAGACATGCCAATATTAACAGCTCCATTACCAGTATTAACTAATTTAGTACTGGTAGCCTTGAAAGTAAGTTCTGGCCCCAGATGCTTTTCAGCAAGAGCATCTAAATCCCTCTTGAAAGCGATAATGGCATCTGAATCACCAGTTGGAGAAGCCCCTTTCTCCTGAACCACTTCAGCAGTCACTTTCTTCTTTGTTGAAGCAGAAGATATCTTTGTTCCAGAGCAGGGAGCTCTTGAATGTTGGACTGCTATAGACATAACCACCAGCTCCTCATTATCTTCACTTTCCTCAGGAGCTTGAGTATCAGTACCTGCACTGTTAGTTTCTTCAGAGGAACCTGCATTTGGGTTAGCTTGATTGTACAAGGACACAAGAATATAGTTCATAGAATCGGAAAAATAATCTATGTCAAACATCCATCTTGGTGATCAAAGCCTTGTATGGGCTACATCAAGCTCCCAGAGCTTGGTATGCTACACTTTTAAACTTTCTTGAGAAGCATGGATACATGATGGGCACAATTGACAAAACTCTATTTATTAAGAAGGACAAGAAGGATATCATGCTAGTGTAGGTCTATGTAGATGATATCATATTTGGTTCTGCCAACAGGTCTTGGTGTGAAGAGTTTGAAGGCCTTATGAAAGGCAAATTTCAGATGAGTTCTATGGGAGAGCTCACTTTCTTCCTCGGATTGCCAGTCAAGCAGAAGCCAAATGGTTTATTTATCTCTCGGGACAAATATGTTGCTGAGATGCTGAAGAAGTTTGACTATGCCAGTGTAAAGACTAAAGTGACACCAATGGAAACCAAAGTGGCATTAAAAAAGGATGAGGAAGATGAAGATGTGGATGTACACTTGTAAATATCCATGATCGGTTACACCCAAGACTTCACATCTTTATGCTGTGAAGAGAATCTTTAAGTACCTTAAGGGCAAACCCAATTTGGGCTTATGGTATCCTAAAAAGTCATCCTTTGACCTGGAAGCTTATTCAGATAGTGACCATGCTAGGGCTAGTCTGGATAGGAAATCCACAACTGGTGGATGTTAGTTCCTTGGCAGGAGACTTTATTTCATGGAAGTGCAAGAAGTCTTATGGAGACTTATTCCAATAAATGAAGCTGAGTATGTGGCTGCTGCAAATTTCTATAGACAAGTCTTATGGATTCAGAATCAAATGTTGGATTATGGTATTAATTTCATGAACACAGTAATCCATATTGATAATGAAAGTACTATCTGTATAGTTAAGAACCATGTTCACCACTCTAAGACTAAACATATTGAAATCAGGCATCACTTTATAAGAGATTGCTTTGAAAAGAAATTGATTATAGTGGAAAACATTCACACTGATAATAATGTAGCATACTTATTGACCAAAGCCTTTGATGGACCTAGATTTAACTTTCTGGTGGTTAATATAGGAATGGTAATCACATAGCTACATTTAAGGGGAGGATAAATGTATAGTTTGTACTAGGAGACTTTAAAATAGTTAAATCTGTTAGGTATGTCAGTTAGTACGGGTAGTTAATTCTAGTAGTTAAAACTGGTAGTTAATTTTGATAGGTTTAGAGTTAATTCTGGTAGCTATCAAATTAATTCTGGTAGTAGTTTGTTCTTAATTCTAGTTTCCATAGATATTTGTATGTTTTTCTTGGTTTTAGATTAATTTTTCCAGGAAAAGCAATGTTTCTCAAAGATTGGAGAGGTGTGGAAGCTGTGCAAATTGTTGTGCTACTGTTCTGAGTTAATACTGGTGATGTTATTTTTAAGTATGTTTGACTATTTTAAGTCTGGTAGTGTAAAAATGTTATCGTTAGTACTGGTCGAGGGAAAATCCATTTTTACTATTCTAATAGTACCGTTACCTAATTTTAGGTGGTCAGAAGTATATAAATGGATAACTCTTATGTAACGTATTAGATTTCACAAACACATCAAACCATGACTAATATGGGGCGTACAAAATAGGGTTTTAGAGAGATAAAGTTAAGAGGTTTGGGAACTTAGTGAGAGAAAGAAAAATCTTATTATGAGCTCCAACCCTCTACCTTGGGAGATAGAGGGTATTTATAGTACCTTACATAAAATGCCACCTACGGGCTGTTGATCAGGCATACAGTGGGTAAAGACCCATCCATCCTCCACGGTGTTACTTAACTAAATACTAACTACCATTAAATAGTGATGAGTGTGTAAATACTCATCATTTTTAGTCAAATCTGAACTGCAAAACGTTTAAAAATGCTCAGAAATGCATCAAAATACTGAAAATATCTCAAAATTGCATTTTATATGTTTCAGATGCAAAATGTTTAAAATCAGATGAAAAATGAGCTAAGTTTGCATAATTGGTAGTTTCAGTCCCCCAAGTTTCAAAAGTTGTCAGAAATAGTCCCTGAGCACTTAATTTCAAAAGAAAAATCACCAAAGGTCCTTTTAAAATCATAAGTTGTCAAAATTAGTCCTTTGGTGAAATAAATCAAAAGTTTTGAGAAATTTCAAATTTGGTCCTTCAAGTTTAAAAATTGGCAAAAATGGTCCTTGGAAATTTGAAAATGTCAAGTTTGGTCCTTGTACTATTGGAGCTTGTCACTTTTGGTCCCTTGAAACATCTTTGCAAAATTGGCAGCCTTGGCCCTCCAACTTTCAGAATTTGCAACAAAGGTCCTTGTTTATTAAAGAGCCTAAGCCCTTGGACCCCTGTCAAACCAATTGTGACCCCTGCCATTCCATTTGACCCTTTGCATTTTGGACCCCTTCATAATATTAAAACAAGTCAAATATCTGGTCAAACTAATCACCCCCGCGCCCTTTTTTCTTCTTATTCACCAAACCTCTGCAACACTTCACCTCCCACACCTCCAGCTCTTCCCCCACTCACCTTGTTCCCCCCACCTCAACAACACTCCAAAGAGCATTAAATGCTTCTTCAATCCCCTCACTCAACCCTCCCAGTTGATAAACTCATTTTGGCGCCAAAATCAATCCAACGGCCAAAACTGGCTCATGTCATCCAATGGCCTCAAATACATGTGGGATATGCTCAGAGTAGGGAGAGAAGACTTTTTGTGTATAAAAGGAAGGAGAAGAAGCAAGAAAGGGAGTAGATTTTAGTTTTAAAATTTCCTAATTGTCGTATTTAAGTTAAATGTTTTAGTTTAAATCAAAAGTTGTAATTTCAATTTGAATTGTATCAAATTAAGTTATTCTAGTGTACTAAGACTATTTTCAAGTTTTAATTCCAGTTTGTGTTCATATTTCAAGTTTCAAGCTCACTGTTGCAATTTTCAATTTCAAACTCTGACATTTAAGCTTCAAATAGCTTCTTTCCAAGTAAAAATAAGCTTATATAAGGTGCTTATAGCTTTTTATAAGCTTACATTCAAATTTCAAGCAACTTTGGATTTTGGTCAATGAAAGTCAAACTGGGGCAAAATGGAGATAGAATTGGATATGGGTTGAAGCAGAGCTGGATTTGGGTTGATATTGAGCTAGGTGATGGTTTAGATTAGGCTAGTGGCTACTGTGTTCCTTGGTTAATTGATTTCAAGCCATTGTGGCTAGGACAATTGTAAGTTCATTTTTTAGCCACTGCATAACTTATATTTGTGGTTAGAAATGGTTTAGGTCTGTTTGTTTAGTGGTAATTAGAGTAATTAAACTCAGTTTGATCAGTAATATATACTAGTTCAGTAGTTAGCTCTTTTAATTTGCATAACAGTGATATAAAGTTGTGTTTGGATTTGCTACTTAATCTGTGATTTAGGTTTATTCAGTGGTAGATTCTTGTTGTTTCAGGCTTGATTAGCTCATTTGAACTCATTGCAGTCATTATATTGCACCTGCAAACACTCAAAGTCAAATGCATGTCAAATCTGTCTTAGATGCATATCTGTTGAAGTTTTTGAAAATCAAAAACTTGTTTTGTGTTTAGCATTCATAGATATAGTTTGCAGAAGCTTCATTTCATCATAATACATCAAGATCATTCCACAAATTGGATTCAAAGTTCAAATTGGTCAACTTTTCAAATCTGTCAAAATAGTCAAAATTTGAAATTCCAGTTTTTCACCCAACTGAGAGGATTTTTCATTGACTCATTTCTGAGCCAAATCAAGTGAAACTTGGTGTTTAAAAACTTCAGCTGGTCCATTTTCTTTTTACCATTTTAGTAGATTTTTTTTAAATTTTTTATAAGCTCTAAATGAGCTTGTCAATTGGGTCTCATTTCCCCTGTGCACAAACTCAGTATTAACTGAGTGTGCACAGGTTTTGTGCAGGGCTTGCACAGAGCTCATCAGAGCTTTCCAAGGTCTAGTTTTTGGTTTATAAGCACCTGGCCAGGTCTTCTTTAGGTTCCTTCTTTTGGTTTTAAGTTTAGCTTATCTGAGTAGCTTATTTTATAGCTGTAAAGTAGTTGCCTAAAACTGTTTTTATCACTTGAGCCAAATCAATCAAATCTGTTGAGCTTGTTAATCAGAGGTTAAGGCTTGTGGAAATTAGTTGCATTTGGGTATTTTGAGCATATTATAGCTTCTGTAACACTTTGGTGGTCTTTGGTTACCTTTTGGCTTATTTCAAGTGCTTATTTATAAGCACTTGCTTAGCAGTTTCATTTTCTTGCACACAACCCTCTGTTTTTATATTTTTCTTAGATTCATAATATTATTTTAGACTTATCTTGAATTTTTCAGATTTTTCTAAGTCAGTTTGCTATTTTTCTCCATTTAAATCAGTTTTTAGGCCTTTTTAATTAGCATTTAATACAATTAATTAAGAAAAGGTTCAAAAAAAATAAGTTTCTATTTTTCTTAGGTTAAGATAAATATAAAAAGTCAAAAAAATATTTTTTCAGATTTTTCTTAGTTAAATTTGTATTTTTAAGCAATTTAAGTAGTTTTAAATAGTTTTTAATTCATAAAAAATACAAAAATAATCAGAAAAATACAAAAATAGTTTTGAAAATTCTCTTTTGTTATTTTAGATTTTTCCAAGTCATAATTTCATTTTTCTAGCTTAATTTCATATTTTCTTGTATTTTAGGTTATTATTTAATAAGTAAAATTAGTTTTTAATTAATAATAATTAATTAAATAGTTTTAAAAATAATTTTCTTTTTCTATAAATTTTCTTTTATCATTAGGTTTGTAAAAATTTCATTTTCATATTTTTAGGATTTATATTGTTTCATTTTCACATTTTCTTTTATACGTCGCGTAGTTTTTACTTTAAGTTTTATAAAAAGAAAAAAATCAAAAACATCATTTTTCAAATAGTGATAGCGTTTATTTAATATTTTTTATCTTTTTAATTCTCTTTAATTTTCATTTAAGCCCCTGTAATTTGTTTACTTTTTCTTTAGTTATAATTGTTCTTTATCAACCTCTTTTCCGTTCAAATCTCTCGATCACTATTCGTTTGGTGATTCTTCGCACAGCTCGTTGGGACATAACGACCTGGGGAAACCCTATACTCTCCTGATCTTCATTGCATTTGTTTCCGGACTATTTTAAGTTTGTTACTGTTGGCCATTCACAAGTGGTCAGCTTGCGTGATAAAACTTGACCGTCTGGGAGCGAATCAAATAGCTACGACTATGAGCTTTCTAATGATTCCATACACTTAAGGTGACCGACAATTTAACAACTGGATTTTCTAAATCCTAACAATCTTCCCCAAAGGGAGGTCACCTCAAATTACATAGAATACAAACAGATATTACATCAAGATTGTTCTTGGATTCTTGTTTAAGTTCATTGCTATGTAGCCCGTAGTCTTTGATTCTTCATGTTCTGCATGTTTGGTTAATCCAAGTGGAGGTCTTTTACTGATCCACATGATGATGAGTTTTGAGCCTGCTTTGAGATCATCAGCTTCCATAAATCTCGGACTCTTCCTTTGTAGTGTTGACATTATGTGATGTTGTGACTTTTGGACCAACATGCTCACATTCTGGATCATGATTTCTTCTCATCAGAGTAGCGGAAGCTTTAGTTGATTCATGATATTTGCAGCAGCGTAGCAGAAGCATGGAGTGAAAATATTAGAGTCGTTGATGCATTTATCATGATTTCTTTAGAAATGAATGCGTTGTGTGAGCATGCGGCTATGGATTGACCTCTCCATTCTGATCACCTGCAAATGTTGGGTGTACCTGCAGACAACAGTTAGCAATAAAGCGTACGAAAGTGTCTTTGATCACTTTCGTTGAATTGAGGTACACGGCCCATGGTTCCCCATTGATCAGTACAAGTACTGCCTGTGATCAGGTATAATTCCGAAGAATCTCTTTGACAGGGTTTCGCAGCTGCTCTAGCCGTTCTCAAACCGGAACGTCTCAAAGAAGACAACATGGAGTGAGTGAACCAGCGAATTGAGATTCACTAATTGATGAAAAGAGATTTGAAAAACAATAGTGTACTGCTCTATATAAAGTGTTTTTGCAATACAACGAAAGTTTTAAGAAAAATCAGTTATCAATCATAAACACCTTTTATTTTGAAATATTAGTACACAGTCGATGTGCTAGAGAAAAGAATTTTAAGCACAACGACCGGTTTTTTAAAGGTATCCGTCAATACATTTCCTGGACCAAGGTTGATTCAATAATGAATCGCCCCATTGTTTCAATCCAGTTGTCACAAGTTTGATCTATTGGATAGATCTCACATGCCACCTACCAAGAGCTTGTTTGATGTTGGCTCTAGAAGGCTTTCCATCTTCATTGTGAATGTGTTAGCATATCACTCAGATGTTCTGGCAATACCACAAGGATAATGCGTAGGACTCTTAAAATATATTCTCTCCTTCCACATTGTGTGAAACAGAGAGTCTTCATTGACAGTGTCCTAATGAGATTTATTGATGATCTCATGGCTCTAGACTCAATAGTGCACATTTGGTTCCTATGCCGGAGACTAGGCAGAGGGTCTCCTTCTTCAATATCAACAATCTTTAAGAGAAAGTCGATAGATAATGTAGGTTCCCCATGAGAATGAAACAAGACCTTTTAAGAGGAACTTGAGTAGCTTGGGAAGTTGTAGTACAGTGCGTTACTGGGTCCATAACGTCTTGTCTTCAATATCGGTGTTACCTTAGTAACAACCAGTAGCATATGTATTGAACCCGGTTTCTACCCTAAAGTTGAATTATTGGAGGACTATTTCTTTTCACCCTTTTCTCATTCATTTCTTTTTCATTCTTCAACCCCTTCAGTGCTTACCGAGACTTCATTACTACAACCTTGTTGGGTTTATTCCAGTTCTAGCTCTATCTCAGTCTGTACTCTTCCCATTTCTCACTTTTCTCCTTTTTTCATCATACCTAAGGACTCTACATTATCTAATGGATTGTCCATGGGTAGATCCCTCCTGCTCTGGCGGGATCGTGGGAACGAATACCTAACCTAACCATCCTTATATCTCTATACATAAAGTAAATTTGGTCGGTCTTTTTTGGTATTATTGTTCTGCCATTGGAACCAATTGAAAACCATTTGAAAATCAATTCAGGTACTTGTGATATATTATCAAAGTATTTGTACCTAAATTGTTTTTGATATTTTAGAAACAGCTCCCCCTCAACATGTGCATCGTATATTTGAAATCGTTTTGGCACATGGAGGCAAGAGGAAGAATTCAATTCTTTGATTAACATTTTCTAAAAATATCTACATCACCTTCCCGATCAAAATAGTGTTTCAAATACTGTTAAAGATGTTTTTGGGTAAGGATGTGGTTTTCAAAAATTTGCTCCCCCTCAATATGTGCATCGAGATTCGAAAGTGTTTTGCACATATTAGGGAAAACCTGCACTTAGATACAAATCAATCATGTTTCAATCCTTTTTGGTTTGATATAGATGCTCCCCCTTAACATGTGCATGGAAAATTTGAAATAGTTTGGCACATGTAGGGAGGAGAGCTTGCTAATCACTTACAAACCATTTGTTGAATTATCAGTTTAAATCCAATTTAAATCGCAAATTCTCCCCCGATCACAATTGTTAAGTCATTTGAGATTTGTGATGTCTATAGATTTAAATTGTTTTTGAAAGCTTTTTGAGGAGAATTGTGACTTGCTTATGAAAACATTTAACCGATAAGGATCAAATCTGAGACTTTAAACTCTAAAGATTAAACATGCTTGAGTATCTTTTCAAAACATGACATAAGCCTTGGTCTGAACTAATTTTATGACAAATAGCCCTTTGATTTAATTGAAATTATTCTCCCCCTCAATCAATGACATAAGTTGTTGATTGAGAGATAGAAATTTTGACAAATGTCAAGTCCAGATGAAAAAAAATTATGTTCGAGTTAGTTTTTCAAAGCTATGTAGTTTTCATTAGATAACAAATATTTTTCAGAAGAATAGAAGGAAAAATATTTGTGAAGGAAACATTTGTCTTTTTGGTGACAAACATTTGTTTTTAGAATCAAAGCATGAGATTTGAAAAATAAGATAAAGCATGACTCTGTTCTTTCTTTTAAAAACGGGGTATAGTCTGAAATGACTATCAACCTTTGTTTTTCTTTCTCTCAAAAATTTTTTTTTTTAAACAATTTATGTATATTCGAACTTCATCTAAAGACTCTTGTCACTCTTACAGTGACAACACAAAGACCGTATTTTGAAGTTTTTTTTAAACAGTTTATGTATGAAATCGAATAAAAATATGGAAAAAAAATATTTTTAAGTTTCTTTCAAAGATTTTCTGATTTTTATGGATTTTATGAAATTTTATATTTTTCTATTTTCTTTTTGTGGGTTTTATAATTTTGTATTTTGCTTTTTGAATAAATATTTACAAGATATGGATGAAGAAAAGCTTTTTCTCCGCGTCTTCCTCTTGAAGACGTTTAAGTGTTTCTGGTTGTAGACTCTTTAGACCAAGTCTTGGAAGAATGAACTCAAGACGTTCTCGAGGGAGTGCTTTAGTGAAGATGTCTGCTAGCTGATATTCAGTTCTCACAAAGTAGAGTTCTACCACACCTTTTTCCACTAGTTCCCGAATGAAATGATGTCGAATGTCGATGTGCTTTGCTCTTGAATGTTGAACATTGTTGCAAGAGAGAGCAATAACACTTTTGTTATCACAATACAGAGGAATTTTGTTGAAGTCAAAGCAATAGTCAGATAGTTGGGATCTCATCCATAAGATTTTAGCACAACAAGATGACATGGTGATGTATTCAGCCTCTTTAGAGGATATCGACGTACTCATTTGTAGAAGACCAGCTTACAAGTTTTTCTCCCAAGAATTGAGCTCCACCTGATGTGCTTCGACGTGTATCTTGACACCCTGCATGGTCTACATCTGCATATGCTGTTAGTGACATGTTGGTGTCCTTCGGATACCAAAGTCCCATGTTAATGGTACCTTGGAGATACCGAAAGACCCGTTTAACCGCTTCAAGGTTCTTTTGGTAGGCTTAGCCTGGTATCTAGCACACATGCATACAGCGAACAGAATATCAGGTCTACTGGCTGTGAGGTACATCAGGGATCCAATCATACTATGATATTTTGTTTGATCTACCATAATCCCTGAGGGGTCCTCATCCATTTTGGTACGCTCCACCATGGGAGTGTCAATGGTGTCACAAGTGTCAAATCCAAATTTCTTTAAAATTTCAGTAGTATATTTAGAGTGATTGATAAAAATGCCTCCGGGACTTTGTGAAATTTGTAATCCCAAGAAAAATGACATTTGTCCCATCATAGACATTTGAAATTTGGATCCCATGTCATTTGAAAAACGGTCACATTCAGTAGGGTCGGTCGAGGCAAAAATAATATCATCTTCATAGATTTGAACGTGAATTAAGTGTTTGCCTGACTTTCGGGTGAATGATGTGGGATCCACTGCTCCTTTGCTGAATCCAGTAGATAAGAGGAACTTTGACAGAGTATCTTACCACGCCCTTGGAGCTTGTTTCAGACCATAGAGAGCCTTCTTTAAGCGATAGACATGAGTAGGACGTTCAGGATCCACAAAACCTTCTGATTGACTAACGTACACGATTTCTTTCAGATCTCCATTAAGAAAGGCAGTTTTTACATCCATTTGATAAACCACCATGTTCTTACTAGCATCATTAGCTAAGAAGATTTTGATCGCCTCAATACGTGCAACTGGAGCAAATGATTCCTCAAAGTCAATACCCTCCTCTTGACGATATCCTTTTGCAACAAGTCTTGCCTTGTTCTTTAATACATCCCCATGCTCATCAAGTTTCACTTTGAAGATCCATTTGAGAGCAATGATCATTGCACACTCAGGAGATGGTACTAATTCCCAAACATCAAGTCGGTCAAAATCATGAATTTCTTCCTGCATTGCATTGAACCAGTTGTCCTCTGACATTGCTGTTTTGACATCTTTTGGTTCGACTTTTGATAGTATGGAATTGAAGAAGCACCATAAGGCATCTGTTGCAAGCTGTTTATGGGTGGATACCGGACGAGAGGGATTCCCTATGATATTATCCAATGGATGATCATGTGTCCATTTTCTGAAATGCTCGTGTGGTTGTGATTGAAGAATTGAGGTAGCAGAGTTGTTTTCCCCTGATGAAAATGGTTTTGATGATGGTTCAGGAGCAAATATGTTTTCAAAGGGAGCATCTTTGAGAGTAGCAAAGGGGTTATCTCCATCATAGGTGCCAGAAACATTTCCATGATGTACACTCGATGATTGAGGATTTGATGATGAGGATGAGTGATCTGCAGTAGGCGCTTCTTGACTCAATGACATAGAAACTGATGGGTTATCTACGTTAACTGGGTTAGGGACAGCCTCTGTTGTTGTATTTGACTGATCATTAGCAGTAGGCTCATAGTGTTCATCAAACATTGGATCAAATAATTTCTTCAAATCATCTTCCGAAGAAGATACATATGAAATTGCTGGTGAGGGATTTTGTACAAGAGAAGAACTAATGGGACTACTTAATGAAGGTTGTGATGCGGGTCCAGAACTTGATTGTCCTGGAGCCATTTGCCCAGACAGCTCATCGAACGTGACGTGAATAGTTTCCATGATATCTCGAGTTCTTTTGTTGTAGATTCGGTAACCCTTCTTGTTTGATGCCTAACCCACAAAAACTCCAATGTCCGCCTTAGCTCTTAATTTTCCTAAATCTTGACTGTCATTCGTTGGATAGCACAAAGCACCAAATACACGAAGGTATGAGAGATCAGGTTTTCGTTTATGGACAAGTTCGTATGGAGTTTTTCCATGAGTGGTGTGTATGAGGGAACGATTTGGGGTGTAATAAGCAGTGGCAATGGCTTCAGCCTAAAGAAACATTGGAACCTTTGAGTAAATTAGCATAGTTATTGCAGCTTCAACAAGGGTCCAATTTTGTCTTTCAACTACAGCATTCTGTTGAGGCGTGCGTGGAACACTTCTTTGATGACGGATTCCAATGCTTTCAAAAAATTGACTTAGGTCTTTGTTAACAAACTCAGTGCCATTGTCTGTTCGAATAATTCTAACAGTCTTGTTAAGTCGAACTTGCAGCTGCTTGATAAGTTTGATGATGACATCTGGAGTTTCATCCTTTGTCCTCAAAAACTTAACCCAAGTAAATCGAGAGTAGTCATCAACAACGACTAAAACATATTTCTTCCCATTTATCGTTTGCACTCTCATAGGTCCGCACAAATCCATATGAAGAGTATGAAGAACTTCCATAACTGAGTTTGCGGGTTTGGGTTTGGGGGCATATTTCCTGCTTTTTCCCAATTGGCATACTGAACAAAGATGATCTTTTTCATACTTTAATCTGGGTAAGCCTCTTACAAGGTCCTTTCTGGAAAGATCATTAATGGTGCCGAAGTTCAAGTGATTGAGACGACGATGCCATAACCATGACTTTGTTTTCGAAGCCTTTGACAACAAGCAGATTGGAGAAGACTTCATCATGTCTTCGATAGAGATGGTGTATAGTTTTGAGCCATGTGTTCCTCTTAAAAGTTCCACACCATCAAGTTCTCTAATGAAACAAGTATGTTTTCTAAAAGCCACCTCTAGATCGGAATCACAGAATTGACCAACAGAGAACAGGTTATGACCAAGACCGTCAACATAATATACCCTGGATATTACACTATCACCAACAACATAATCTCCATAACCCATAATTGCACCAAAATGATCGTTCCCGAATTTAACAGTCCCAATAAATTTACTCACGAAGTTCATGAGCCGCGAGCGGTCTCCAGTCATATGCTTGGAACAGCCTGAGTCCAAGTACCACAGAACGATTTGAACGACCTGCAGTTGAACACAGACAAGAATGGATAACTGGATAATTGGGATCCCCATGCAAGAATGGGTTCCATTTGGTTAGTAACAGTGATTGGAACACCCACATCAGAAGCAGAATCAATGGAATCATTAGTGATAGATGCAGTGCTAGTGTACGCATTAGACCTATCCAAAGTATGTTCACTTCTTAAAGGAATAGTTCTACCGGTAGGCATCCATTTCCTAATGGGCATTGTTTAGATAATTTAGGGCACAACTCATTAAGATTAAATTTGCGGTCAGTAGGAATCCACTGATAACCTACATTACTAAATTTTCTTCCTGTGGGTTTCCAATTTTTTCTAACCTTCTTCCACCATTGCTTTATAGCCTTCTTAACATGATTGTTGGCATTAACGATTTTAACTGGGTATTTAACAGCATTAATCAAATCATTCACACCACATACATGATTAATAACAGAAACCAAGCAATCATCATTACATGTTTTGCCAAAAGTAGCAGAATTCGTATTAATTACAGCACGCTTAGAGCTAACACTAGAATCAACATGATTCGTTTTATTCAACATAGTTTCATTCTTCCTAAGGTGATCTTCTACTCTCTTCCACTGAACATTCCTAGCTTGCAAGGTCCTATCATTCTTTGTGTTGCCTTGAGGCTTTGACCTGCTTGCTTTGGTGTCACTTTTTACTCCTATAGAGGGAATGGGAACATTAGTTGGTTTTGCTACTTTTTGCATTTTAGGTTTAGAAGTGCTGGGATCTGAGCTACTTGAAGGCACATTAAAGTTTACTTTCTTAATACTGGGCATAGAATGGGTTGCATACATAGCACTAGGCATAGAACAAGGCATCACAGCTTTATCTTTCTCAAATAAGGATTTAGGGCATGTTGCTCTTAAATATTCTAACAGCTCCTGAGATCGTGCAAGCATACCTAATTTCACTATCAATTGGCTTATTTATGCGATCCTCTTCTACAATCTCACGAAGACATTCTAGACTATCCTTAAGGTGACAGAAATAGTTATGAAACACAAGTTTGTTATTTCTAAGATGAGGAGGAATGTATTTAACAGTCACAGTATATTTAGAGTCTGCAGATGCGTTTGATGCAACATATTCATTAAAGACAAGAGGCATTTTCCCTTTTACCTGACTCTTCAGATTCTCAATTTCCTTTTGTAACGAAGTTATTTTTTCATTGTTCTTGTCACGAGTGACTTTTATTGAATCATATAACTCTTTGAAGTGTCGTTTGACCTTTTCATTTTCTTCAAAAAAAACTCTCATTTTCTTGTTGTAATACGTTAATGATATTTTGAAGATGAAAATTTTGAGAAAATTGAGAATCTAAAGGAGGAGGCTTTTGGGAGCCAGTCACATTGTTCTTTTTACCCTTTAATTGTGAAATTTGGGCTTTCAACTTTCTGATCGTGTTAGAGTGAGCTCGAATATGTTCATCACGTTTGTTTATTTCAAAAACTGCATCAAACTCTGGAACATCCGAGGATATCTTGATGTTTGAGGTTTTAACATTTTCTTTGAGGTGTTGATATTTTAGTTGCAAATCAAAATGTTCAGTTTCCAACTTAGAAAAGTGTTTTACCAAATTATCATGATCATCCTGGTCAATTTTCTCATTTAGTTTTGAGTTTTTGTTTTCAAGCTCAATGACACGATCATGGGAAACTTTCAAAGCAACAAATAATTCATGAAATTGAGAAGCAGTAATAGAATACTTAGTAACAGTATAAAACACATCTTGAGCAACACAACTCGAAATCAAGTTCTCATTTAAGATGTGCAGATTTTTTATTTCAATTTCATTGTATTTAAGTTCCCGTTCATAATTATTGACCTCAACTATCATTGCATCAAATTCTTTTTCCATTTCTTTAATCTCTAAGTCTATGCCCTTTTGAAGACTCTCAAATTGATTTTTTAATTGTTTAAAGAAAGGCATGACTTCAGTTAAATAGCATTCTTTAGTTTGCTCAAACCCCCTCTCTCCTTCAGTTATCCCTGTAGGTGTGATTCTTTTCTTACACATCTTTTCAAAATCAACGAATAGTAGATAAACAACATACAGGCTGATTAAGGTCTTGCTCTTAGTGGAAATAGTTCAGGGAACTAAATGCATTGGTGTATTCGGATGATACACTATAGCTGGAGGCACTTTCCTAAGGGGAGTGCATTTGCTTTTTGCTTATCCATGTCCCTTTTCCAAAAAACTTGTTATGGGGTTAATTGAGTTTGAGGCTTAAACATGTTCAGGGAAATCCAATTTTCTATTGTGTAATCATGGGGTTTGACCGTTATGTTTTTCTTTTTACACTCAGGATCTTTTAGCTTCTTATCCATTTTCTCCCTAGAGGCATCTTCTAATTTTCTATCCTCTTTCGTGCTTCCAATACATGATGGTGTTTTCCTAGGCTTGAGGATCTCATTACCATCATATACAATTGTATGGAAAGCTTTAGCCTTTTTACAGTACTCGGGATTTGGCTCCTCTACTAGGGGTATACTATGCTTATCGCTTAAGACTCTGTGCTTAGTGATCATGTGAGCAGTCTGAATGGTATTCCCTTGTACGTACAGCTTACTTTCAAGCTTGTTTTTCAAAGTTTTTAGGTTGGAAAAATCAGTTAAAAGTTTTGATTCCTTAGCATTAAATTCCTGTTTAAGCACTTCAACATTTTCTTGAAGTTCTTGCTTTTGCTTAACAGTTTTGTTTAGTTTGTCTTTTAAGGAATCTAGCTCTTGTTTTAATATTTCTTCCCTAAAATTATTTTTTCTAATAATTGTACGCATTTGGTCATCCATTTCCAGCTCACGGGTAGTTAACTCAAACTTAGCACGTTGTTCATAAATAGCAACTTGTTCTTTATAGGCATTCAGTTCAGAGATAACAGAATCATCAGGGGCACATGCAGTGTATTCATCAAAAATATAGTCATCATTGACTGCAGTAGATGCATCACTTGGTACAATCTCACTTTCACTTTGTATCACATATTGATCATATGGGACAATATTACTATTACCCATATTATCTATATCTGATTCATTAGTTTCATGTTATTGTACTTCGTTATGTATCTTTTGCCCATCAACTTCATCGTATAGTTTTAATACCTCTGAAATGATTGAATCTTTGGATGGACTAGCCTGTTGTGGTGATGAGACCTTTGGAGAGACCATTGGTGAAATTCTAGCCATGAAGATTGTATGAGCAGTAGGTTCATCATCGACATCAGAGTCAAATGCATCACAGTCAGAAACTTGAAAGGCATTTTGATGATTGTGACCTATTTCTTGAATTGGCTGCTCATCCACATCAGCATCATATGTTTTGGCATTTCCCTCAGCAAGAAACAGCAACTCTTCTTCATTCAAAACCGCTCCACTGTCCTGAGCTTGCACCAGCAACATCTTGTCCCTGAAGTACTCTGCATTTTGAGGGCGTTTTGGAGATGTGCAGTTCCTTGCAATATGTCCTTCACCACCACAGTTGTAGCACTTGATTGGCTTTCCTTGTCCTTGATTTGTATTCTTTCCATGATTCTGATTAGCCACATACCCTCCACCTACTCCACCTTTTCCTTGTTCATACTGTCTTCCTTGCACTGGTTGTACCATGATCTTACCATCTCTGACAATAGCATGATTGTGTAGATTGGATGCAGTTCTGATCTCATTGTTAGCTTGTGGAGTGAGGTTCAGATTTTGCTTAACCATAAGAGCCAGTTGATTGATGAAATGTTCCATGATTATGTTTGATTCTGGAGGCTTATATGCTGGATTTGGAATGAGCTTGTGGTTACCATTACCCGTTGGTATGACTTGAGAGGCTTTGGTGGTAATTCCTACATTTGTGTAGAATTCTATTGAGTCATTTGATGAGCTTGCCTCTCCCTGATTAGATTTGAACTTTTCAAGAATCATTCGTTTAAATATAGCATGCTTCTCATTCTGAAGTAGGAAAGCATACAATTGCTCATAGTTGGTGTTCCTTAATCCTTTGGTTAACTTGACTGAGGTGAAAATTTTGTGCCATTCGGGATTCATGTTGTTCACAAAACTTTGAATTGAGCTGAATATTTGGCATGGTCATTTTGATATTCCTCATATCATTCACAAGTTTGTGGAACCTCACATAGTATTCAGTGACAATTTCTCCAGGGTTCATTTCGAAGTTCTCAAAATCATCATACAATTGAGATTCCCTGTCTTCTTTGGTCAATTCAGAACCAGAGAGAAGCATCTTAACATTGTCTCAAACTGCCTTGGCTTCAGTGTTGTGATTGATTAACTTGTAGATGTCTTTTGGAAGACCCTGAAGTATAATGTTTGAAGCCCTGATATCAGCATCGTATCTCTTTTTCTCCTTATCACTGAGTTCATCATACGTCTTTGGTCTGTCCAAACCTAAGATCATTGTACCATTCGCAGCAGTTTCAAGTGTGTCTCTTGTAGTCTCAATCTGATAAGATCCTTCATTGATTTGAGAATGTTAACCCCATTTTCTTTTCCC
Source organism: Chrysanthemum seticuspe (assembly GCA_019973895.1). NCBI lineage: Eukaryota > Viridiplantae > Streptophyta > Magnoliopsida > Asterales > Asteraceae > Chrysanthemum > Chrysanthemum seticuspe. The sequence goes on along the minus strand of BPTQ01000007.1, from coordinate 323,181,624 downwards.
AAATAGTACAACCTAATTCGTTGAGCCCATGAGTCATAATCAGTTCTGTCAAGCATAGGTGGAGGATTATCTGATCCAGCTGCTTGAACGTCCTCACCTACAGAAGAGATGATTGTAGGCACGTTGGTAGACATGATTACAGATTTCACAGGAATTTATAACTCTATGATTAAACCGGTAAATAGATTCTTTCACGGGATTTTACTAAATCAAGAGAAAACCGTATCAGAAACAATAATTAACCAAGTCGCTTTAAACCTTGAAGACAAGTCGCTTTAACCCAAGTCGCTAGGTATACAAGTCGCTAGGCACACAAGTTGCTAGAGTAACAACTCGCTAGAAGAACAAGTCGCTAGTGACACAAGTCGCTATGAAGACAAATCGCTAGACACTGAAGTTGCTAGAGTAACAAGTCGCTATATGGACAAGTCGCTAGGGACAAATCGCTAGACAAAACAGTATGACCACTACTTTGTACTATTTGTCATTTTGTCTCAAAAGACAAATCACTAGAGCACAAGTCGCTTCCTACAACAAAGACAAGTCGCTGAAGAACGTAGAGACAAGTCGCTACGAAGAAAGCTATGCACAAATCGCTTCCCACAACAAAGACAAGTCGCTGAAAACGTAGAGTCAAGTCGCTACGAAGAACTCAAGTCCGAGACACGAGTCGCTAAATAGAAATATTCAAAAGCAACACTTTTCAATCCAAAAACTACCCAACGACACTGATTCAAGCCTTCCAAATCAAAACCTAAGCACTTATGATGATTCTAAACACAAAAGTACAATCAAAATTTAAACTTTAACACTAGAAATGGTCCAAATGATGCAAATACCACTAAACTTTTTCAACCCCAAAAACCATATAAAACCACTAGAAATCCAAGAACATGTAAGAGAGATGATCAAACCATGGCTCTGATACCATTTGTAACATATTGGATTTCATAAACACATCAAACCATGACTAATATGGGGCGTACACTATAGGGTTTTAGAGAGAGAAAGTTAAGAGGTTTGGGAACTTAGTGAGAGAAAGAAAAATCTTATTATGAGCTTCAACTCTCTACCTTGGGAGGTAGAGGGTATTTATAGTACCTTACATAAAACGCCACCTACAGGCTGTGGATCAGGCATACAGTGGGTAAAGACCCATCCGTCCTCCACGGTATTACTTAACTAAATACTAACTACCATTAAATAGCTACGACTACGAGCTTTCTAACGATTACATACACTTGAGGTGACCGACACTTTAACAACTGGATTTTCTAAATCCTAACATCTTATTTTTAGAATTCATATTTATCCTCTGTTTACTTTATCTTAATCTTTAAAAGTTTAAATCTTTTCCTTTGATTAAGTCTTCTTACCAGCACTAAACCCTAACCACGCCGCACTACTAGAACTTCAATTCATTTAAAGGATGGCACAATTAAAGTTTATTGATAAGCATAATCAAGTGGGCTTTCTCAAGAAACCTGCTGAAAGCACAGGTTTCGAGCAGGTAGTGAATTTTTTAATGGGCTCTCATATAAGGTATGCCCTCTCTCATAATCCACCTATCTATTAGCACTCTTGCTGATGGGACACTAGAGTTACAGGAAACTATTGACACTTTGGAATATTCAATTACTGAGGAATCAATCAGAAGCAAGCTTCAATTGGCTGATGCCTTAGGAATTTCTATGCTGCCTAATACAGAACTTTTTCAGGGACTGGGTACTATTGGATATCCAACTGATGGATCATTCACCTTATGGAAAAGTCATTTTACACCACATTGGTGTTTTCTTGTGCATCATCTCTTACATTTTATGAGCTCTAAAAGTAGAGGATGGGATCAGTTTTGTAGCAATCTTGCCACTGCATTGATCTGTCTCTCCACTGGTAGACTCTTCAATTTTTCTAAAATGATTTTTGATGCCATGGTTGCAAATGCCAATAATAAGAAAAAGTTTTTGATGTACCCAAAATTTTTGCAAATGATCTTAAATGTTAAAACAGCAATCAAACATCTCTACATTGTTGTCTATTTTACTAAAACGATTTTTGGAAACATGAAAAGGGGTTTTGAAGGGGTAAACAGGCTACTTTTGCCTGATATGTGGCCTGCTGTTTCTATTGACCCTGCAGGTACATCTACATCAGTTCCAGTTCAAGCTACATCTGCAGCTCACGATCAACCAATATCAGAACTAGATGAACCAGAGTTTGAACAAAGAACACCAACACTCCCACCACCTTCACCTCCAGGTCATGAGGAAGAACCACCAGTGATTCCTCAGCCACAGCCTCCAACACCCATTCCTATTGCAGAACCAAGTTCTATGTCTATGGATGATCTTCTCAAGTTGGTTCCTCAATTGGTCACCAGGATAGATGGCTTGGAGAAAGACTTGAAGAAGTCTAAGCAGACATTGGGAACCTCTGTTTTGAAACTAATAAAACGGGTTAAGAAGCTGGAGGGGATTATGAAGTAGAAGAGCATAGATTTTACTAACTCAGAAGGTGAGGAAGCTGAAAATTCTTCCAAACAGGGGAGGAATGTGCAGGAGGATGAAACAACTTTCCAGACACCTGTAAAGGACAAATCTTGTGAGGACACTCATATTAGTCCTCAAGGATTGGAAGCAGCAGAAATTTTAGTTAAGAATCTTAGTCAGAAGAAATCTTTTAAGAAGAAACTAGATAAGGAAGTTGCAAGTTCTGGTGGAGTGATTAAGTCTGGTGACTTTAGTGAAGATAAGTCTGGTGGTGCAGAAGTTAAGTCTGGCTTTGATGAAGACATTAATACTGGCTTTCAAGCATATATTAAGTCTGGTACTGAAGAGTTTAAGTCTGGTGCAGAGATTAATATTGGTAGTGACAAGCCAGAATCTCCTAGTGCTCCAGTTAGTATTGGTGAGGATTTTGTGCCGAGGAAAGGCAAAGGGATATTGCAAGAAGCTTCTGAACCAGCTAAAACCAAAAAGAAACTAAGAGAAGAATAATCTAGCTTGGCCGAGATTGCTAGAATCCAAGCAGAGGATGCAGCTGCAGAAGCTAAACTTGCAGAACGAAAATTAAATGATGAGATGATTGCCAAAAACCTGCAAAAGCAACTAGAACTAACTGAAAAGCAAAAGAAAAGGAGAGCTGAAGTTCTGGAAGCTGCCAAATTCTACACAGATGAAGACTGGGATTCTATAAGGGCCCGATTAGAAGTTAACAGAGATATCCTTGCTGATATTGGGTCAGAAGACTATGCAAGGAAGATGGTGGAGATGTTAAATGAGAAGAAGAGGCTTCTCAAAGAGCAAAGACAAAGAGAGAGGATGAACAGACCCTTGAAAAAGGTGAGCAAAGGGAGTACATAATAAACTATATAAAAAGTCAAGGCCAAACTAGTTAGAAGTTGAATTAGTTGAGGAAGTTGAAGGCTGATGAACTAAAAGCAGAATTTGAAAAAGTGGTCTTACAAGTTAAAAGCTTTACTCCCATAGATTCTGAATTGGAAGCTTCAAAGCTCAAAAGGCAAGGTATAAATGTTCAACCAAAAGAAGCTAAAAGGCAGAAGACTGCAGATGTTGAAGAAGTTGTTACTACTCCAAAGGTTGTGAAGAAAGAGGAGGAAGCTGAAGTTCCAAAACCAATTGTCAAGTGGACAAGAAAGAAGCCTACTGCTAAGAAGAGTAAGAAGAAGGATAAGTCTGAGACTAAAGAGGAAGTGGAAGCCTACATGAAAGACAAGGTTGATGAACCTTCATCTGAAGATTTCACCATAGGAACTATTCCTGAAAGCTCAGCAAATCCACCCATAGCAAAGATTGCAAAGGTTCAGATCATCAAAACTCGGAGCAAGGGATTTTACCAGGTTGTAAGGGAAAATTACACTGACACTATATATGTGAACTTTCCTGCTTTGTTAAGTGATATTTCTAGGGATGATTTGAAGACTATGTATAAGCTAATAATGGAGAAGCATGGTGATTAAAGACCTGAAGAGGAGTATGAGAGAGTTCTCTGGGGTGACTTAAAAACCATGTTTGAGACACCAGATGCTGATGATGAAATGTGAAAGCTGGCCTATTAAGAACAAGTGATCAGATGGAGATATTTCAATACTTGTCAGGTGCACTGCTTGGAATTAGAAACTGCAATTGTTTATATGTTAACAAAAGTGGAGTATCCACTTCCAAACAGGATTTGCAGGGCTATGCTTGAGAAAAAGCTGTTAGGTGAAAGGAAAGATGATGCTTCCTATCAGCTTTTGAAGCTAGTTGAATCAAAAGCTCAACAACAATAAGTTTTTAAATGTTTGAAAAAAATTTCTAAAATGTTGTTGGGTATATTTTAAAAGTTGATAGGTTAAAATGGTTTTTGAGATGGTTTCACTTGGTGAAGGTGCTCTGCACCAACACAACAAATGGTTATCAGTCCACCATGTCTAATCAACATAAGGACTAACTAATCCATGAGAAAATAGCTCTGGTAAAGATATCTCAAATACTTTTATGGCTGACAATTTGCCAAAAATTTTATGGTAATCAACTCACCATATATGTGTTTGATAAAGAGTTGGCTAGCCTACAAGACTATGGCTTGTGGTAAAGGCAGTGCAAAACCATAACTGGTTATTAATTCACCAGGGTATGAATACACCAAAGAATTAACTAGTCCAAAAGGGTACAACTTTTGGTAAAGACAGGTTTAATCCGTTGATAGCTGATGATTTGCTAAAAATCATATGGTTATCAATGTACCATGGTTTAAACACCAAAACATTGGCTACTCCAGAGTTATGGCTACCTGGTAAAGAGACATCAAATCCATAAATTTTCTATGATTCACCTCTCACAGGAGTTAACACACCTGGTAGTGATGAGAATAGCATGAAACTTTACAAATTGATGTACAGATTGCCAAGTTGCTGGAAAGCAATGAAGAACAAATAAGGAGTGCTGATACTTGTCTCACAGATGCTGTAAGCACTGATATTGAAGATTGAATTGCAGCACAACATAATTCCAAGAAGATACTTTACAACATCCTCATGAAGCTTAAAAGAAAGAAACTTAAAGTTCACAAGTGAAGATCAAGTTAGGGGAGTGTTGGGTATATTGATTTGATGATACAAAACAATAAAGAATGAAACATCAAGGACTTAAAGTGACAAGAAGGAAATCTACAAAAAAAATGGAGGGACTTGCTTGCAAAAGAAGATTTATTTATTAGTCCTTTGTAGTCTTTTGTAAACCCTGATTCTCTAGTATATAAAGAGGACATGGGGTGTAGGTTTCAATGTACAAGTCTTCCATAATATATTCTAAAGGTGTGGGTGTGTGTGTGTCCTAGGCGTATAGTCTTGTAAACGCCTAGGTAAGTAGTTTAGTTATATCTCCAAGATCTGAGGTGTCTTAGATCCCTGTTATAGTTTAGGTAACACATTATTATTCTGATCAAATAATAATTGGAGAGATGTGGAAAAACCTTGTGTCAATAACTTTGATTTGTTTTAATTTCGCTGCGTGTACATGTTCTTTATCATTGTTATTGTTAAACCCTAGATGCTCTAAACGATGCATGAAGTCTAAAAAACTCCACAATTGGTATCAGAGCCAAGGGGGCTCGTTACCTAGGGATTCACAAGGTTTCTTGGCAAAAAAGGAAGAAGAAAATCGAGTTTACGCAAAATTCGTAATTTTCTGCAGCACTGTTTTCTAACGTCGATAACTTTTCCGTGAACCGTTGGATCAGGCTACCATTTTTACTAGAGCTTCTCTATATACCCATCTAACATTTCACAGGAGGGATCGTCGATCGGAGCTTTCGTGTGTAAGTTATAAGGTGTCGAATATGGCTGCAGATAAAGGATGTCATTTATGCGTTATTGCACTTTGCATAAACTACTGCTACTCATGAGATGCTTCTGCTACTTGTTTGATGTTTAATACTACCTAGTTGATTGATAAGCTACTGACATGATTGGTTGATATTATATAATTGGCAACAAAGGTAACTCAACTTGAAACATTGCACTTTATCCCTTGTCCTTAGTTGCATATACAAGAATTCACTTTGATTGGCTTGATATTGTTGACCAATCATATGTTGTGTTGGTATTGAAGGTTTTTTTATCGACTATTATAATTCGATTGTCTTCATGTGTGGTAATTCAACATTGAATGGAAATTCATTCGTACTATTTAAAGAACAAATTGAAGATTCTCATCATTAACCTCGTATGAATTAATAGAAGTGGGTCGGTGATTGTCGTATTTTGCATGTCATAAGATGAATGTGATATTTAATTCTTAACCTCGAACTTGAATTGAATTTGTCGGCTGTGTGGTTAGTAATATTCAAGAATTTGATATTGTTGTACATGATCAGTTACCACTGCTACGCTAGAGTGTTTCTACTGCTGTCATATGTTCCTACTGCTAGCGTTATTCGTTTATGCTACTGCTCATTATTTTTCTACTACTAGTGGTGTCCGAGAAAAGTTTTCTACTGCTAATGTTATCCGATATAAGATGTTTCTACTGCTTATATTATTCGATATCGGATAGTACATACTTTTTGGTTCTCAGATAAAGTTTGTAGTTTGGATGCGTTTGACACACATAGATTGGTTATTTGGTACACACACAAAGGTTTTGGTTATTTGTTCTTAAATGTTTTAAAGGCTCGTTATTGGCTTTTATTGAAGAATTGGTTACGAAGGAGATTATTTATCACTTATTTGACAGTGAAGTGGGATTTCTTGGATACGTGTTCTTATTATATCTTAAACGGCTTACAACGTTTAAAGATAACTTGTCCGTGCTTCAATGATTGTGACGAAGAATTGACATAACACTTAAAGGAGTGACGTTATTGTGCTCTGTGATTATTGTCAAGAGATTGCGGTCTCCCTATACATGGGTATACGTTCGATGTCATCTATAGTGCAAGACATAAGACACAAGTTTGGGTTATTCTACTTCTTCATCAAATTCGTTATACTTAGTTTTCTTCATAAGTGATCATTACATAGAGCCTACAGATTTGAAGAATCATTTGATGTTCATGCACCACTCAAGGGGAAGTTTCTATTGCTTACATTCCCTATTTGTTGATAACAAAAAAGGGAAGAGATGTTGGAGTGGCATGGCATGAATTAAGGGGAAGACAAGATTGTTTCATTCATGGTGAGATTTAATTATCTCAATTTCTCTACTTCGTCTAGGGAAGTTCGTACAAGAACCGTGTTTGTTTTGTCATCATCAAATAGGGGAAGATTGTTGGGATTATTGATTTGATGATACAAAACAATAAAGAATGAAACATCAAGGATTTAAAGTGACAAAAAGGAAATCTACAAAAAGATGGAGGGACTTGCTTGCAAAAGAAGATTTATTTATTAGTCCTTTTTAGTCTGTTGTAAATCTAATTCTCTAGTATATAAAGAGGACATGGGGTGTAGGTTTCAATGTACAAGTCTTCCATAATGTAGTCTAAAGGGGTGTGTGTGTATGTGTCCTAGGCGTATCATCTTGTAAACGCCTAGGTAAGTAGTTTAGTTATATCTCCAAGATATGAGGTGTCTTAGATCCCTGTTATAGTTTAGGTAACACGTTATTATTCTGATCAAATAATAATTGGAGAGATGTGGAAAAACCTTGTGTCAATAACTTTGATTTGTTTTAATTCCGTTGCGTGTACATGTTCTTTATCATTGTTATTGTTAAACCCTAGATGCTCTAAACAATCCATGGAGTCTAACAAAATCCACAGGGAGGATTGTTGGGTATTATGTTACCAGACTTAATATTGATAGTATAACAGTTAAGTCTGGTAGGCTTAATTTTAGTAGTTAAGTCTGCCAGTACAAAGTTAAGTCTGACAGACCTTAGTTAAGTCTGTTTAGTATTTGTAGTTAGTTCTGTTTATGAAAAACAGAAATAGTTTGTTAGAAATATATTAGGGAATGATATGTACGCGTAGAGATATCTTAGGAAGAGATATGTTTATCCTTCTACACGTTTTTTATACTAGGGTTTTCTAAGTGTATAAAGAAACCCTAAGGCATAGTGTATTGTACGCTCAGAGCTTACAAAAGTTATTAGAAAGATTAATAGTAAAAAGAATATTTAGTAGCAATTGTTTCTTCTTGCTTGTTGTTAAGATTCCGCATTAACCATCAAGTACTAAGTGTTAAAGAGTTCTACATATAACTAGTTTAGATTTATTCAAGGTAGTTATTGTCTTACAAAGGCTCCTTAGATCCATAACCTTGGACCTACATTGTTTACGAGTACTTGTTGTTTGTTGCTGTGAATTGCTTCTCGTTGTTGGGAGTATCGAGCAAATCAAGATTGTCTGGATCATTTGCTAATTTGTCTTTGCTTGATGTAACTTTTCCCTGGGGCTTGTATAGGACTGCATCAAAAACACCGCTGAGTGAAAACCAGTGACATGGCCTCCGTGGGTGTGGATTTTTCTCTTGTCTTGGTTATCTATTATTGGCAAGAGTTTTTCATCATTTTTGTAGTCCTCGCAGTTAAAGCCTCAAGATAAATCTAGCATGTGTAGATATGTTTATTTCAAGATTTGTATTTGTACTTTTTGGTTTCTAGTGCCTAAAAAAAGGAACTTCTGTGGAGGTTTATAAATGAAGCTAGTGGTCGTCATTGGACGTAGTTACTCTAAATATTGTGTATCTATAGTCTATACTACTAAAAGATTGAAGTGCTTAATTTATGTGCAAGAGTTTTTGTGTACAAAATTAAGTATAGTACAACCTATCTAAAGCCACACAAAAACTATATCAATTACAACATTCATCTATGATAACAGAATTAATTTGGAATATCAAGTGATGCGAAATATGAATTGTTGCTACGGTTTCGAGTATATGAACCATCTTTGTACTTAATACACATAATGATCTCAATACTATAAATAAGAAATGTATTATGTATGCTTTTGTAATATGGCAAACATGCTGACATATGGGTCTTTTTTTCTTTGCGATTGTATTGTTAATGATTGATTATTACTAATCTTATATGTGTTGTTGTTGTTGCAGGATTGGTTTTGGCAAGAAGATGATGTAGGAGATGATATCTTCGCCAACAACCGTATGTCTTCTTTCTTTCCCTTTTAAAAATTGTCAAATATATTTATATAAGCAAACACATACACACGTAAAATGTATTTGATTTTATTTGACCCTTCATGCATGAGGAGGGGGTGGCCAACTCAAATTCATTCATTTCCTTTTCTTATAAAAAGTATTTGTGTGGCCAACTCTTGAAATTCTCGCCCTTCTGTTCCAAAAGCCACGCTAGTTACAAATACTTGCATCAGACATTGTTGGAGCTGCAACGACACACACAGTGTTGGTTAAAATGATAATAAGAGAACTAATATAAGGTAATTTAGTTCCACAATATACTGATTAGTTTTTACTTTAAGAAGAATGAAGCAACGTGAATTGTGTTTAGCCTATAGATGGTTTTATTAAAATCTACAATCATTAGTACCACAATCTGGGTGTTTACTATGGAACTTAGCTTAACCCACATGTGAATTGTGTCAACTGTCAAGACTATATATATGGTAAGAATTATTTATAATTATTGGTGCCTGCAACATAATTTTTTCCTGGAGTAAAAGGATATAGGATGTCAATTAGTAACAAATGAGATACATGTCTTGATCCAACCCGAATCTGCCATTCACACCACATTTACGTAATTGCTGATTATATGTTAAAACAAGGTTGCATGAAATTGACCTTTTGGAGTTTATGTTTAATTTATGGAATGATCGTCGACCTTAAAAGTTTGTTGCCACTATGTTTGTAGGACTCACTGGTTCTAAAGAGTTGGAAATAATCAGCTCACTTCCCATCATGATCTTACAGGTTGTTTACTCTTTTTTGTTTGAGTTGAATATTGTGGGTTAATTTGTGTTCAAAGCAAGGTTGTCAAGATCGGGATCCTACCCAGGATCGTTTTCGTCTTTGCAAGATCGTGATCGTAAGATCGGATCGGGATCTTAAGATCCTACTCTAATGTTATTTCTTAATAATTTATGTAATTTTATAAAAATATCTACAAATTCTAATACATTATAACCATAAAATACTATGAATGTTTCGTATAAATGTTGTCCTAAATTATGATTATAAATTTTTTAAAAAGATTAACATGTTGTTTTTTGAATTCTACAAACAAACAACCCATAAATTTGTAGATTTTTAGTTTGTAATCCGAGAAAAGTAAGATCGGATCGGATTAGATCGTAAGATCGTATGGTTAAGATCGGGATCCTATAAGATCCTAAGCTTGCAAAGATCCTATGTAAGATCCGGATCGTTTTTGCTTTGCAGTATCGTAAAATCGTAAGATCCTAAGATCAGGATCGGGATCCTGACAACTATGGTTCAAAGTATTTTATATGGTACATAATTGGATCATTTATAGTTTTGTATTCATTTCATGTTTTATGTTTGTGAATTGTGATTTTTTATTATTATTTTTTATTTCTTTTTTTTTTTTTCAGAATTCTAATGACTAATGGTTTGATTTTGGAGAAGGATAGTCGTTGAGACCCAGACCATGCCAAACACAAGAAGTTCATGTGACATGACAGTTGCTATGGATATAAACAGATTATGCCCAAAGGTTGGATGAGTATGGATTGTGATCATGTGATATCTATATCGTTATTTTACCAATTGATGTTACTCCTTCCGCCCCAAAATTATTGTTCTCGTTTGACTTTTTCGTTCTTTCTTTTACAAATTTGACCTTAAATATTTTTATTTGTGTTATGTAATAATTGAAGCAATTTATATGAATAAATTGAGTTTTAATTGTATTTTTTATTGGTATAATTTTCATCAACCATCGTATAACACAAACAAAAATATTTAAGGTCAAAGTTGAAAAGAAAAAGACTAAAAAAGTCAAACGGGGACAATAATTATGGGACGGAGGTAGTATTTTTTATATACAAATGTAATGGGCGAGTTTGATTGTAACTATACATTTGTTTGTTACGGTTTTTGAATAAGTTATCGATATTCTTTACATGCAAATGAATTATATTTTGTTATTGATTTGGTGCTGAAAATCAAGTTTAGTATTTAAAGTACGTTCTTTACTTTCGGATGATAAACTTTTCAAGCTTTTTCATGACTTCGACATCCTTGCCCTTAAGATCGAACCTCAAACTTTCAAAGCCATCAATCTCTTCGAAGGTGATGGTTGCTATGAAATATTAGACATAATCGGTGCATCGCACGGGTTGAATAAAACCTCGTTTGTTTAATGAATGATGAGAGGTTTTAGATGGCATTATTTATATATAATAAATGTGCAAAGGCATTCTGTATAATGAATTTATTAAAAGATTTATAAAATTACAACCTCTTGCAATTGCATTAATTTACAAACTTATACATATTAAAAAAAACATATTTTCACTATAGATAAACTCTTTAGTAGATTTATAAATTTGTCACACCATGCAATTTGATTAATTTATAAACCTCTACCAATAGAGCATTAGTTCAATTGTTGAAGCTCTTGTGCTTGAGTCAATTGACTCAAGTTCAAGTCTCATCATTTGCTTGAGTCCAATGGTTGACCCAAGTTCAAGACTTCATATATGTATCCACCTCCGCAAAACCTATGGGCATGCTGGAGAGACTTTATGGAATAAGAGCTCAGGGCTTCGAAAATGCACCCGGGATCAGGGTGTTTCCTCCAATCTACATTTTTTTTTTTTTGAAATTTATAAACCTCTTCAAAATGCTAGACCTTTTCATGCTACCTAGATTTGAAATAATTTCTCACTGTGGTATGTAAATTTTTGAATCTCTTTAAAAAAAAATTAGTCGTATTTTTAAATCATCATAGTGAATGTTCTAAAGGAAAAAGTTGCGGTGCTTCTGAAAAGGTGCATTTTGCTGTTATAATCAGATGGCATTATTTTTATTTACATGTAGTAAGTCAATTCGTTTGTGGTGTTTTTTTTACTTATGTAGCATGAAGTAAAGTGGTGCATACTTTTTGTATGTTTAGTTCTCATATTTTTGTATCTGTCATTGCATGCTATTATTAACGACAATGCACTATGTATGAGACTTCATTTTATGTAAGAGCAATTGGATGACATTTCATATCTTCATTCGACTCTCTTAAAATATTACATACTGTTTATTTGCTTTATACAAATCGAGAACATGAGAAGAAGTACCAAACAAAAATACAAATACTTTATATTAATTCGTAATTAAATTATACTTTAAATCAATTTATTTAAATGAAATATAACTTTGCACACAATATGGGTTACCTGGTTTACTTTCAAAACTATATTTATTTATTTAGAAGCTTTTTGGTGACGATATTAACTTTATAAATAACTAAATTAATATATTTTAACAGCCCGTGTATTTCACGGATATTAAACTAGTTTATAAAATAAATTTGAAGGATCGTACCTACTACTCTCGATCTGTTTGTTAACTTCGAAAATACATCAATTTAATGGTGATCAGGTAAGGAACGTTTGAATAATGTCAAGTGTGTTATGCACCTACCCCCATTTTCCATGCTTTCACAATCTTTAGTTTAACCAATCCAAGAGATAAGCACGAATGTCAAACTACATCTTATATAAATAGATTTGATTCTGATACAATTTAATAAATAAATGGAGCAACACAATATCAAATACCATGTTGACCCAATAAACTACAAAACAAATACTCAAAATTCATTATTACACTAAACGTGAAAGCAATATCATCTTCATACCACAAATTTAAAACTGAATAAAATATTATCATTGTTGGTGATTTTTGTATCACCACTTACTTTTTATGTGATTGTGATTTGATACGCGCCAATTTGAATTCTACTGATGGATTCCACTGAATACCCCAGATGGATTCTACTGAAGGCCAAAAGTTAGTTATAACTTTTGGCGGGAAAATCTGTTTACTCCTTCCTCCTATTTCTCCTTCCTCCCTTTGTATAAATACTCATTTACATTTCACTTGTAATTCATTCACGAAAAGACTTGTAATATTTCTCTCTCTTAATTCCATTACAAACTAAGTGAATCATTTGATTACAAATACGGTTTCATTTCTTCTTATGTGATTCCCTGTTTGTTTTCATCAACAACTACATTTTATAACTGATTTCTGGTTGTTTTACAATCTGGTACATATCAAGCGGTATCAGAGCCCTTTCTTGGCACCAAATAATATTCAAGATTGTTAAACCGACATTCTTGATTTCCGGTTATCTTCTCCGGCGTAATTCCAGCAAGAAACAAGATTTTCCGGCAAAGAAATTAGTCACCACTAATTTCACCTATTCTATTACATCAGATTAGTGCCAAACATTTGTACGGTCACAAGGCTAGCCCATTAGTGGTTAAATTCTCTAGCCTTGAACAAGCTGATCAGAAGCATTTGGTTTGGGTAATCAAGAATAGGACCAATAGTTGTTATTCCATTGTAGATGAGCAATAACATTACTGGTGAGATGGTGAACACAAGAACCACAGTTAGTAATAAAGATTCTTCAATGGAATCACTCCAACAAACTGTTAGTGATTTGCAAAGAACTATGGCCGATTTGATGGCTGAAATGCAAAGAATGAGAAATGGTGAGGGTACCAGTTCTGGGAATCATGGTAACAATGGTAGAAATGGTGGACAGATGACTACACAATATTGTAGGTTGTCTAAATTTGAGTTTCCAAGATTCAATGGGGATGATGTAAAGGGTTGGATATTTCGGTGTAGGCAGTTCTTTTGTCTTGATAATGTAGACGATGAATTGAAAGTGGGAATTGCTGCAATGCATGTGTATGACAAAGCCTTGGTGTGGCATCAGCAGTTCATTAAGCGATTTGGTGAAAACAGTTCTTGGGAGGTGTATGAGAAACAAGCCTTGCAAAGATTTGGTTCATGCTTTGAAGATCCAATGATGGATTTGAAGAATTTGAAACAAACTGGTAGTGTGCAACAGTATCAAGATTTGTTTGAAGATTTGGTGAATAAGGTGGAGTTGAGTGAAGAATATGCCATCAGTTTGTTCATTGGAGGTCTGAAGGATGAAATTGGGATGCCCATTAGAATGTTTAAGTTGTCAACATTGATGGATGTGTATAGTCAGGCCAAGAAACAAGAAGCCACTAATGCTGCATTAAAGCCAAGGTATAATTTCCAATCTCCTATGAGATCTGTTACTACTGGTTATGTTAATAAGGATAAGGGTATTCTACCAAGACCAGTTAATAGACCTATGGCTTTGCCTGCACCCACAAGAACACCATATGGTGATAATAGACCCTTTAAGAGATTGACTCAAAAAGAATTGGAGGATAAGAGGGCTAAGAATATTTGTTTTTACTGTGACAAAAAATATGTGCCTGGACACAAATGTAGTGGTCAATTGCATTCATTAGAAGTGGTGTTGGATGAAGAAATTGAGTCTGTGGAAGAAGAATTGGCTAATGATGAAATGGGTCATTTGGGGAATTATGATCAGACTTTTGAAATTGATCATAATAATGAAATGGTGGCTCAAATCTCATTGAATGCACTTACTGGTGTATACAATTATCAGACAATGAGGGTTAAGGGTATGGTAGGAAAACAAGGGGTGCATGTACTTGTGGATTGTGGAAGTACACATAATTTCATTGATTTGCAGACTGTCAAGAAGTTGGGTTGTAAGACTAAAACTATGTGTCCTTTGCAAGTGTCTGTGGCTAATGGTCAAGCTATGACTAGTACTTTGATGTGTTGTGGTTTATCTGTGATCATGGGAGAAGAAACTTATATGATTGATGCTATGGTACTACCTTTAGGAGGTTGTGAAGTGGTGTTGGGAATACAGTGGTTGTCTACTTTAGGGGAAATTATGTGCAATTTTGAGAAATTAACCATGAGGTTCTATGTGGGGAATAAGAAGGTGTTGCTAAGAGGTTCTCAACAAGCTACACTTCAATGGATGCAACCTAGAGAACAGAACAGTGCTATGTTGAATTCTATGACAATGTGTGTATGTCCTGTGTCATTCTGTACTATGGCAGGGACAAGTCTGATTGAGTCACAAAAGATTGATGAAATTATGGATGACTTTAAAGGTGTGTTTGAAGTTCCTACTGGTTTACCACCAAAAAGATCACATGATCATCACATTCCTCTTATGCCAAACACTCCTCCAGTTAACATCAGACCCTATAGGCATCCTCCTAGCCAAAAGGATGCCATTGAACAGATGGTACAAGAGTTATTGGATGCTGGTGTCATCAGATCTAGTCACAGTTCTTTCTCCTATCCTATTGTCATGGTTAAAAAGAAGGATGGCAGTTGGAGAATGTGTGTTGACTATAGACAATTGAATAAGAATACTGTCAAAGACAAATTTCCCATACCTATGATAGAAGAATTGATAGATGAATTACATGGGTCAGTGGTGTTTTCAAAGCTTGATTTAAGGTCTGGGTATCACCAGATCAGAATGAAGGAGGAAGACATTCATAAGACTGCATTCAGAACTCATGATGGCCACTATGAGTTTTTAGTGATGCCATTTGGACTCACAAATACCCCTTCCACATTTCAATCACTAATGAATGAGGTCTTTAAACCCTATTTGAGGAAGTTCACATTGGTTTTCTTTGATGACAGCTTGGTTTATAGCAAGTCAATTGAAGAACACATTGTACACCTGAAAATGATTTTGCAGACTATGCAGGCTCACACCTTGTTTGCAAAAAGGAGCAAGTGCACTTTTGCAGTGTCTCAGGTAGAGTACTTGGGTCATATCATCAATGATAAAGGGGTTGCAACAGATCCTTCTAAGATTGAGGCTATGAAAGATTGGCCTACACCCAAGAATGTGAAGCAACTAAGAGGCTTTTTGGGACTCACAGGCTATTATAGGAGGTTCATTAAGGGGTATGGAATCATGAGTAAGCCATTAACTGCATTTCTGAAGAAGAACTCTTTTGAGTGGTCTGACATAGCTCAAAAAGCTTTTGAGAAATTGAAGTTGGCCATGATACAAGCACCAGTGTTGGGGTTGCCAAACTTTGAGAAAGAATTCACTGTGGAAACTGATGCATGTGGAACTGGTATTGGTGTTGTGTTGTTGCAAGATGGTCATCCATTGGCATACTTGAGTAAGGCCTTATCTCTCAGACATCAAGCTTTGTTCACTTATGAAAAAGAATTTTAGCTGTCATTTTGGCATTGGAGAAGTGGAAGGGTTACTTAATGGGTAGACATTTCAAGATTAAGACTGACCACTTCAGCCTCAAATACTTGTTGGATCAAAGACTTACTACTCCTTTCCAAGTTAAATGGTTGCCTAAATTGCTTGGGTATGATTATGAAATTGTCCATAAGAAGGGCAGTAAAAATGTGGTAGCTGGTGCTTTGTCTAGGAAGGAAATGCAGGGTCAATTATTGGCAATGATAGCTACTAATGTGACCACTGGACTTCTCAAAGAAATTGAAGAAAGTTTGGTGACAGATGAGAAGTTGGCCAAATTAATAAAGCAGTTTGAAGATCCTAATTTTCAATCAACAAAGTACACTTGGTCTAATGGCCAGTTAAGAAGGAAAGGTAGGTTGGTGGTGGGAGGTAATGAGGTATTGAGAAAGAAAATCTTCTCACAAATCCACAATGAATCAGTTGGTGGACATTCGGGTGTTCAAGTGACTGTACAGAAGATGAGTTCTATTTGTTATTGGAAGGGAATGAGAAAAGTGGTTAAACAATGGATCAGGGAATGTGATGTGTGTCAAAGGCAAAAGCCTGATCTTAGTGCCTATCCAGGTCTTTTGCAGCCTTTGCCTATACCAGTTAGAGTATGGAGTGATATATCCATGGACTTTGTGGAAGGACTGCCAAAATCTCATGGGAAGACTGTTATATTAGTGGTGGTGGACAGGCTCAGCAAGTATGCTCACTTTATTTCCCTTCAGCATCCTTTCACAGCTGCACAAGTGGCACAAGTGTTCTTAGATAACATCTACAAGTTACATGGTTTGCCAAATACCGTTGTAAGTGATAGAGACAAAGTGTTCCTAAGTGCTTTTTGGCAATCATTGTTCAGGGCTTTGAAAGTTAAACTGCAAATGTCAACAGCCTACCATCCACAATCAGATGGACAAACAGAAGTGGTGAATAGGTGTTTGGAGTGCTACCTGAGATGTATGTCTGGTGAGAAACCAAAAGAGTGAACACAATGGCTTTCAATGGCAGAGTTTTGGTATAACACAAATTTCCACATTGCTATCCAGGCCACCCCATTTGAAGTGTTATATGGTCAAACACCACCCATCCACATGCCTTATTTGCCAGGTGAAAGCACTGTTGAAACTGTGGATAGAACAATGCAAGCAAGAGAACAGGTGGTTAACATGCTTAAATTTCATCTGAAGATAGCACAAGATAAGATGAAAAGCTTGGCAGATAAACACAGAAATGATAGAAATTTTGAAGAAGGTGTTTGGGTCTATTTGAAACTGCAACCATACAGGCAAGTAACAGCTAGACACAGTCCCTATAACAAACTCTCAGCTAAGTACTATGGTCCTTTCAAGATCATAGAGAAAATTGGCAATGTGGCCTATAAATTGCAGCTTCCAAGTGGTAGTCAAATCCATCCAGTATTTCATGTGTCCCAACTTAAGATTTACAAAGGGGTGGTTGATAAGCCTGGAACTCTTCCCATGTGTGACAATGGAGGGCTCCTATCAGTGTTACCAGTGAAAATCATTGACAGGAGATTGGGAAAGGTTAACAATAGAGCTGTTGTTTATGTGTTAGTACAATGGTCAAATGGCAGTGAAGAAGAGGCAACTTGGGAACTATATACTGAATTACTGAAGAAGTACCCTGGTTTTGATCAAGAGGAAGCAATTGAAGATGCTATTTAAGTGTGGAAAGTCAAATGTTAAGGGGAAGGGTTTGATACGCGCCAATTTGGATTCTACTGATGGATTCCACTGAAGACCCCTGATGGATTCTACTGAAGGCCAAAAGTTAGTTATAACTTTTGGCGGGAAAATCTGTTAACTCCTTCCTCCTATTTCTCCTTCCTCCCTTTGTATAAATACTCATTTACATTTCACTTGTAATTCATTCACGAAAAGACTTGTAATATTTCTCTCTCTTAATTCCATTACAAACTAAGTGAATCATTTGATTACAAATACGGTTTAATTTCTTCTTATGTGATTCCCTGTTTGTTTTCATCAACAACTACATTTCATAACTCATTTCTGGTTGTTTTACAATATGGTACATATCATGATTACTTGAGATTAAGGGCTTAGTCAGTTTTAGCATATAGTCGGGTCAAGAAGTGCGGAGTAAACAATCATTCTAGCAAGCTTGATGCCGCCACAACTTTGTACGGGGGTCAAGGGGCAGAGCCTCTTGTTGGGGTCATGCTCCCAAGTGAGCGGGTGGGGATTAAAGGGAAGCCTAAATGATATGGGATTCGGGTATTACCCGTTTTTTCCTCCAACATGTTTTTACTGGCAAAAGACACAACTTTTCCAATAGTTGTGACTTTTCTTGCAAATTGTTTTTACCGAATTTAACTAACTTTCGTTTATGTTTTATATGACAGAATTGATCTATTCTAAATAAAACTTACATACCAACTTTCTGTGTATTGCTTTGTTTTCTCGTGCCTTAAAAACAAAGTGCGATTCTCTAAATATTCAATTGAAGATTTATAGGCATATAGGGTCGAAATACTTCAATCTAAAAGGGATCATTACACAATTCAGAAAATATATGAGAATAGTTTGATTTGTGACTTCGATTGAAAATTATAGCACATGTAAAGAAACCTAACAAATAAAAGTAGTAAGGTGTCAAAAAAGTTCACATGCGGATGAATTTCTGGCTTAAAATATGAGGTTGTCCAAGTCTAGAAGAGAGACATATTACTCTATTATACTAGGCGTGCGGAAAACACCGTTTTGGGTGGAAAAACTATGAAACGACGTAGGTTTTTGCTATGGCATGTCATTTTGTTGTTTCGTCTATGTCGTTTGGTAGTTTGTTGGGCCATGTTCGTTTTTGGTTTGTAATTAGGTCATTTGATGTTACTTCTTGGCCGCCTGGTTTCATTATAAACTAGGGAGCAAAAAGTTGCATGTCTTCTTCAACACATACGTGTCTAAACCTTTGCCTTTGTGTCAGATACTCAATCACGAGCAAAAAGATATATAGTGTATTAACTAAGTGTTCATAATGCTGATACAAGAGTAAAGAGATGAACTTTGTTGCCAATTGGAAGAACTATTTAACTGTTTAAACTATGTAAAGTGATGTACAATTTTTAGAATTGTCAAGGTGACATTTTCTAGTTGTGTGTCATTTTCCTATGACACAAGAATTTACAGAATATGTTGATGTTTTATGCTATGTAGCAAAGTAACTACACTTTATCTTTTTGACAATCGTAAGTTGTGAGTTTTTATGATTCTATATTGATAATTTTTGTTTCTTTATCTCATGTGAAGACCCTAATTCAATGTCATGTTTAATTATTTGCATAGAAACAATCAGAGGAGACTCGTTGATACAAAGTGTAAATATGCGATACAGAAAACTCACATTGTGATCATACATGGAATAAAATTTAGTGATGATTATGATGGTTATTAAAAGTTGGCCGGAGGTGTTGGGTGTGCGAGGGTGGTGGATAGCTGTTATGGTGGGTGGAGAAGAAAAAGAAAGAGGGTTGAAGAAAATTAGACGTGACTTTTATACCCTCATGTGCAAGGCACGTGGGGATTTAACTTGCTTGACTAACAAGTGTTAGCCAAAAGGACGAAATAAGATGCAAAACCAGAAAAGTTGGGACGATACATGATACAAGGGAAACGGTGTATTTTACTCTATAAGCTATTTTCTTTTCAGTTATCTTCTTTTTGCTCTTGTGGAATACTATCCGATTCTTGCTCCCAATACTTGATGCACATTTCAATCCAAATACTATAATTATAAATGTTTGCCGTCATAAAATCTTGTTGTTATTCACGGTTAGTAGTCTAGTATATAGAGAATGTACTATGTGACAATTTAACTTTTTAAGAAAATAGAAGGGTACTCGCGCAATGCAGCGGCGGGTACCCGGTGACTATTTTTGTGGACAACAAATGTTTTTCATTTTAAACCTTCTATATTTAGCATGTCCCTGAATATTTTATAACGCAGTAGAAATATGTTTTTCAAAAGTAGAACATCTAAATTTTTAATAGTGTAAATAGTTAGCACTTTTATTTTTTAAATTTTAGCATTAAATTTTTGGTTATAAATTTAGTGAGCTTTTCTTATAAATAATTATATTAAAATATATCATTATTGGAGAGGTTACTATATGGTTTAAATGAGACTTAAGTTTGTAAATTTTTCATTAATTTTCTAATTTTCTTTTTATAGTAATGTTTTTGGTCTTAAAATTTTAAAACTTTCTTTCATAGGAAGTCCCAAATGCTTTATAACGTAATATAGATAAATAAGAGGAATTTTCAAATGCTTATTCTTATTTTGATGCTTACCAAGGGATAAATCCTCACCATCTAATTAGTTTGATCTAATGGTGAGGATTAACCTAAGATTTAATATGTCTAAACCTAAGTCCATGTTTTTTTCTTGTCTTTTTGTTTTCTTTCTTTCTTTATTATTATTATTATTATTATTATTATTATTATTATTATTATTATTATTATTATTATTATTATTATTATTATTATTATTATTATTATTATTATTATTATTTTTTAGTTATTCACGTTTTTTTGTTATAACCAGTTTTTTTTTTTTTTTTAAACGTTTTTTTTTAATATTCACGTTTAATTTTTTCAAAATTCGAATTTTTTAATATTCACGTTTTCTTTTGTTTGTTTGTTTTTTTTAATTCACGTTATTTACGTTTTTTTTTAATTCGCGTTTTTTTCTTCCCTTTCATACGTTTTCGTCCGTTTCAATACGTTTTCATCTATTTTTCGTCTGTTTTCATACGTTTTCGCCCGATTTCATACGTTTTTGTCCGTTTTCATACATTTTTGTCCGTTTTCTTACGTTTTCTTCCATTATTCATACGTTTTCGTCCGTTTTCAAACATGTTTTTACGTTTTCATACATATTCGTCCGTTTTCGTCCATTTTTATACGTTTTCATCCGTTATTAAATGTTTTCGGCCGTTTTTAAACCTTTTCATACGAATCTGAATATCACAAGTGATATTCTGAATAGTACAAGTGATATTCTGAATAGCACAAGTGATATTCTGAATATCACAAATGATACTGTGAATATTGCAAGTGATGTTATGTGATATTCTGAATATCACAAGTGATATTCTGTGATATTCAAAATATCACTTGTGATACCACAAGTGATTTTTTGAATATAACAAGTGATTTTCAACTAATGTTTTGTAACATGAAAATCATACTTGATATTCAAAATATCACACAGTTGTATCAAGAAAATCACAAGTGATATTGATAATATCGCAAAGTGATATTCATACTATCGCAAAGTGAAACTCAGAATATCGCAAACTCATATTTAGAATATCACAAAATGATATTCATAATATCACAGAGTGATATTCAAAATATCACAGTGATATTCACAAATATCACAGTGATATTCAGAAAAATCACAAAGTGATATTAACAAAATATCACTTGTGTTTTTCAGAATATCACAAAGTGATATTCAGATAATCACAAGTGATATTCTGAATATCACAGAAATCACTTGTGATAGTCAGAAACGTATGAAAACGAACGAAAACTTAAGAAAATGGACGAAAACGTAAGAATACGGAAGAATTCGTATGAAAACAGGCGAAAACGTATGAAAGAGTAAAAACACGTATGAAAACGGATGCAAACGTATGAAAAATGGACAAAAAATGATGAAAACGGGCGAAAACGGATAAGAACGTATGAAAACAGATGAAAACGTATGAAATCGAAGAAAAAAACACGAATAAAAAACGAAAAAAAAAAAAAAAAAAAAAAAAAAAAAAAAAAAGCGAAATTAAAAAACCAAAAAACTAAAAAAAAAAAGTGAATAAAAAAGGAAGACAAAAAGACAAGAAAAAAAACATGGGGTTAGGTTTATCTACTAAATCTTATGTTAATCCTCACCATTAGATCAAACTAGAAAGATGGTGAGAATTTGTCCCTTGGTAAGCATGAATTTATTGGTAAGCAAAATAAAGTGCCTCAGATAAATAAATGCATAAATTGTATACTTTTCATGCTAGTCTTTAAGAAATAGCGATCTTAGCTTACCAAATTATCTTTTATATATTAATAAAGCGATACCTTACCTTACAAAAGTATCTGTTAAAAAATAAAGCGATATCTTACCTTACCAAATTATCTTTCATATTAATATAGTCTTTAAGAAAATGCAAATGCCTTTTTTTATAATTAAGCATGATACTCATGCATTACACTGACGAGTACTATGTAATTATATATTTTGTAGCAATAACTTTTCGGATGACAAGAGATAATTTCATTAAGCTTATTAATGTTACGTGCCAAAACTTATAAGAATTCAATTTGACTATGAGCAAATTTTCAGTAATAATAAGAACTTTTTAGGGGCAATTTTATATCTCTTCTCTTTTTAGTTAGAAATTTTATATATATCCGAACATGCATAAAAAACATTGTATATTATGCATTCAATACTTGCAACTTGGGTATATATGAAATTAATCATAAAAGTAAGAGTGAATTACATAAATCGTCCTTGTGGTTTGGTTAAAATAACGGATTTTGTCCCTATACTTTTTTTTCAGTGCGTTTCGTCCCTGTGGTTTACAAATCTTACGGATTTTGTCCCTCGTCCAAAAATGTCCGTTAAGTGTTTTGCACCGTTAGTCCTTAGTTAGTGCAGTTCGTTAAGTGTTTTGCACCGTTAGTCCTTATTTTTTAAAATGTAGTTTTTCCCAATTAGTCCCTCCGTTAATAATAGTTATCGCCCGATTTTTTACGCTTTTGTCCGTTTTTATCCGTTTTCATTCGTTTTTATCCGTTTTCCCCCCGTTTTTTTCGTTTTTCGTCCGTTTTTTACGTTTTTATCCCTTTTCGTCTGTTTTTATATGCTTTCGTCTGTTTTTACGCTTTTGTCCGTTTTTATCCGTTTTTTATGCAATTTCGACTGTTTTTTTACATTTTTATTCGTTTTCGCCAGTTTTTTTACGTTTTTGTCATTTTTTTTTCCGTTTTCGCCCGTTGTTTTACGTTTTTCTTTCGTTTTTAAAATTTTTTCCAAAAAAAAATATTGGAAAAAAAATATTTCCGAAAAAAAATTTGAAAAAAAAAATATCAAATTTAAAAAAAAGTTAAATAAAAAATTTCAAAAAAAAAATTTGAACAAAAATATTTTTTTTCAAATATTTTGAAAAAAAACGGACATTATTTAAAAAAAAATATATATATATTTGAAAAATATTTTTTTTATTGAATTTTTTTTTTTTGAAACGGACAAAAACATACCAAAAACCGATAAAAACGTACGGGCGAAAACGAAAAAAAACGGACAACGGGCGAAAACGAAAAAAAGGACAAAAACGTAAACAAAACTGGCGAAAACGAATAAAAATGTAAAAAAACGGTCGAAATCGGATAAAAAACAGACAAAAATGGATAAAACGGACAAAAGCGTAAAAAACAGACGAAAGCATATAAAAAATAGACGAAAAGGGATAAAAACGTAAAAAACGGACGAAAAACGAAAAAAACGGGGGGAAAACGGATAAAAACGAATGAAAACGGATAAAAACGGACAAAAACGTAAAAAATCGGGCGATAACTATTATTAACGGAGGGACTAATTGGGAAAAACTACATTTTAAAAAATAACGGATTTTGTCCCTATACTTTTTTTTCAGTGCGTTTCGTCCCTGTGGTTTACAAATCTTACGGATTTTGTCCCTCGTCCAAAAATGTCCGTTAAGTGTTTTGCGCTGTTAGTCCTTCGTTAATGCAGTCCGTTAAGTGTTTTGCACCGTTAGTCCTTATTTTTTAAAATGTAGTTTTTCCCAATTAGTCCCTCCGTTAATAATAGTTATCGCCCGATTTTTTACGTTTTTGTACGTTTTTATTCGTTCTTATCCGTTTCCCCCCGTTTTTTTTCGTTTTTCGTCCGTTTTTTACGTTTTTATCCCTTTTCGTCTGTTTTTATATGCTTTCGTCTGTTTTTTACGCTTTTGTCCGTTTTTGTCTGTTTTTTATCCAATTTCGACCGTTTTTTTGACATTTTTATTCGTTTTCGCCTGTTTTTTTCGTTTATGTCCGTTTTTTTCCGTTTTCGCCCGTTGTTTTACGTTTTTCTTTTGTTTTTAAAATTTTTTCCAAAAAAAAAATTGGAAAAAAAATATTTTCGAAAAAAAAATTGAAAAAAAAATATCAAATTTAAAAAAAAAATTTGAATAAAAAATTTCAAAAAAAATTTTGAACAAAAATATTTTTTTTCAGATATTTTGAAAAAAAACGGACATATTTAAAAAAAAAAAAACATATTTGAAAAATATTTTTTTTATTTAATTTTTTTTTTTGAAACGGACAAAAACATACCAAAAACCGATAAAAACGTACGGGCGAAAAAGAAAAAAAAAGGACAACGGGCGAAAACGAAAAAAAGGACAAAAACGTAAACAAAACTGGCGAAAACGAATAAAAATGTAAAAAAACGGTCGAAATCGGATAAAAAACAGACAAAAATGGATAAAACGGACAAAAGCGTAAAAAACAGACGAAAGCATATAAAAAATAGACGAAAAGGGATAAAAACGTAAAAAACGGACGAAAAACGAAAAAAACGGGGGGAAAACGGATAAAAACGAATGAAAACGGATAAAAACGGACAAAAACGTAAAAAATCGGGCGATAACTATTATTAACGGAGGGACTAATTGGGAAAAACTACATTTTAAAAAATAAGGACTAACGGTGCAAAACACTTAACGAACTGCACTAACGAAGGACTAACAGCGCAAAACACTTAACGGACATTTTTGGACGAGGGACAAAATCCGTAAGATTTGTAAACCACAGGGACGAAACGCACTGAAAAAAAAGTATAGGGACAAAATCCGTTATTTTGACCAAACCACAAGGACGATTTATGTAATTCACTCAACAAAAAGATTATGTAAGAATAGTTGCACTAATGTGAGAAGAAAGAAAAACAAGTGGATAGAGTTATATTATGCATAACATTAAGTAGGATTATTCTTTCAAACTTATTTTAAGCAATGTTGAAATTGTTAGAAATTTTGAAAGGCAGAAAGCGTAGCCACTTTTATATAACTAGACGAGTACTCGCGTTTAAGGGTGTCATTCGGGCTGACCTGACCCGACCCGAACCCGACCCGAGTCAATTCGGGTCGGGTCAATCGGGTTCAAAATTATATTCGGGTCAATCGGGTCAACCCAATAGACACGAGTTCTAAACAAGGTCAGGTTCGGGTATATATTTTTAGCCTTGACCCGACTCGAACCCGACTAACCCAGCTCAACAACATTTTTACAATGTAAAAAACTCGGGTTGACCACAAACCCGAATTGACCCGACCCGAGTCGACCCGAACCAGAATTGACCCGACCCGAGTTGACCCGAGTTCTAAACAAGGTCGGGTTCGGGTATGTTTTTTAAAGCTTGACCCGACCCGAGTTGACCCGAACCCGACCGGGTCAACCCGAATAACACCCCTACCCGCTCCTAGCGGCAGCGATGTCTAGTTTTCTGCAAAATTTCGACGACCCATAAGTTTCTTTCAACAAACTGTATTTGTAGCATTAGAGAATCATTTTCAAATAACTACAATTCTGATGCGTGGTTGCATAGCAGCAGAAATATATAGTTTTTAAAAAAATTATGTCGAGTCAATCTAGGTGTGAGAGTATATTTTCTAATAAGATTGTTTTAAGTTATTAATATTTTTAGTAATAATAGATTCAAGCATTACAAAAAGCAACGGTATTATGTAGTTGGTAATATTATATTGTAGTTTAGAGGTATAGTGATCCGCTCTCAAACAGTCAAGTTTTCTCACTCAAACCGGCCACTTGTGAATGGCCGACCGTAAGAAACTTAAAACGGTTCAGGAACAAACTCAATGAAGATCTGAGGAGTATAGTGTTTCCCCGGGTCGTTATGTCCCAGCGAGCTATGCAATGGATTACCAAACGTAAAGTGATCGAGAGATTTGAACGAAAAAGGGATGATTATTACAACTACAGAAATAGCCTATAATTACAAAGGCTTAAATGCAAATTAAAGGAAATTAAAAAGATAAAAAATATTAAATAAACGTTATCACTATTTTTAAAATTGATGAACGTTTAAAACTTAAAACTTACGTTTAAATAAAATTACGTAAACGTACAAAATAAAAAGTGAGATCTAAGGAATAAAAGTCCTAAAAATATGAAAATGACATTTTTACAATCCTAATGATAAGAGAAAATTTATAGAAAAAGAAAATTAATTTTATAACTATTTAATTAATTATTATTAATTAAAAACTAATTTTAACTATTAAATATTAACCTAAAATACAAGAAAATATGAAACAAAGCTAGAAAAATAAAATTAAGACTTAGAAAAATCTAAATTATCAAAAGAAAATTTTCAAAACTATTTTTATATTTTTCTGATTATTTTTGGATTTTCTAGGAATTTTAAACTATTAAAAACTACTTAAATTATTTAAAAATATAAATTTAACTAAGAAAAATCTAGAAAAATACTTTTTTGGCTTTTTATATTTATCTTAACTTAAGAAAATTGAAAAATTATTTTTTTGAACCTTTTCTTAATTAATTGTATTAAATGCTAATTAAAAGTGCTTAAAAACTAATTTAAATTAAGAAAAATAGCAAACTGACTTGGAAAAATCTGAAAATTTCAGGAAAACTCTAAAATAATATTTAGAATCTAAGAAAAATATAAAAACAGTGGTTATGTGGAGGAATATGAAACTGATGTGCAAAGTGCTAAGAAATAAGCACTTGAACAAGCCAAATGAACAAAACAAGCCACTAACTGATAACACAAGCTAAAATAAGCTAAAGGAGCCAAAATGCAACAAGTCTCAACAAGCCTAAACCACAGAATTGCAATCTACAAAGATTTGATGAGATTGAGCTTAAGACTAAAAGCAGCTTAAGGGGGTCTACTATGAGCTTAAAAATAAGCCAACCAATAAGCTAAAACCTAAAACCAAATATGGGACCCTGAACAAGACCTGGCTGGCTATTAACAAACCAAAGGCCAGACTATGATGAGCCAAGATGAGCCCTGTGCAGACCTTGCAAAATCCCTGTGCAGACTCAGTGTTAACTGAGTCAGTTGCACAGGGCACATATGACCATGTTGACAAGCCTTTTTGGGGCTTAAGAAAAATTCACAAAATTATACAAAAATGAGGATAAGAAAATAGACCTACTGAAGATTTTAAAACCATAAGTTTCATTGATTTTGACCCAGAAATGAATTCACTAAAAATCTCTCTAGCTTGGCCAAAATTGAGTATTTCAATATTTTGACTTTTTAACAAAACTGAAAGTTTGACTAATTTGAGTTTTGATCTTGATTTCCCAATTGAAAATGATGTTAATGGCTAAATAAAAGTTGAATCAAGCTACTCTAACATTTTTCTAACATAAATCAAACTTTTGATTTGCAAAAACTCCAACAGTAAGCACATTAAGACAGATTATATGTGAATTTGACTTTTGGGGTTTGCAGGCACAAGTTTAAGACAGATATGAATACATAAGAGGTACACAAGCATAAACAAACAGATCCTAACCAATGACAAAGCCTCTATCACAGTTATGATGCTAAAGCCAAACACTACTATATATAACTGATAAGCACTTAGACTGAACCAACTTCTTAACTAGCTAAAGCTAATGATCAAACTGAGTTACTAGACCTAAAAACAACTTAATAAAAAAGGTTAGAACTACTCATGATCACAGATACACAGACAAGCATAATATGCAAATTAGACTTGAAAATTGAAAATGAGAAACTTACTCACCACTGTCCATCTAGTT
This sequence comes from Chrysanthemum seticuspe, assembly GCA_019973895.1. Taxonomy (NCBI): domain Eukaryota; kingdom Viridiplantae; phylum Streptophyta; class Magnoliopsida; order Asterales; family Asteraceae; genus Chrysanthemum; species Chrysanthemum seticuspe. The sequence continues at coordinate 323,153,480 of BPTQ01000007.1, read as the reverse complement.
CTCAGGCTAAAACCAAACCCCAAGATACTCTAACCTAGTCCATTTTAACCCAAATCAACCTCTGCAACATCCCACATCATCACCATTTCCAAATATGCATCAACAGTTGACTTTTGTTGACCATCATTCAAAATTGATTTAATCTGTTTCAAAAGCTTATTAAAAGCTTTAATAAGCTTAAGTGAGTTTATTTGGGCTCCAAAATAAGTTACTAGAAGCTTACACATGAGAATATGGAATTGGATTTCTCAACAGTCAACACAAAACATAAATTTTAACTAAACTTTGAAATTAATTCTTAAAAACTGATTACAATGATAAAATAGCTTTAGTTTGGATCATAGAAACAATAGATTACATATTTTAAGCTAAGCTAATACATTCATAAGAAAAACGACATTAAGGAAATTTAAAACTAAATTCTACTCTTCTCCATCTCTCCTCTTGCTTCCTTTTATATGCCAAACACCTTCTCTCCTCTTTCTGACCAAATCCCAGCTTCTTTTTGGACCATTGGATGAGTTTAAGCAATCTTGGCCCTCCATTGCATTTTGGCGGGAAAAAGGTTTTAAGCAGTTGGGTGAGGTTGAGTGTTAGGAGAGGGTGTAATTATTGTTTCTTGGATTGTGGTGGAGGAGGGGGGAAAAAGTTGAGTGGAAAGGTGAGGGAGATAGAGTGTAGCAGGGATTTGCAGAGAGATTTGGTGGGAAGGAGAAGAATCCAAGGGCGGGTTATTTTAAACGTGGGTAGTGGGTCGGGTTGGTTTATTGGACGGGTTGGGAGTTGGGCCTGGATTAGCTTAGGATTTGGGCTTAGTTTAGTACAAGGGTCCGTTTGGTTAGTTTTAGGATTAGTACAAGGACCAAAACTGTAATTCGGCCTAACTTAAGGGACTGAATCTGAACTTTTTCCAATGCTATCAAAAGGACCAATCTTGACAAGCTTAAATAGTACAAGGACCAAATCTAACATTTTCCAATTTCCAAGGGCCATTTTTGCCAATTTTGAAACTTGGAGGACCAAACTTGTAATTTTCTCAAACTTTTTATATTTTTCACCAAAGGACTAATTTTGACAAGTTATGATTTAAAAAGGACCTTTGGTGACTTTTCTTTTGAAATTTGGAATCAGGGACTATTTTTGACAATTTTAGAAACTTGGGGGACTGAAACTGCCAATTATGCAAACTTTGCTCATATTTCATCTGATTTTAAACATTTTGCATCTGAAACATATAAAATGCAATTTTGGAATATTTTCAGTATTTTGATGCATTTCTGAGCATTTTTAGACGTTTTGCAGTTCAGATTGACCCAAAAATTATGAGTATTTACACACTCATCAATCCCCCACACTAAACTATTGCTAGTCCCTAGCAATCTTTTGAGAAAAACTTAATGGATTTGAATCTCTTTACCAAAAGCCATTACTTCTGGAGTAGCCAAATGTTTCAGTTCAAGTAAGAACCATGGTACACTGATAACCATGTGATTTTGAGCAAACCACCAGCTTCCAACGGATTTGATTTGTCTTTACCAGAAGCCGTTTGCTTCTGGACTAGCCAACTCTTCACTTTTAAGGATATGGTGAGCTGAATACCATACAATTTTGGGCAAATTGCAAGCCGTCAACGGATTTGAGATATCTTTACCAAGAGCCATTTGCTCCTGGATTAGCCAATCCTTTTGTTTATTAGACAAGGCGGACTGATAACCAATTGAGAAAGTGTAAAACACTTACTCCAAAAAAACTTTTGGCCAAAAACGGGGGAATTAGGCGGATAATACATATTAAAATTCGTGAGAATTCCCCCCCACACTTAGAAATGAATATTGCCCTCAATATTCAAAGTACCGGCGGTTATGCCGAAACAAAGAACGTGAAAGGGAAATACTACGGCCATTATTTTAAAGGTTTTTTTTTTTTTTTTTTTTTTTTTTTTTTTTTTAAAGAAACTTATATATATATATAACATGTGGGGCAACTCCCCCACACTAGGGTGGTACACACGGGTGAAAACCCATGTTTAGCTACTGTTTTTGATTACCGAGTCGCTAGCTTGACTCGACCCCGAATTCATTTGTTCATGGGGAAGCAAAGTGGAAGAAACAATCTCCATCGGACTTTCATTCAAGATGTTTGAATAAACATTTGAAGTACGTGAAAGTTCCACACCGATGAGATATACATAGAACCGGCTCAAAAATGATAAATGAAAATGCCGGGGTCAAAGATAGTGTCTTCATTCCCGAAGGAGTGAAGATGAAGAGAAATCACAAGATATTTGAGGAAAGGAAGAAAGATTTTGATAACAATCAAGATCCATTCTTCATCCTCAAATGCGGACATATCGGGAGGAAGGGTGAGGGTAGTATCATTAATAAGCAAACTCATACGATAGAGTACACCTTCCTCCGAGCCAATATCATCCTCAAGATCAAAATAGAAATGATCATGTTCCGGAGGAGATATGTCATGAGAGAGTTCACCGGAGAACTCTTTATGAAGAGAATCATTCACCTGAAGTGAAATTGTGAACTCTTGTTCCATTGTGGGCTCATCACTATCCTCAATCTGAGTATCAAAGAGTGGATTCTCAGAAATTAAAGTGAATTCAGAGTCGAATTCAAATAGAGGATTGGTGAAAGTAGCTTTGAATGTTTCGGGAACAAAGTGATCAACATTCTCTATTGGATTGTTGGGATAAGAAGTGAGTGAACGATCATTATCAATGAGACTTTCAGTCTCTCCTAGATCGGCTTCGAAATCAAAGAGTGGATTGATGTGAGTGAGTTCACCGGAGAACTCCTCAAGAAGGGGATCAGCATCAGATTGTGGGAGTGATGCCTCAACATACTCGATGTTTCCATAGGAAGCACAATCTTCGCTACAATTAGAGAAAGTTTCAAACTGATCGTTTGAACACTCAAGAGGGGAAAGAGAATCACACATATGATCAGAAGTTCCCTGTGACTCTCTCGGGATTGGGACAAGGTTCTCAACACTAGACTTTATGAATTCGTCCGATTCCTTTTCAGGAACAGTGTCAAGATGCTCGTCCCCCATGTTTAGAGAGTGAGTGGGAGCTTCGGGTGTGATAGCAGTTATTTGAGATGGAATCTCAACTGCTGGGATATCAACTGACTGAGGGAGTTGAGAAATATTATCTTTAAAAGGATAAAAACTCTCCTCGTCATCATCATAGAGAGCTGCCTTAAGAATTTGGGAACGCCTTAGAGCTGCTTGCTCTAGGACTAATAATTCTTCCTTAGATTTACGGGCCTCTCGTTCTTCGGCTAGCAATTCTCCCATGGTCTTTTCACCACTCACTTGATTCTTAAAGTTACTAATCATATCATCAAGTGTTTTCATTGCGGTTTCAAAATCCTGGGAGATTTCATGAGACAACGGCTCAGGTGGAGTTTGAACCGTATGGTGCTGTGGAGGTTGGAAATTTTCAAACATGTGAGAGTCATGATTGTTACAAGGAAATGGGTTCCCTATTTGACAATCAGAGCTGAAATGGGGACCTCCACAGTACTCACAACAGTAAAACTGTTGAGTCTGGACTGGTGAATCATATGGATCTTGGTTATAACCAAAGTTCTGAGCATCATTGGAAAACTGTTCATAGACAAACGTGTTTCCGGATTGACACTCAAATCCTTGGTGAGGACCTCCACAAAATTCACAACAGAAGTGTTGATTATATGAAGATAAGTCGGGCTGTGGTGGGTAATTGGAAAAGTTTGAGGGGTCGTTAAATGAGTTCTGATTAGGATCATAATCAAATGAATTCCTCGAACCACAAAACAAACAACTCCCGTTATGAATATCATTACCACATTGTACACACGTACACCAACGACAGGGTGAACCAAAAAGAGGCTCACCACAACCGACACAAGGAATAAACGATTGCATTTGAGAGTTATGAGAAGGAATCAGTTTATTCAAAGAATCAACAAAACCAACAAGGTGATCAGAATAACTATCAAGTCTCGAAGAACATTTTGAAAAATCAGGAGGTGGGACAAGTGGTGTGCTCTGAGAGCTAGCAATTTCCACCACTTCCGTTATGGTCTCTGGTTCTGGTTCTTGAGAAACGTGAAGATTAGGCAAGTCATTCTTGCTAGTCACCGGTCGAAATTCCGAATGTTTGCTTTTAACCGTAAATCGTGAAAGTTTAGAATCAATTCTAGACGGCTTATGAGCAATTGAGGGGTTAGGTCTTTGGATAACCGTAGGTTGGACGTTTTTAGCACTTCCATTATCAGAGGGAAGTACTTGGTCCTTTGTCACCCCGGTGTCTCGTTCCATTTCCCTATGCAGAATGAATGGATCATCACGAACAACACGAATTCTTGACATTTGCGATAAAGTCTGAAGTTTTTCAACTTCGTCCCAGAATTCGACCTCGAGAGATTCCATGAGAATAGAAGAAGTTAGAATCAAATGGATAGAGGGTAAAGAGATAAAGAATCAAAAAGGGTAAGAGGGTAAAGATGAATATTTTTGGTATTTTTGAAAAACATTTTGTAAAAACAAAGAATGAAAATCTTTTTGGGTTTTTGAAAAAGAAAATATAAACACATACAGATGGTATAAACAAGGAGTGAATATCCAAATCACTAATCTGCTAAACGGAAGATAATCAGCACAGCTCCCCGGCAGCGGCGCCAAAAATTTGATCCGCTCCCAAACAGTCAAGTTTTCTCACTCAAACCGGCCACTTGTGAATGGCCGACCGTAAGAAACTTAAAACGGTTCAGGAACAAACTCAATGAAGATCTGAGGAGTATAGTATTTCCCCGGGTCGTTATGTCCCAGCGAGCTATGCAATGGATTACCAAACGTAAAGTGATCGAGAGATTTGAACGAAAAAGGGATGATTATTACAATTACAGAAATAGCCTATAATTACAAAGGCTTAAATGCAAATTAAAGGAAATTAAAAAGATAAAAAATATTAAATAAACGCTATCACTATTTTTAAAATTGATGAACGTTTAAAACTTAAAACTTACGTTTAAATAAAATTACGTAAACGTACAAAATAAAAAGTGAGATCTAAGGAATAAAAGTCCTAAAAATATGAAAATGACATTTTTACAATCCTAATGATAAGAGAAAATTTATAGAAAAAGAAAATTAATTTTATAACTATTTAATTAATTATAATTAATTAAAAACTAATTTTAACTATTAAATATTAACCTAAAATACAAGAAAATATGAAAAAATGCTAGAAAAATAAAATTAAGACTTAGAAAAATCTAAATTATCAAAAGAAAATTTTCAAAACTATTTTTATATTTTTCTGATTATTTTTGGATTTTCTAGGAATTTTAAACTATTAAAAACTACTTAAATTATTTAAAAATACAAATTTAACTAAGAAAAATCTAAAAAAAATACTTTTTTGGATTTTTATATTTATCTTAACTTAAGAAAATTGAAAAATTATTTTTTTGAACCTTTTCTTAATTAATTGTATTAAATGCTAATTAAAAGTGCTTAAAAACTAATTTAAATTAAGAAAAATAGCAAACTGACTTGGAAAAATCTGAAAATTTCAGGAAAACTCTAAAATAATATTTAGAATCTAAGAAAAATATAAAAAACAGGGGTTATGTGGAGGAATATGAAACTGATGTGCAAAGTGCTAAGAAATAAGCACTTGAACAAGCCAAATGAACAAAACAAGCCACTAACTGATAACACAAGCTAAAATAAGCTAAAGGAGCCAAAATGCAACAAGTCTCAACAAGCCTAAACCACAGAATTGCAATCTACAAAGATTTGATGAGATTGAGCTTAAGACTAAAAGCAGCTTAAGGGGGTCTACTATGAGCTTAAAAATAAGCCAACCAATAAGCTAAAACCTAAAACCAAATGTGGGACCCTGAACAAGACCTGGCTGGCTATTAACAAACCAAAGGCCAGACTATGATGAGCCAAGATGAGCCCTGTGCAGACCTTGCAAGATCCCTGTGCAGACTCAGTGTTAACTGAGTCAGTTGCACAGGGCACATATGACCATGTTGACAAGCCTTTTTGGGGCTTAAGAAAAATTCACAAAATTATACAAAAATGAGGATAAGAAAATAGACCTACTGAAGATTTTAAAACCATAAGTTTCATTGATTTTGACCCAGAAATGAATTCACTAAAAATCTCTCTAGCTTGGCCAAAATTGAGTATTTCAATATTTTGACTTTTTAACAAAACTGAAAGTTTGACTAATTTGAGTTTTGATCTTGATTTCCCAATTGAAAATGATGTTAATGGCTAAATAAAAGTTGAATCAAGCTACTCTAACATTTTTCTAACATAAATCAAACTTTTGATTTGCAAAAACTCCAACAGTAAGCACATTAAGACAGATTATATGTGAATTTAACTTTTGGGGTTTGCAGGCACAAGTTTAAGACAGATATGAATACATAAGAGGTACACAAGCATAAACAAACATATCCTAACCAATGACAAAGCCTCTATCACAGTTATGATGCTAAAGCCAAACACTACTATATATAACTGATAAGCACTTAGACTGAACCAACTTCTTAACTAGCTAAAGCTAATGATCAAACTGAGTTACTAGACTTAAAAACAACTTAATAAAACAGGTTAGAACTACTCATGATCACAGATACACAGACAATCATAATATGCAAATTAGACTTGAAAATTGAAAATGAGAAACTTACTCACCACTGTCCATCTAGTTCTCAGGCTAAAACCAAACCCCAAGATACTCTAACCTAGTCCATTTTAACCCAAATCAACCTCTGCAACATCCCACATCATCACCATTTCCAAATATGCATCAACAGTTGACTTTTGTTGACCATCATTCAAAATTGATTTAATCTGTTTCAAAAGCTTATTAAAAGATTTAATAAGCTTAAGTGAGTTTATTTGGGTTCCAAAATAAGTTACTAGAAGCTTACACATGAGAATATGGAATTGGATTTCTCAACAGTCAACACAAAACATAAATTTTAACTAAACTTTGAAATTAATTCTTAAAAACTGATTACAATGATAAAATAGCTTTAGTTTGGATCATAGAAACAATAGATTACATATTTTAAGCTAAGCTAATACATTCATAAGAAAAACGACATTAAGGAAATTTAAAACTAAATTCTACTCTTCTCCATCTCTCATCTTGCTTCCTTTTATATGCCAAACACCTTCTCTCCTCTTTCTGACCAAATCCCAGCTTCTTTTTGGACCATTGGATGAGTTTAAGCAATCTTGGCCCTCCATTGCATTTTGGCGGGAAAAAGGTTTTAAGCAGTTGGGTGAGGTTGAGTGTTAGGAGAGGGTGTAATTATTGTTTCTTGGATTGTGGTGGAGGAGGGGGGAAAAAGTTGAGTGGAAAGGTGAGGGAGATAGAGTGTAGCAGGGATTTGCAGAGAGATTTGGTGGGAAGGAGAAGAATCCAAGGGCGGGTTATTTTAAACGTGGGTAGTGGGTCGGGTTGGTTTATTGGACGGGTTGGGAGTTGGGCCTGGATTAGCTTAGGATTTGGGCTTAGTTTAGTACAAGGGTCCGTTTGGTTAGTTTTAGGATTAGTACAAGGACCAAAACTGTAATTCGGCCTAACTTAAGGGACTGAATCTGAACTTTTTCCAATGCTATCAAAAGGACCAATCTTGACAAGCTTAAATAGTACAAGGACCAAATCTAACATTTTCCAATTTCCAAGGGCCATTTTTGCCAATTTTGAAACTTGGAGGACCAAACTTGTAATTTTCTCAAACTTTTTATATTTTTCACCAAAGGACTAATTTTGACAAGTTATGATTTAAAAAGGACCTTTGGTGACTTTTCTTTTGAAATTTGGAATCAGGGACTATTTTTGACAATTTTAGAAACTTGGGGGACTGAAACTGCCAATTATGCAAACTTTGCTCATATTTCATCTGATTTTAAACATTTTGCATCTGAAACATATAAAATGCAATTTTGGAATATTTTCAGTATTTTGATGCATTTCTGAGCATTTTTAGACGTTTTGCAGTTCAGATTGACCCAAAAATTATGAGTATTTACACACTCATCATATAGCCAACATGTGTAACCGATTTTTCTTGTTTTGTTAGTAATTTAGGCAGTGATAACTATTTTTTTATGTGTGTAGCGTTTATCATTTGGTGTGTGGCTTTTAAAATTGTAACTTTGCAAATTTGATATCACCATAATAAGGTTATTTTGTACTATCAATTTGCATAGATATTTATGCATTGTTCAAAACTATTTGTTTGAGGTACAAATAATTATCGCTAAAGATAACAATACTATTTAATTTTTGTGATTTTAATAAACTTACATAACATTATTGATATACTGGACAAAGGGCTATACAGTATATATTAACTTTTAAAAGACGATTCATATATGTTAGTCCCTTAAGTGGTGCAAGAGCAACATTTTTTAAAATAACATTATACAAATGACAAATTACATATGTCAAAATAGGGGTGGCAATTTCTGACCCGACACGAAACTTGACCTGAAACCGACACGAAAATTAACAGGTTCGGGTTTTGCTAAATAGATTTTGGGTCAGGTTTGGGACGACCTATCTAACCCGTTTATTAAACAGGTCAGGTTCGGGTTGAGAATAAAATAAGCGGGTCGACCCGCCAACCCGTTTAAGATTTCTTTCATAAACTCAAAATTATTTATATTTTATTATGCGGGTTAAATGTGTTAAATAGGTCAACCCAACAACCTGTTTAACTCGTGTAATGTGCCAACTTTTATGTATAAAAACGGTTAAATGGGTCAACCGAAACCCGCTAAACCGATTTAACCCGTTTAACATATTTAACCCGTGTATCCTATTTAACCCGCCAACCCAAGTATATATACGGGTTAAATGGGTTAGGTTCGGGTTATGTCTAAACAGGTTAGGGTTGACATAGCTGACCCGATGATTTAAATGAGTCATGTTTGGGTTGGGATTTTCTGACTCGCCAACCTGACAACCCGAACCCACCAACCCGACCCCGACCCGAATTGCCACCCCTATGTCAAAGAAAAATAAACAAAAAACTACAATTACTTGGTCTCTCTTTAAAAAAAAATTGTCACGGGTTCCACAACTATTTCATCATTTCTCATATAATTTTGTCAAATTTGAAACCGGATTTGACTCGGGTGGTGCAACCGGTTGAACCGTTCCGATAAAAAAACATGTCGATTTAAACGGAGTCAAACCGATAGGTTGGGTCGAAAACAAGTTAATTTAAACCGGGTCAGCCTGCCGGGTTTGAAGCGTCCCGGGTCAACCCGGTATCGGTTTGAACGGGTCCTCTCTGGTTCGTTTTATGATGGCTTTAATTGGTTAGCCGAACCGGTGGTGACACTGGTTCCCAGTTGAACACGTTGGTCCGTTCTGGTCCGATTTTCAAAAATATATGTACCATTAACTTTTTAGCTTGTATGAAGCTTTGCGTGTTTTATTAATATGTACAATGTGTATAATAACATTTACTTTTAATTTTAGGGTGTTTAAAAAAATAACATTAATTTGTGTGTTTAATTATTTTATATTTTGTATTATGTTGTACCTTCTTTAAATTGTACTTTATGAAAATTTTATTGTACTTTTTAGTAAGGGGTGTATTAATTGGTTGTTTTTAATTTGGTAGATGTGCTTTTAATTTGTTGTATAATATGAATAAATTATTGTACGTAATGAGTTATTTTAATAAAAGTATTAATTATATTATGTATTTCTCTCCATTAACCATGTTTCAACATTCAACTTTCAACATTTTTCACTTTAACTTTTTTTCCATTTTATATAGTATGAATATGGATACGGATAGTATGATAAAAAAAAAAGTTTCAATTTCTTCATCCATCGTATAATAATTCTTCGTTTTACTATTTTGGTTTACTCGGGACGGAGCCATGTGTTGACTTGAGTTGGCCAAGGCCCACCCAATAATTTTATTAGACCTAAATTTAAAAACCAATATACTACGTAAGAGATAATACTATAATTGAGATACGATGATTCCATAGGAGGTCGCCTCACGTTACTCAAGTCAGTGTTAGGCTCTACTCCGATTTTTACCATGTTCTTGTACAAGGCGCCGAAGAATGTGTTACACGTGATGGAATCTATTCGTTGTAATTTTTTCAACGGTTGTCAAGGCGATGATAGGAAGATTTCGTGGGTTAAGTGGTCAAAAGTGCTCGCGTCCAAAAAATATGGAGGGTTAGGTGTCTCTAGCTTCTACGCTTTAAATCGAGCGCTTCTCTTCAAGTGGGTATGGAGATTTATTTCTCAGGATAACTCGTTGTGGTTTCGGTTCATATCAGCCATGCATGGTACTTGTATTCAGACTCGATCTTCCTTTCATTTTTCGAACTGGATGTTGATAAGGTTTTAAAAGGTACCTTTTTAAGGGGTCATTTAAGTCCTTATTCGATCACTTTTGTATCCGTTATTGCTTAATATCGTTCCTTTTCACTTTTTAGGTCTCTTGAAGGCAAAATGCTGGAATGATGCTTATTTGGACGAAAAGGCGCGAATATACGAAGAAAATGGCCAAAGTCAGAATCGAGACACTCAAAGCTGCTGAAACATAAGGCGACGGCGTCACTGCATATCTGCGACGCCGTCGGGAAGGAATTTTGCGACGGGTCAGAAGCGAAATTGCATGTTTTCAAGGGACGACGTCAGGTTCTAAAGGAGTAGGCCGTCGTTACTCAGACGGCCTAGATGCAGCCAAGACGGCGTCAGAGCTGAAGGGGACGGCGTCACAGTCATAAGGTGACGCCGTCGAAAGGTTTACGTGGCCAAGACGAAACCCTAATGACGGCGACACGACGGCGTCACGAAACATAAGGTGACGCCGTCGCAGATGTAATCTTATATATAGAATCCGAATTTTTCAGTTTTTGGTGTGTAGTCTTTTGGAGTAAAAACCTAAAACCGAACCAAGGCTTTCTTGTGCAGTATTTTAGGGTTCTAAACCCTATTATACATCAAGATAAGTATTTACTTCATTAATTTAATTATGTCTTTGATTATTTGTGTGTATGCTTGCATGTTCTCCATGTCCAGCTAATTTATTTGTGTGTTTGCTTAGGGAATATGAAACTTAATTATTGAATATTGATTGGTTGATACTTATCTTAGTTGACTAATGATCTAGAGTGCGCTAGATTATTCGTTGTGTACTTAATGCTTGACATTTCTTTGTGAATTTTAGAATATAATTATCTAGGTAATTGTAGGATAAAGTATTCAAGGACAACCGTAGAGTAGGCGTCTATAAATCACTAGAGGATTTGTAAACAAGACCCTTTGGTAATTTCAAAGAGTTAGGGAAATAAGCACGCCCTATAGCCTTAGAATCACAACGCAACTAGGAATAAGGACGTGACAAATCAACCATCAATAGGAGATAATTAAGGAGTAGTAAAACCTAAGTAAACACATCTTTAAACTATCATACGAGTACACATCAATTAGACATAGACTATCACAACCTTAGCTTAGATAATTAGATAATAGTAGAGTAATCGGTAGCAATACCAACCCCCCAAATCCAATACCCGAGATTCGTACCTTTTCATTTTCTAAAAAACATAAAAAGATAAAAAAATAATCTTCCTCAACCTCAACCTTAGCGTAGTAACTTCTCACTAGCATTCCTATTCCCCTAGAGAACGATATCAATACCCGTGGCTTACCCTAATTACTACACTACAACGATTAGGTTCACTGCCTAGGGTGTTATAAAACTTGCTCGAAGAAAAGGAAGTTTCCTTGACCCCGAACGACGCGTGTAGCGTTATCAAGTTTTTGGCGCCGCTGCCGGGGAATAGAATAGCTAGTTAGTAGTCCACCTCGTTTAGGTTTCTTTGCTTGATTCCTATCAAGTAAATTTTTTCTCATTTTTAGATTTCTCTTAGTCTATCCCCCTTCTTTGTGTTTGTGTTCGTAAGACCCTTTTCATTTGGCGTTATGGCAAGTGAAGTTGCATTTGAATCATTAACAAATGAGGAACAATTGAATTTTGCAGATTGGTTTAGTTTTTATTGTTCTGATAAATTTGTGAGTGATCTTAAAGATATCCAAAAGAACAAGGGTGTAAGATTGGATGGATTTGATATATTTTGTGTTTGTGTAGCTTCTATTCAACGATCGTTGTCAAGATCAACTCCTTTTAGTGACACCATCTTTAGAATTTTTCAGAAAAGCCTCCTATGCATAAACCTTCAGTTGTTACAACTTGAGGAAATGGATAAGAAGGATTTATCTAACCTTAGGAATCATGATCAAAAAGACCTAGTTTTTAAGAACATGAAACCTAAACCCAAACAAGATTGTGAGATGGTTGAAGCTAAAGTACCTAGTTGCATGTGTGGGATAGATTTCAAACATTTAGGAGATCTAGATATAATGGAGAAAAAGGTGGAAACTCCAAGCCCACAAGCCCTACCACCACTTGAGGAACACACATCACCTATAACTTACCCGGAAGAAGTAGAAGAGACTATAGGAGCCCCAATTGATAGAGAACCTTTGGACCAAACGCCACTAGAGAATGTAGGTTTAGATGCTTGTTGTCATGACCTCTCTCTTAGTCCTAGGGAAGTTCCTAATTTTGATGAACCGGAGCCTCAACCAAAAACCTTACCCAATGTTCCGTCTTTAGATGTGAATCTTGGAATTGAATTAGGCCCCAATCCACCCATCAAAATAGATAGTCCGGGTAGTTGCTTGATAAAGGTGATAGATTCTAGGCCATGTAGAGTGGAAGCTAATATAGGAGTAACCCATGACCTTACACACTTATATCACCCATTCATGGTTGATAACAAGAAACACTATGGGTTTAAACCGGGTTTATTAGGTCAAGATGGATCCTTAAATAAGAATCTTTTGAAGTTGATAGTAGATGATCCATTTTTAGGAGAGAGATTTGATTCACCCGCTACACCAATTGGATTAGGTAAGGTTATAATGAATGGAGCACACTCCTTTGAGCATATAAATCACCCATCACCCTCTCCTCACGTAGCAAATTTCCACCCTAAGGGTGTGTATTGCTACTATCACCCGCACTTAAACTTAAGTGTAGGAAAAACTTCCCCTTTATCTGTTAAATAAGGGTAGAGTCAGGCTCGTGACTCGAACAAAAACAAGCGCTTCTTGGGAGGCAACCCATGCTTAATTGTTTGCTTGTTAGTGTCATATATCTTTTATTAATTGTTTGTCCTCATGTTTGAAATTGTAAAAATGCTTTATTTTGTTTTTAACCTCGTCTTAATTACATATAAAGGTATTTTACATAAAGGATAAGTGTAGGGAGGATTACACACATTTTCATAAGAAACGTGAACATGAGAATAACAATTAACTAAAAGATATATATGTTTGTTTGTTCGAGTCAAATGCTTGTATCGAGTCATAATGGATGTTTTTGCAGAAGTTTTTCCAGATTCTAAAGATGTAAATTTTCCAGAATTTTTTCCAGAAAATCGCAGACCAGTTTTTGTCAGGATAACCTGACGGCGTCAGGATTGCAACCTGACGGCGTCAGGAAGGAATAAAAACATCAGCTTACTTTTTCTCGTTTTCTGAGCTACTTGTAAAATTTTGGAATTTTCCAGATCTTAACTTTCAAAACAAATTCTGTAAACATCCATTCCACAAGCATTATATCCTAGTTTAAATCGAGTCTTATGTATATTATTACCGCCGATTTTACGCGAAGGTTTCGTTTGTTTTCTTCTAGTGTGCAGGTTTAGTTTGTCAAGAAGAAGTTACACAAGTTAAGAAGGAGCCTTTCACGCAAAAACTCTTCTTGGAAAAGATTTAACCACCACTTTTTACGGATCCTACCGAGCTAATCAGGGGAGTATTAGTTTCTTTCGTTTTTAATTACCTTCTATTATCATAACTTTGATACTTTCGGGGAACATTGGGGACAATGTTCAGTTTAAGTGTAGGGAGGGAAAATAAACGAGAACTTTGAAACTATGCTTATCCTTGACTGTTTGCTTTGTCCAAGTGTATTTGTGTAATAAACCATGAGAAAATGTAGGTTAGGGTAATTTTAGCCAAATTTAAAATTTTTTCATGACGTATAAGAGTGGGCCATTAGTCTTAACAAAAGCGTCTCATGGATAGGAAGTTGCATGACTAGCACAAAAACCCTTACCACCTAAATTCCACCCAAAATGTGAGGATCGCCCTTAGATTAGTAGGGATTAAAGCATTCATCTTTAATGCTTAGAGTGTGAACCGGTAGTATATTAGATTCTAGAACTTGTTTTGTGATGCATTCCGAGATCGCAAGTGAGGCTACACTTGTGTAGTTAGGAATAACTAAATGATAAGAGGCATTAGGATAAACCCTTGTTTGATACCTGTAATATAATTACTTCTTCCATATCGGTTGAGTAATTCCCCCATACCCTTTGCGTTGTACTCATCTTTAGTACACGATACCCCTAGTTAACCCCTCAGAGCCTATCCTTTTCGCGGTTCTCGTGATGTTTCGGTTTTTCCGGAATATCAATGAAGAGCATTGTTTACACCCCACCCCCAAATATACACCCAAATCGCCTTAGCCTACCTTTATTGCACTCACTTTTAGTGCAAATTTATGTTATCACCCAAAACCCTTAGTTCAATTATCTGGTTGCTTGCATGAGTTGCTAAGTCGAGTCATATCCCTTGTATACAGTTTTGGGATGATTGGGATTCATGGGAAAAGTTAAAATTTATGAAACATAGGAAAGAGAACGTTAAACTCAAATTCCCTTTGTTTGCATAATAATGTACTCCAAGTGTTTTGATCTTTTCAATTCGGGTCAAATTAGTGTTAGAGTAATAAAAACTCAAGTGTAGGGATGTGTCTATAAATCCCTATCATTTTGATGTACCGTAGAGGATGGTAGAGTAAAAGTGTATGCAAAAAAAAAAAAAAAAATAGAAAAAGAAAAAAAAAAAAAAAAGAGTGAAAAAAAAAAAAAAAAAAAAACATACGGGCTACCATCCTACATCTATCTTTTAAATTATGTTTGTTTATTTTCGTTGCCTAGAGTTTTAGAGTGTCGAGTCTTGGCTTAGCAACGCCATTCTTCGTATACTTGCAACATAGAGATTTTTGACTATCCACCACTATATAGCCTATCCCACCAAACCCTTATTTCCCTACCGTAAGCCTAACGTTACAACCCTTTAAAGACCTCTTTGATAGTCTTTCCTAGGTGCTTACGCCAAAGCGATGGAGGTTTGATCTATTCTCAAGCCTATGGTAATCTATGTACTAGGACCGGTTAATGAGTGTTTATCTTCCATTTCCGATTTGTTATATTTCATATATACACCCGAGAGAGATGTGAGTATCCAAACACCCCATGTGAGGTGCTAGTATGTAATTTCCGTGCTTGTTATGACTTTTGCGGGGCTTATATGTGTTGTGGGCCGTTTTGAATGGATGCTTCATGACCCCTAACTTATAAATTAGTTGGCTAAAAGCACATTTGCTTGAGGACAAGCAAATACCAAGTGTAGGGATATTTGATAAGGTTTTAAAAGGTACCTTTTTAAGGGGTCATTTAAGTCCTTATTCGATCACTTTTGTATCCGTTATTGCTTAATATCGTTCCTTTTCACTTTTTAGGTCTCTTGAAGGCAAAATGCTGGAATGATGCTTATTTGGACGAAAAGGCGCGAATATACGAAGAAAATGGCCAAAGTCAGAATCGAGACACTCAAAGCTGCTGAAACATAAGGCGACGGCGTCACTGCATATCTGCGACGCCGTCGGGAAGGAATTTTGCGACGGGTCAGAAGCGAAATTGCATGTTTTCAAGGGACGACGTCAGGTTCTAAAGGAGTAGGCCGTCGTTACTCAGACGGCCTAGATGCAGCCAAGACGGCGTCAGAGCTGAAGGGGACGGCGTCACAGTCATAAGGTGACGCCGTCGAAAGGTTTACGTGGCCAAGACGAAACCCTAATGACGGCGACACGACGGCGTCACGAAACATAAGGTGACGCCGTCGCAGATGTAATCTTATATATAGAATCCGAATTTTTCAGTTTTTGGTGTGTAGTCTTTTGGAGTAAAAACCTAAAACCGAACCAAGGCTTTCTTGTGCAGTATTTTAGGGTTCTAAACCCTATTATACATCAAGATAAGTATTTACTTCATTAATTTAATTATGTCTTTGATTATTTGTGTGTATGCTTGCATGTTCTCCATGTCCGGCTAATTTATTTGTGTGTTTGCTTAGGGAATATGAAACTTAATTATTGAATATTGATTGGTTGATACTTATCTTAGTTGACTAATGATCTAGAGTGCGCTAGATTATTCGTTGTGTACTTAATGCTTGACATTTCTTTGTGAATTTTAGAATATAATTATCTAGGTAATTGTAGGATAAAGTATTCAAGGACAACCGTAGAGTAGGCGTCTATAAATCACTAGAGGATTTGTAAACAAGACCCTTTGGTAATTTCAAAGAGTTAGGGAAATAAGCACGCCCTATAGCCTTAGAATCACAACGCAACTAGGAATAAGGACGTGACAAATCAACCATCAATAGGAGATAATTAAGGAGTAGTAAAACCTAAGTAAACACATCTTTAAACTATCATACGAGTACACATCAATTAGACATAGACTATCACAACCTTAGCTTAGATAATTAGATAATAGTAGAGTAATCGGTAGCAATACCAACCCCCCAAATCCAATACCCGAGATTCGTACCTTTTCATTTTCTAAAAAACATAAAAAGATAAAAAAATAATCTTCCTCAACCTCAACCTTAGCGTAGTAACTTCTCACTAGCATTCCTATTCCCCTAGAGAACGATATCAATACCCGTGGCTTACCCTAATTACTACACTACAACGATTAGGTTCACTGCCTAGGGTGTTATAAAACTTGCTCGAAGAAAAGGAAGTTTCCTTGACCCCGAACGACGCGTGTAGCGTTATCAGATGTCTATTATCAAGGAAGTTTATGGCTTAAAAAATCAAGGAGTCGATCTTCTTTCACATTGTAAGCTTCGAGTGGGCTCGGGTACGCGTACTCTTTTCTGGAAAGATAATTGGTTAGGTGATGTCCCGTTCTGTGTGCTTTTTCCACGGTTGTACGCTCTGGAGAATTGTAAGGATTGCACAGTCGCTACAAAAATGCAGGGTGATTTAGCTCTTTCTTTTCGTCGTCCAGTTCGGGGAGGAGCAGAAGCTCTTCAGCTTGAAAATGTTCAGGAGATGGTCCGATCGAAGGTGTTATCTAATGTTGACGATAGATGGGTTTGGGACTTGAATGGGGAAGGGGTTTTTCATGTTAAAGACACTCGTGATCTTTTGGATGAAGTTTTTCTTCCAAAAGTGAACATTGCTACGAGATGGATCAAGTCTATTCCTATTAAGGTAAATATTTTCGCGTGGAAACTTTATCTTGACCGCATTCCCACTCGGTCTAATCTTGTCAGACGTGGAGTTCAAGTTCTCTCAACTCTTTGCCCGGTCTGTAATGTTTCGTATGAAGATACGTCCCATTTGTTCTTTAGCTGTGAAGTGGCCACATCTATTTCTCGGCTTATATGTCGTTGGTGGAACCTGTCTTGGAGCCCAGTTGGTTCTTATTCGGATTGGTTGGAGTGGTTTAATTCTATCCGGTTGGACTCTAAGATTAAAAGGGTTCTGGAAGGCGTTTTTTATGTGTCGTGGTGGAGCTTGTGGAACTTCCGTAATCAACTCCTTTTTGCCACCCAAAAGCCTCGTAAAGATGTTTTGTTTGATGATATTGTTTCTTGTTCTTTCAATTGGAGTTTTTATAGAAGTAAAACTAAGTTTAGATGGGATAGTTGGCTTCAACATCCTTACTTGATTGCTTTGTAATTGTTCTAGCTCCTTGCTAGTTTTCTAATAAAAGTTGTCGTTAAAAAAAAAAAAGATACGATGGCTCGGTCTCGGTGGCATAGTTTGTTTTCATGTGCGTACACTGTTATATTTATAACCTTTCATAAATTAAATTTTTAAATGCTTATATATTAAATAGTTTCAATATTCATATATTGTTTTTCATAAGCATATAAAGGCATTATTACATCTCAAACACTAAAAATTACTCGCTCTGTCTCATATTAAGTGTCCACAATAGAATCTTGAGATATCCTAAATTAAGTGTCCATAATATACTTCAATCAGTGAGATGAGACTTTAGTGGGTGAAAATAATATTTGATTGGTGAAAAGTGTAGTTAGTGAAATTTCCTAAAATTTTGTGTATATAAAAAGTGAAAACTTAATATGGGACGGAAGGAGTAATATAAATGTTTATATTATTTCATCTTTAGTCCATTTTTAAGATTGAATATTAGTATATCGCCTTTTATCATTCAGTTTAGATTTGTTGATTTGAAAATTCTACTTGTACGTACAATAATTTGTTTAAAGATGGACGAATAATATTGGTTTTCTTGTTATTAACTTACTATTACTCTTTTCTCATTTGTTTTTTGATATTGAGTTAGTGTGCATGTCATCTTGTGTAGGAGCCATGCGTTCGAAATAAAAAAGTTAGAACTCAAATATAGTAATGATGCTCTCCTAATTAAACGCTAATTTGATTTTCGGCTCACCCACATGTTAAATCCTGGCTTCGTCACTGATTACTCCATAATAAGTCTTCACTTGCAAATTTCTAGGTTTATAAAGACGAACATGAACGGAGCTTTATTCATGTTCGTTCTTTTAATTTTAATCGGATAAATAAACGAACACGAAAATAGACGAATTTTCTTGTTCATGTTTGTTTATTAAGAAAATGAGTTGTTCATGTTCGTTTATTTTCGTTCATTAAAACACTGAACGAAAGCTAAACGGTCGAATATGAATGAACATAGACAAACAAATATAAACTTTATTAAATTATGCATAATATATTGTTTTATAAGTGTTGTTTTGTTAAAACAAACTAAATTTAAAATTATACAATTAAAAAATATGATATATGAACATAAATAAATAAATGAATATAACGAACATTAACAACTGCACCATAATCGGACGTTCACGAACATAAATAAACGAACACGAATTTTGTTCATGTTCGTTCATTTAACTAAACGAACGTAAAATATTGTTCATGATTGTTCATTTAATAAATAAACGAACTTTTATCGAACAGTTCATAAAATTGAACGTTCAGTTCATTTACAACCCTACAAATTTATATCAATAGAAAACTTTTAAAAAGTAAAAGTGATATGTTCTTGAATAAAAGTGAAATAATTCAAACAATTCAAATCTCTTAATACAGTGTGTCAAATCAACAATGTTCACTTGCTACAAGACATGGTGAACAATTGTTTGTGAAGTCATAACCATAAGATTATAATTGGACAACTTTACCCACCGGATCATTGTCTGGTCTTTCTCGGTCTTGAAGAAGTCGTTAATTATAGTCCGGTCTTTCTCCTTCCAACCTTGTTTCGATTTAGCGGCTTCCTGTTTGAGTCTAAATTCGTTAATGTAAACAATCACAAAATCTTGCAGGTTACTCCTCGGATCCTCGCGGTGCTTGATGAGTGTCTAAATACTCATCATTTTTGTACTATCTAAACTGCAAAAACATCTGAAAACACTCAAAAATGCATCAAAATGATGAAAATATCACAAATCAGTGTTTTATGTGTTTTAAATGCAAAAATATCAAAATCAGATGAAAAACGTATCAAATTTGCAAAATTGGCAGTTTTAGCCCCCCAAGTTTCAAAAGTTGTCAAAAACAGTCCCTGGTATATCAAAATAAAGAAAAATGTCATTTAAGGTCCATGGGATTCAAAAGTTGTTAAAACAAACCTTTCAAAGTTTAAAATTTGCAAAATTACAACTTTGGTCCTTAAACTTTGAAAATTGTCATGTTTAGTCCTTCAAATTTCAGAAAATGGAAAATATGGTCCTTTAATTATTTGAGAATGACAAGTTTGGCCCTTGGATAATATTTCAGAAAATGGCAGCCTTGGTCCTTGGTCTTACAGAATTTACATGAATGGTCCTTGTGTTATTACTCATCCAAACGGACCCCTTTGTTATTTTTTATCCAAACAAAGCCCAACCCAAGCCCATCTTTTACCCAACTCCCAACCCGTCCAATAAACCAACCCGACCCACCCATGTTTTATTAATAAAACCAAACCACCCATTGGCGCATTTTTCTTCCCCCCTCCCAACTGCTCTCTGCAAACACTACCACCCATTCCCCCTCCTCTCCATATCACTTTCCCTGTCCCCCTCCACCTCCACAACATACCAAGAATCATTAATTGATTTTAAAACTGCCCCAAGCAACCTTCATGACTTTTGGCGCCAAAATCTATTTTGATGGCTAGGATACGTTTGACTGCATCAATGGCTATGATTGTTAGTGGGAATTGATCAGAAGTCTAGTGGGAAGCACATTTGGGTATAAAAAAGGAGGAAAGAGAAGGAAGAAAGAGCCAAGTAGTATAATTTAGTTCTAAGTATGTCGTTTTTAAGTTTTTAAGCTTTCTAGTTCATGTTTAACTTTTCAAGTGTTTTGTAATCTCATTCCAGTATAATAAAAACCTATTTACAACTTCAATTTCAGTTTTTACATACGAATTCAGTTTATGCTATTTTTAAGTGAAAATTCTCAAATCAGCTTATTGTTGTTGCTAGTGTTGTTAATGAACTCATAAGCTCATATAATCTCACTATATAGCTTCTGAAACCTTTTAGTAGGTCTAAAACTTTGTTTAGTCTCATAAACTCAAAAATACCAAAAATTCCAATAAATTAGCTTGAAAATAAAAATTCAGAGGAAAAGGTGCAAGAAGGACTGAAGCTGGGTGATTATGGATTGCTTACTGGTTTAGTGCTTCTTGGGAAGCCATAGGGTGTGATTTCAATCTTTGAATCTCTGTTTTGAGCTTGGACTCATTTTGTAAGGCATTTTCTTAAAATTTGCATTTCTTAATTCAAGAGCTTATACAGTGTTAATTCTAGTTTAAACCTGTTTTATTATAGCTAATATAAGTTAATAAATAGATTTCTTGGTTTAAAAAGTTTATTTTAGCATATTAAGCTTCATAACAGTTATAATAAGTGATGTTTGGATTTGTTGTTAAACCTGTGTTTAATGTTGTTATTGTCATTGTTTTTGCTTGTTACATGTTACCTTATGTCTAAATAGCTTAGTCAAGTCATTAAAACTAATGTTTATTAGTAAAAAGTGAAATTTAGCTTTAAAACTCTTTTAAACTCTTAACTGTTAGATATTTAGATTCCATAATAATGCATATTAGTGTAAAAGTTGTGTATATAGCCTAAATCAGTCTTATAGTAGCTTAATACATCAAATTAGATCATCTAGGATCATTAGAATTTCATAAAAGTCAAACTAGTTCATAATATTGAAAAGTCAAAACTTCACTTACCCGTTTTTGAATAAAACTTAGAATTTCATTGTGTGTTTAATATTAAGTTTTAGCTTAATTCCTTTTGGGATAGTAATATTTAGCTGCTAAATAAAATTATAAAAATACTAGCTTTCATAAACTTAGCTTATTAATAGCTTATTTTGTAGCTTCTTTTGACCCCTTAACTGAAAAGCTCCCCTGTTCACAGTGTTACTAGTTCATTTCCCAAGCTCCCACAGAGCTTATTAGTGAGCTTTAACCTGAGCACTTTAGCTTTTAGGATAGGTCACCTAGCCATTTCAATATTAAAAAGCTTATTTTTCATTTTCCAGCTTATTCAATAAGCCTGCTTGTGCTTATTAGTTCTGTCCATTTTAGACTAGCACATAGTTTAATCAGTGTTTTCCAGTTTTTCAAAAGCTCCTCATTAGCTTATTATTGCAGTCCAGCCTTTGAATTTTAGCTTTTTGGAAAGTTAACTTGGTCAACTTGTTTGTTCAATTGCTTATTTTCATTTCTGAGCTTATTCAAGTGCTTAAATTATAGCTAGAAGGTGCCTAGTGATTTAAAAGGGTGCACTGTGTAACAGTGGTGACTTGTGCTTATTTATAGCTTATTCAGTGCTTATCAGTAGTCCTTGTGCTTATTCAGTGTTTATTCTAGTTTATAATCATGAGTTTAACTTATTCTAGTTTACATTTGCTTATTGAGTAGCTTTATATCCATTTTAGTTTAGACTTGTGCTTATTTCCAAATTCTAGCCACTGTTGAAAACATAAGCTTGTTCTCAGCTTATTAGTCATTTTCAGATAAAGCTCTAGTTATAAAAAATGCTCATTTATTAGTGCTTAATCAGTTTGTCAAATTAAAAAAGGAAAAAAAATATATTTTGCAAAAAGGTAGAGGCCATGATTCGAACCTGTGACCTCTAGCCTCCCACGACCACAACCACACACACAATAACCAGGCGCCCTTGGGACTTGTCTTGGTTTTATTTCGCACTATCTAATACATAAACCTCTTTTGTCTCTTTAGCTTATACGATCAATTTAGCTTATTTCTAGCTTATTCGAGCTAGCTTTTTCAGTTTTTGTATTTTTTATAAAATTGTATTAGTATTAAGTATTTTATAAAAAAGTTTCAGATTTTTCTCATTAGTTTTAGTATTTTTAAACATTTAATTAGTGTAAAATCTTAATTAATTCATAATAAAAAATATAAAAGTCAAAAAAATATAAATCTTTTTTCTAAAATTTTCTTTTGTCATATAGTACGTAATAAAATTGTTTTTACATTCGTAGGACGTTTATTTCATAAAATTTACGTTTTGTCTTGCCCTCCAGCGTAATTTTTGTAAGTAACGTACGTTTTCATTTTAGGCAACGTTTTTAGATATTTTAAGTTTACGTTTTAGTTAAAATAGTTTATTTAAGTTATTTTATTTTATAAAATCACAAAAACATCATTGTAAAAATAGTGATAGCGTTTATTTAATATCTTTTATCTTTTTAATTTTCTTAATTTGTATTTAACTCGCTTTGATTTATAACCTTTTTCAGTAGTGTAATTATCCATCAAAAATCCTTTCTGATCACTATCATTAGTGATCATTCTATCGTCTGATCAAGTGTTTGCACACCATTGAGTCTCCGTGGGACTAAACGACCCGGGAATTCACTATATTCTCCAGGACTTCATTGCATTTGTGTCTGAACTGTTTTAAGCCTGTTACGGCTGGTCATTCACAAGTGGCCAGTTTGTGTGATTAGACTTGACTGTATTCAGCACAGATCAAATTTTTGGCGCCGCTGCCGGGGAGGCTTTAGCGTGTGTTTAGCCATTTTCAGACCCATTCTTGCACATATACCACCATTTGTAAAAAGTTTTTTGTAAAGTTTTCAAAAATCCAAAAAGTTCATTAACACTTTTCCTAAAGTGTTAAAAACGCCAAAAATATTTTCATTCTTTGTTTTTATAGCATATTTTTCAAAAATCCAAAAATATCCATCCTTTATCCTCCAATCTGTTTAATTCTACATTTCTTTATCCTCAAACCTGTTTAATTCTCCATTCCTTATCCTCTATAACCGTTTAATTCTTCATCTCTTATCCCTCTTATCCGTTTAATTCTTTATGTCATGGTTTTCGACATGTTCCTGGTGTGGAGGTCCATTTAATGGTGGAAATTGTCGGCGATGTACCAATGTGGGTTTCGGAGACAAGTTTGTCGGTAATCCCGATCCCATTTCAAATGAAACACCCAATTTTTCCTACCTACCTCCACAGCCCCAATACGAATCCTACTCATGCGAGTTTTGTGGGAATGATTCTCATTACGGTTTTGATTGTCCACCACGGGTCCCGCTTGTCTATGAGCCGGAACCATGTTACAATCAGAACTTTGGTGAAAGTTATTTTCCCAATTATCTCTGTTGTGAGAATTGCGGGGGTCCTCATACGACTTTTGAATGTCAACCGATGAATCAAAATTTTCACAATTCCAATTCTCCCGGTTTTGACAATTTCCAACCCCCACAGTATTTCATCAGTCATCAGATTTCCGAGCCTTCACAGCATCTCAATGATTACGAGGAGTGTAATCTTCCACAAAGTTCTGAAGAAATACGCATTCGAAAGAAACTACAAATGAAAAGAATGGTATGTAAGCTTCAGCAGATGAACATAAGAGTCCGATATGATGACGATGATGATGAGGATAGTATTCAAATGAGGGAATATTATGAGGACGACGAGGAGAGTGTTATTCCTTTGAAAGATATCATTTCTCAACTCCCTCAGTCTATTGCTATCACACCTATCTTACCTTTTATTGCTTCCAAAGACTCTCTCATAATGGGGGACGAGCCTTCTAGCACTATTCCAGAAATGGAATCGTCTAGTGTTGAGAGCCTTGTTCCAACCCCAAGTGAGTCCGAGGTTATCTCCGGTAATATGTATGATGAGCCTCTTAATGATGATTCTTCTCCTCCTCTTGACATTCCATATGATCATGTCGAGATGTTCTCCGATTCTGATAACGATTGTACTTCGTTTGACGATTCCTTATCCTATGGAGACATCGATTATGTCGAGGAGCTACCTTCTGAGCTAGTTAGCTTAGAGGAAGTGAGAGATTCTGATGACCTGGAAATTGAGGACGAGATACTTCGTGAACAATTATTCAATATAAATCTCCTCGTTTCTAAGATCGAATCATTCTGTGCTAAGTCAGCTTCATCTCCTATCCCCGTTGTGGATAGTGACTCTACATTGGACAAGCCCGAGCTTGAGGCTTTTTCCAATGATTCTCTTCATGAAGAGTTCTCCGGTGAACTCTCTCATGACATATCTCCTCCGGAATATGATCATTTCTATTTTGATCTTGAGGATGATATTGGCTCGGAGGAAGGTGTACTCTATCATAAGAGTTTGCTTATTGATGATACTACCTTCACCCTTCCTCCCGATATGTCTACATTAGAGGATGAAGAATGGATCTTGATTGTTATCAACATCTTTCTTCCATTCCTCACATATGATGTGACTTCCTCTCTTCTTCACTCCTTCGAGAGTGAGGACACTATCTTTGACCCCGGCATTTTCATTTATCATTTGTGAGCCGGGTCTGTCTTTCTCTGTATATCTCATCGGTGTGGAACTTTCACGTGCTTCAAATGTTTATCCAAACATCTTGAATGAAAGTCCGATGGAGATTGTTTCTTCCACTTTGCTTCCCCAGGAACCAATGAATTCGGGGTCGAGTCAAGCTAGCGACTCGGAAATCAAAAACAGTAGCACACACTATATGGGTTTTCACCCATATTTCTGTCTTCTTACCCCCTTTCTACCACCTAAGTGTGGGGGTGATGCCCCACATGTTATATATATATATATATATATATATATATATATATATATATATATATATATATATATATATATATATATATATATATATATATATATATATCTTTTTTTTTTTTTTTTTTTAAATTTCTAAATAATGGCCGTAGTATTTCCCTTTTACGTTCTTTGTTTCGGCATAACCGCCGGTACTTTGAATATTGAGGGCAATATTCATTTCTAAGTGTGGGGGGGAATTCTCACGAATTTCATGTATTATCTACCCAATCCCCCCGTTTTTGGCCAAAAATTTTTTTTTTGTTTTGGAGTAAGTGTTTTACACTTACTCAATTGGTTATCAGTCCGCCATGTTTGAGAAACTAAAGGATTGGCTAATCCAGGAGCAAACGGCTCTTGGTAAAGATTTCTCAAATCCGTTTATATGGCTTGCAATTTGCCCAAAATTGTATGGTTCTCAACTCACCATACCTTTAATTAGTGAAGAGTTGGCTAGCCCGCAAGTTTATGGCTTGTGGTAAAGGCAGTGGAAAATCCATAATTGGTAATCAGCTCACCAAAGATAATATTGATAATTTATCTAAGAGTTGGCTAGTCCAGAAGGGTACGGCTTCTGGTAAAGACACATCAAATCCGTTTACAGCTTATGATTTGCTCAAAATCATTTGGTTATCAGTGTACCAAGGTTCTTACTTGAACTGAAACATTTGGCTACTCCAGAAGTAATGGCTTTTGGTAAAGAGTTTTTAAAATCCATTAAAGCTTCAAAACATTGCTAGGGACTAGCAATATCTCAGTGTGGGGGATTGATGAGTGTCTAAATACTCATCATTTTTGTACTATCTAGACTGCAAAAACATCTGAAAACACTCAAAAATGCATCAAAATGATGAAAATATCACAAATCAGTGTTTTATGTGTTTTAAATGCAAAAATATCAAAATCAGATGAAAAACGTATCAAATTTGAAAAATTGGCAGTTTTAGCCCCCCAAGTTTCAAAAGTTGTCAAAAACAGTCCCTGGTATATCAAAATAAAGAAAAATGTCATTTAAGGTCCATGGGATTCAAAAGTTGTTAAAACAAACCTTTCAAAGTTTAAAATTTGCAAAATTACAACTTTGGTCCTTAAACTTTGAAAATTGTCATGTTTAGTCCTTCAAATTTCAGAAAATGGCAAATATGGTCCTTTAATTATTTGAGAATGACAAGTTTGGCCCTTGGATAATATTTCAGAAAATGGCAGCCTTGGTCCTTGGTCTTACAGAATTTACATGAATGGTCCTTGTGTTATTACTCATCCAAACGGACCCCTTTGTTATTTTTGATCCAAACAAAGCCCAACCCAAGCCCATCTTTTACCCAACTCCCAACCCGTCCAATAAACCAACCCGACCCACCCATGTTTTATTAATAAAACCAAACCACCCATTGGCGCGTTTTTCTTCCCCCCTCCCAACTGCTCTCTGCAAACACTACCACCCATTCCCCCTCCTCTCCATATCACTTTCCCTGTCCCCCTCCACCTCCACAACATACCAAGAATCATTAATTGATTTTAAAACTGCCCCAAGCAACCTTCATGACTTTTGGCGCCAAAATCTATTTTGATGGCTAGGATACGTTTGACTGCATCAATGGCTATGATTGTTAGTGGGAATTGATCAGAAGTCTAGTGGGAAGCACATTTGGGTATAAAAAAGGAGGAAAGAGAAGGAAGAAAGAGCCAAGTAGTATAATTTAGTTCTAAGTATGTCGTTTTTAAGTTTTTAAGCTTTCTAGTTCATGTTTAACTTTTCAAGTGTTTTGTAATCTCATTCCAGTATAATAAAAACCTATTTACAACTTCAATTTCAGTTTTTACATACGAATTCAGTTTATGCTATTTTTAAGTGAAAATTCTCAAATCAGCTTATTGTTATTGCTAGTGTTGTTAATGAACTCATAAGCTCATATAATCTCACTATATAGCTTCTGAAACCTTTTAGTAGGTCTAAAACTTTGTTTAGTCTCATAAACTCAAAAATACCAAAAATTCCAATAAATTAGCTTGAAAATAAAAATTCAGAGGAAAAGGTGCAAGAAGGACTGAAGCTGGGTGATTATGGATTGCTTACTGGTTTAGTGCTTCTTGGGAAGCCATAGGGTGTGATTTCAATCTTTGAATCTCTGTTTTGAGCTTGGACTCATTTTGTAAGGCATTTTCTTAAAATTTGCATTTCTTAATTCAAGAGCTTATACAGTGTTAATTCTAGTTTAAACCTGTTTTATTATAGCTAATATAAGTTAATAAATAGATTTCTTGGTTTAAAAAGTTTATTTTAGCATATTAAGCTTCATAACAGTTATAATAAGTGATGTTTGGATTTGTTGTTAAACCTGTGTTTAATGTTGTTATTGTCATTGTTTTTGCTTGTTACATGTTACCTTATGTCTAAATAGCTTAGTCAAGTCATTAAAACTAATGTTTATTAGTAAAAAGTCAAATTTAGCTTTAAAACTCTTTTAAACTCTTAACTGTTAGATATTTAGATTCCATAATAATGCATATTAGTGTAAAAGTTGTGTATATAGCCTAAATCAGTCTTATAGTAGCTTAATACATCAAATTAGATCATCTAGGATCATTAGAATTTCATAAAAGTCAAACTAGTTCATAATATTGAAAAGTCAAAACTTCACTTACCCGTTTTTGAATAAAACTTAGAATTTCATTGTGTGTTTAATATTAAGTTTTAGCTTAATTACTTTTGGGATAGTAATATTTAGCTGCTAAATAAAATTATAAAAATACTAGCTTTCATAAACTTAGCTTATTAATAGCTTATTTTGTAGCTTCTTTTGACCCCCTTAACTGAAAAGCTCCCCTGTTCACAGTGTTACTAGTTCATTTCCCAAGCTCCCACAGAGCTTATTAGTGAGCTTTAACCTGAGCACTTTAGCTTTTAGGATAGGTCACCTAGCCATTTCAATATTAAAAAGCTTAGTTTTCATTTTCCAGCTTATTCAATAAGCCTGCTTGTGCTTATTAGTTCTGTCCATTTTAGACTAGCACATAGTTTAATCAGTGTTTTCCAGTTTTTCAAAAGCTCCTCATTAGCTTATTATTGCAGTCCAGCCTTTGAATTTTAGCTTTTTGGAAAGTTAACTTGGTCAACTTGTTTGTTCAATTGCCTATTTTCATTTCTGAGCTTATTCAAGTGCTTAAATTATAGCTAGAAGGTGCCTAGTGATTTAAAAGGGTGCACTGTGTAACAGTGGTGACTTGTGCTTATTTATAGCTTATTCAGTGCTTATCAGTAGTCCTTGTGCTTATTCAGTGTTTATTCTAGTTTATAATCATGAGTTTAACTTATTCTAGTTTACATTTGCTTATTGAGTAGCTTTATATCCATTTTAGTTTAGACTTGTGCTTATTTCCAAATTCTAGCCACTGTTGAAAACATAAGCTTGTTCTCAGCTTATTAGTCATTTTCAGATAAAGCTCTAGTTATAAAAAATGCTCATTTATTAGTGCTTAATCAGTTTGTCAAATTAAAAAAGGAAAAAAAATATATTTTGCAAAAAGGTAGAGGCCAGGATTCGAACCTGTGACCTCTAGCCTCCCACGACCACAACCACACACACAATAACCAGGCGCCCTTGGGACTTGTCTTGGTTTTATTTCGCACTATCTAATACATAAACCTCTTTTGTCTCTTTAGCTTATACGATCAATTTAGCTTATTTCTAGCTTATTCGAGCTAGCTTTTTCAGTTTTTGTATTTTTTATAAAATTGTATTAGTATTAAGTATTTTATAAAAAAGTTTCAGATTTTTCTCATTAGTTTTAGTATTTTTAAACATTTAATTAGTGTAAAATCTTAATTAATTCATAATAAAAAATATAAAAGTAAAAAAAATATAAATCTTTTTTCTAAAATTTTCTTTTGTCATATAGTACGTAATAAAATTGTTTTTACATTCGTAGGACGTTTATTTCATAAAATTTACGTTTTGTCTTGCGCTCCAGCGTAATTTTTGTAAGTAACGTACGTTTTCATTTTAGGCAACGTTTTTAGATATTTTAAGTTTACGTTTTAGTTAAAATAGTTTATTTAAGTTATTTTATTTTATAAAATCACAAAAACATCATTGTAAAAATAGTGATAGCGTTTATTTAATATCTTTTATCTTTTTAATTTTCTTAATTTGTATTTAACTCGCTTTGATTTATAACCTTTTTCAGTAGTGTAATTATCCATCAAAAATCCTTTCTGATCACTATCATTAGTGATCATTCTATCGTCTGATCAAGTGTTTGCACACCATTGAGTCTCCGTGGGACTAAACGACCCGGGAATTCACTATATTCTCCAGGACTTCATTGCATTTGTGTCTGAACTGTTTTAAGCCTGTTACGGCTGGTCATTCACAAGTGGCCAGTTTGTGTGATTAGACTTGACTGTATTCAGCACAGATCAAATTTTTGGCGCCGCTGCCGGGGAGGCTTTAGCGTGTGTTTAGCCATTTTCAGACCCATTCTTGCACATATACCACCATTTGTAAAAAGTTTTTTGTAAAGTTTTCAAAAATCCAAAAAGTTCATTAACACTTTTCCTAAAGTGTTAAAAACGCCAAAAATATTTTCATTCTTTGTTTTTATAGCATATTTTTCAAAAATCCAAAAATATCCATCCTTTATCCTCCAATCTGTTTAATTCTACATTTCTTTATCCTCAAACCTGTTTAATTCTCCATTCCTTATCCTCTATAACCGTTTAATTCTTCATCTCTTATCCCTCTTATCCGTTTAATTCTTTATGTCATGGTTTTCGACATGTTCCTGGTGTGGAGGTCCATTTAATGGTGGAAATTGTCGGCGATGTACCAATGTGGGTTTCGGAGACAAGTTTGTCGGTAATCCCGATCCCATTTCAAATGAAACACCCAATTTTTCCTACCTACCTCCACAGCCCCAATACGAATCCTACTCATGCGAGTTTTGTGGGAATGATTCTCATTACGGTTTTGATTGTCCACCACGGGTCCCGCTTTTCTATGAGCCGGAACCATGTTACAATCAGAACTTTGGTGAAAGTTATTTTCCCAATTATCTCTGTTGTGAGAATTGCGGGGGTCCTCATACGACTTTTGAATGTCAACCGATGAATCAAAATTTTCACAATTCCAATTCTCCCGGTTTTGACAATTTCCAACCCCCACAGTATTCCATCAGTCATCAGATTTCCGAGCCTTCACAGCATCTCAATGATTACGAGGAGTGTAATCTTCCACAAAGTTCTGAAGAAATACGCATTCGAAAGAAACTACAAATGAAAAGAATGGTATGTAAGCTTCAGCAGATGAACATAAGAGTCCGATATGATGACGATGATGATGAGGATAGTATTCAAATGAGGGAATATTATGAGGACGACGAGGAGAGTGTTATTCCTTTGAAAGATATCATTTCTCAACTCCCTCAGTCTATTGCTATCACACCTATCTTACCTTTTATTGCTTCCAAAGACTCTCTCATAATGGGGGACGAGCCTTCTAGCACTATTCCAGAAATGGAATCGTCTAGTGTTGAGAGCCTTGTTCCAACCCCAAGTGAGTCCGAGGTTATCTCCGGTAATATGTATGATGAGCCTCTTAATGATGATTCTTCTCCTCCTCTTGACATTCCATATGATCATGTCGAGATGTTCTCCGATTCTGATAACGATTGTACTTCGTTTGACGATTCCTTATCCTATGGAGACATCGATTATGTCGAGGAGCTACCTTCTGAGCTAGTTAGCTTAGAGGAAGTGAGAGATTCTGATGACCTGGAAATTGAGGACGAGATACTTCGTGAACAATTATTCAATATAAATCTCCACGTTTCTAAGATCGAATCATTCTGTGCTAAGTCAGCTTCATCTCCTATCCCCGTTGTGGATAGTGACTCTACATTGGACAAGCCCGAGCTTGAGGCTTTTTCCAATGATTCTCTTCATGAAGAGTTCTCCGGTGAACTCTCTCATGACATATCTCCTCCGGAATATGATCATTTCTATTTTGATCTTGAGGATGATATTGGCTCGGAGGAAGGTGTACTCTATCATAAGAGTTTGCTTATTGATGATACTACCTTCACCCTTCCTCCCGATATGTCTACATTAGAGGATGAAGAATGGATCTTGATTGTTATCAACATCTTTCTTCCATTCCTCACATATGATGTGACTTCCTCTCTTCTTCACTCCTTCGAGAGTGAGGACACTATCTTTGACCCCGGCATTTTCATTTATCATTTGTGAGCCGGGTCTGTCTTTCTCTGTATATCTCATCGGTGTGGAACTTTCACGTCCTTCAAATGTTTATCCAAACATCTTGAATGAAAGTCCGATGGAGATTGTTTCTTCCACTTTGCTTCCCCAGGAACCAATGAATTCAGGGTCGAGTCAAGCTAGCGACTCGGAAATCAAAAACAGTAGCACACACTATATGGGTTTTCACCCATATTTCTGTCTTCTTACCCCCTTTCTACCACCTAAGTGTGGGGGTGATGCCCCACATGTTATATATATATATATATATATATATATATATATATATATATATATATATATATATATATATATATATATATATATATATATATATATATATATATACTAGTATTCGAAGCCCGCCCAATGGGCGGGCATGACTTATAATTATTCTTTTGATGGTCCTTAGTTAACAAAAATAATTTTTAAGGACGGGGAGGTTAACTAATATTTTGATGTTATTAGTTTACGTTAAATATTTTTTAAGAAAGGTAATCCGATATAAGGAAAAAGATTCAATAACTTATCCGCTATTACAAAGTATATGGTTTTAATTCAAATGGTAAATAAAGCTTCTTTATACACCTCGTTGGTCATTGAATTTGTGTATTTACCATCTCTATCACAGCATAGAATCTTCAAAACCCTTCCTAATCTTAACCTTTGAGAAAGCGATGAGCAGCTTGCTTTAAGAATTGTTTAAAAGATAAAAGAAGTAGTAAAACGGTTGATGCAATAATGTTATAACGTTAAGATGAAAAATAAGGTAATGTTCTTAATAATGGTAAAAAAAGTATGAATATTTCTTTGTGGATAAAAAGTGAATAAAAGAAAATTAAACCTCTCAACTGGTTAGGATTCTTATTAAAAATAATATCCATAACATATAATAAAATTATAAAGGCCACTCACAATAGACTGAGTCAATCAAATTTAATTTGGGAGGAGTTCATTGTTATTCACCAAATATGTATGCTCTGTCAAGATTTATGCAGTTACCTCATCCAAAAAAATCCTCTTACTTCAGTAACTTGGTCTGGTCCAAACACCTTTATGTTCTCTATAGCAGGCTAAGAAGAACACACCTCTTGTTGCACCATACGCAATGTTCTCTCTTTGAGGCCACTGAACAAAAAGTAAAAAATTAGAACATGCAATCTTTAAGTTTGTCGTACAAAATAAGCTTGACTATAATTAGTTGCATCTAAAATAATTTGATATATAGATCACCTAGGAACCATTCACTTAGTAATTTTCACACGCACCCATGTCGGCAATCCACCCCTTTTGTGCCGCGTAAATATCCCCTTAGTACGTGTAGTATTTAGTAACTGAGACGTATTTGATAGGTGCATCAAAGCATACATAGAAAACCTACAAAATGTGGGGTAGTAGAACCATAATAAGAAAGATTTAAACCGAAAAAATAGTCATCTTACTGGTTGAGGGAAAAGAGTAAATCAGAAATACAAACGGTGAAACTTTTTGTTGTGGGGGATTGAAGGAGACGCTAGAGGTTACGGTCGAAGCAGAAAGCATTACTTCGAGTCGTGGTAATCTGCAAAGAAAACATCTCAATCGTTACCTAACGTATGTCAAAACTCTTACAATGACATGTACATATATTTCACGTCTGATATACAACCTTAAGTGACAATATATGTTGCAATTCTATATTACAGAATAAAACCATAACTTTAGACATAATTTTTTTGCTCTTTTCAATAAGAAAAATATCATATCATACTACTAAACAAATATAGCATACATTATCAGTGAATTAACGTTAAATATAGATGAAACTTGAACATTCAGTAATGTAACACATAAACACTATACTTAACAATAGCATGCATAAATGACAGAAGCCACTTTGGTTCTCCATTAGAATTATCCGATCTGCACCATTCACATTGGTTAAAAATCAACCATTTAAGTTTTACATACTGTCGAGTGAATTAGTTAAAAACTATTTGGATAAATTTTTTCAATTAACTTTTAATAAACTACCATTGAATAGAGTGAATTACTTAAGAACATAACCAAAAAAAAATAGAAAAAAAAAATTAGAATACATGTAGTATATAGCTACTCTTCTTGGTGTGTCTTGCAAAAACGAAACACCACTTTTTCGTGCAGTCAACAAATGATGATCTATGTCATTTTCTTCACTCCTTATTGTTAAAGATGAATAATGCACGAATACACATAAGTAAAAAAAAGAAGGTAACTATGGATGGTGTAATATGTAAAGAAGGCGGGAATGGCGTATAATTATCGTTGGAAGGTATTAGTTAACGGAAAATAATATATAAAGAAGGCGGGCATGACGTATAATTATTATTGGAATTATGATTATCATTGAAAAATTAAGTTAATGAAAAATAAGATATAAACGTACAATTTTTTTATTGAATGCATTAAGAACGAAAAGAAATAAACGGTTATCGAATATGATAGAAAAAATATTTCAAAGTGGTACGCAAGAACAAAGTATCAAAGCATAGCCTGTCTAATGGGCGAGCAAGCCTTATGAATGATGTTTAAAAAAACTTAAGTTAATAAATAATAAGCTATAAACATACCAAATTTTTAATTGAGTGCATTAAGAACGAAAAGAAATAAATGGTTATCGAATATGAGAGGGGAAAAAGTTTCAAAGTGGTACGCAAGAATAAAGTATCAAAGTATAGCCCGCCCGATGGGAGCAAGTCTTAAGAATATCGTTAAAAAACTTAAGTTAACGAAAATAAGTTATAAACATGCCGAATCCAAGACCATTGATCAGTGAATAATTCTAGAAGGTACAAAAAACCAATTTCAATGTTAACGCTAGACATGTACTCACAATAGCGAAAGAGGGTAGTTAGAAATGGTTGAAAAGTGTAGATGTTGAAAAGAAAAGGGTTGTAAGCTTACGAATATTGTTGACATATTTTTCTATAGTGAAAGAAGACGGCTAATGAAGTGTCCAACGAATAAATTAAACAACGGTTATTAAAGTATGAACATCGTTACATATTTATACAGTGAATAAAGAGCACTCACCATGTTTTGAGCTTGTAAGCACGTTAGCTATAGTTCTCGTGTCTGTTGTCTCAACACCAGCAATCAGGTCAAAAACAAAGATGTTAAAGCTGATGTGACGCTGACGTGATGTGGTGTTATGAAGTAACTTGAGTTACGACACCCCATGCTCTAAGTTAAACTTATGATAATGTACAATTAACCCTTGATTTAGTGTCTCCGCCACCACACAGGCCTCATGGACAATAAGAACTAAAACGTGTTACATTCATTTAACTTTATACTGTATTTAACTATATAATTTAAAAGCGTTGACATGCATATATATGTATATGGCTGCACTTTGAACAATAGGTAGGACACAATAATGGATTAATAAAATATCTCATTTCTAGATGTTTGACTGTATCAGGTATTATAATTTATAAGGAATTCTAAACAAAGGCAAAGTCTTAGGAAGACAAATAATGCAAGTATATGGCATAAAGCAATGCATCAATGAGGAACTCAGTTTATAGTCATTCATCAAGTTGTTCACTAAAATATAAAATAGCAGATTATCATGAAAACATTCATCTATCTCCTCATCTTTTCTTTGATCAAATCTTCATACGCAGTTCAAGATCATCTCGAAAGAGGATCTTCGCTATCTATTGAAGATGATTCACATCACATAACTTCCTTAGATAACACTTTGACGTGCGGATTCTATGGCTTCCAAAACAATGCTTATTGGGTTGCAATCTGGTACACAAACTCCAACAGAACGTCTACATATATAAGTAGAGAAATGTTGCTTAATACAGGTTATTTCATATTAAAGAACCAAAATGATGATTTTGTTTGGCAAAGATTTGATTATCCTACTGATACTTTTTTGCCTTCTCAGACACTAACAAAAAGCAAAAGCTTGATTTCTGCTTCTAGGAAATCTAGTTTTGAATCTGGATATTATGGTTTGATGTATAGTAGTATTAATGTGTTAAAATTCGTGTATGATGGCCCAGAAATATCTAGTGTGTACTGTCCTAGTCCTGGTTATAACGTTTGGGCTTTTGGACGAACCTCTTATAATAGTAGCAGAATCGCATCTTTTACTGATTTGGGTGTGTTTAATTTGAGTGATCGATGGTATTTTTGTGCTATGGATATGGGTTATGGAATAAAAAGAAGACTAACCTTAGACTATGATGGTAATATCAGATTTTACAGCTTGAACGATTCAAGTGGATTATGGTCGGTTTCATGGCAAGCTATTGCACAACCATGTAATATTCATGGACATTGTGTAAGGCACGAAATATGTGTTAATGGAGAAAACCTTGAATGTGTATGCCCGCCTGGTTATGAGCGGAACGATCGTACTGATCTAAGTCAGGGTTGTAAACCTTATTTCAACCAAACATGTGTAGACTCAACAAAATTTGAATTTATGGAAATGCTAAATACATATTACTATGATTTTGATCTAAACTTCACGTCACCAGTTCCATTCAAAGCTTGTTGGGACATTTGCTTAGGAGATTGCAGATGTGAGGCATTTAATTCTAGACTAACAGGTGAAGGTCTTTGTTTTCACAAAAAGTGCCCTCTTTAATGGGTACCGATATCCTAATTTCCCAGGAACCACCTATTTGAAAGTACCTATAGGTACGAAAACACCAAACTCAAGCATTACCACTTCTTTGGCTACATTTAGAGATACAACCATTATGGTGGGTTCTCCATCCAAGTATGAATCATCTAGGAAGAAGGTGAAATGGGTTTATCTTTACTCTTTCACGATAGCTATTGGTGTGGCTGAAGGTTTTATTTTCTTATTGGGATGGTGGCTTTTCTATGGAAGAAATGTGTTCCTAACCAACCTAGAAGAGGGATACCAAATTATATCAAGTCAGTTTAGAGGATTTTCTTATCAAGAACTGGTAAAGGCCACACAAAATTTTAAGGTAGAAATCGGGCGGGGAGGCTTGGGGGTTGTGTATAAAGGGATTCTTGAAGACGAAAGGGTCGTGGCTGTGAAAAGACTGGGGGATGTGAGTGACGGGGGAGAGTTTTGGGCTGAAGTGAGTATGATAGGTAAAATCAATCACATGAATTTAGTGCGAATGGGGGATGTTGTTCACATAAACAACATTGACTATGAAAAATTAAACGCAAACCTTCGATTATATCAGAGGCACAAGCCAGTCCAAGTAGGTAAAACAGGTGTTTGTGTACTGATTTGAATGGAAGATGCAAAAACACACTTGTGTGCATTCTGTTGACTTTCGCAATAGCACAATTCAGAAGTCACATCGTTTCAGGTGTTGACGGCTACTGATGTAATACAAAAGAATCCGTAAGAGGTCTGTGATAACAGCTAACATTTAATCATAGTTAATAAAAGATAAGAGTGCCCATGATTATAAGGTGAAGCAAGTCTCAGCTCAGACAAAAAATGTTTTATTTAAAACCTAAAACACGCACCATTTTTCATACCACATGATGATTCCGCAGCTTCAGCATTGATAACATGAAACCCCAGAGGTGGATGTTCTGTGACTGGTCGCGTGTGGTCTGCCTGAGCTGGTTCAATACATCTTAAACAACAAAGTCGTTCATAGTTGGGCTGTAATACAAAAGCAAAACATGAGGATGCTTTATAAGACATTTACCTTAACCCTCCAAAGATGAGAAAGCTTAGAAAGGAACCCGAAAAAAGATTGGTACTCCCAAATCGTCTTACTCAAATTCTACCAGCATCGTGATAGTCGTCTTGGAAAGATGGTGCCAAGAACTTTGTTATAAGTGACCTACATTACACAAATGTGAAAAAAAGCAATATTCAATAATTTTTTTTTGAATTGATTCATGAATGGGAACTATGGTAGGCTCACCTTCATAACATCAGCACATAAAAAACACTTGGAGACATTTTAGCATTGAATTGCAAATAATCTGTAACCACATAAGATTATCAATAAGATAAATGAAATAACCATCACAAGATATGTCATAAAAACAACTACGGTAGTGAGAACTTACAATTGCTTTAATGTACAAATGTTTGTGTATTGGTCATGAGCTTTTCCTAATACAAATCAGCTAATAAGACTGTAAAATGAGTTAATCCAAACACCCCCTTAATCCTACCATAATATGTTGGTCATGGCAAGCCCGAGTACATAGACAACAGCGTTGGTGCATACCTCTGGCGACCGACCGATCGCGATCATTGTTTGTTTGTGACCTCAAAACTCCCTTTGCTACATTAGAGAAGAGATCTTCTGATGCTGCAAGTAGTTCCTCCCTTGTTTCCGTGTACAACATCATAGATGGAACAGTGAAGAACAACTATTTTTCTGAAATAAGGCGGTACTCTAGAGGGCTAGGTATACCTGATGGATGCCCAAATGAAACAATGTATCCACGAACTTTCAAGCAGGCAATTGATTGCTTCAAAAAAAATATTTGTTCATTAGTTTATACCAATGTCTTTAATAGCCATTATCTAATTCCAAAGAACTTCACATGATTAAATTAAGATGATAAACTATTACCTTTAGTGTGTCTTCCCCAATAGAGTCATACACAACATCGAGTCCTCTTCCAGATGTAATCTCCATAACACGATCAACAAAGTTTTCTTCTTCAGTTACAATCACATGGTGACATCCATCTTCCTTAGCCTACTCTGCTTTTGGTCTTTTTGAAACAGTCCCAATGACAGTTGCTCCAAGCGCATTCGCCCATTGACACACCAAAGATCCAACTCCACCTGCAGCTGCATGGTATAGGATTGTATGTCCAGGTCCAACCTATTTCCAAAAATAACTGGATAGTCACACATGATGCCACTGTGGTAGTTTGGTAAATATTGTAATACCGACCATCTACTTATAAATCTGTTTATCTGTTATATGATGTTAGTCAGTTTTATTTCAAATAATATTTTATGACCTTAATCACGCACTAATTATTTCTGAAAAACTACGAAAGGGTGTTTAGGGTCAATCGGATACCCCAAATTTCCATCTTGTCACCTGTACATTACCATTTTGGCTATTTGTCAAAAGTTTAGCTATTTGACTTATAGAAGCAGTTGTGACTTGCAGATATATCCTTGGCGTACCAACCTAAGGGGTGTTTGTTTAAGCTTATTTGTGGGTTTATGAACTTATTTGATTTTGGCTCAGGTTTCATAAGCCCAATTGTTTTGGTTTATTTCGAGGTTTATGAGCTTATGTAAGCTTATCATGATATACTAAACTTATATAACCCAAAAATATACTGGACAATTCGAGCTTAAGATGCATAAGCCGAATTTAAGACAAAATTACATAAGGTATATATGCTCAACATCTAGCAATCAAGTGCCTTCAAAAAACTAACAAACTCATGATTAGAACTAAATACATTAGAAGTGCGTACAAACATTAAATATTCAACATCTCTGATTCATTAAGTCTCATTTAAAAATATTGGCTAAGAAAATCATTTAATAAACATACCTGCATAATAAAATGAAAGGGAATCAGGTTCACTTGCCACGACACAATCATCGGAATCAACATATTCAGAGATTAGTATTATAGATCATGCACTCAATGCATCAAAAAAGTAAGAGACGACACATTAGTACATCAAATACGGTTACAAAATTATAAGATTCCAATTATAATAGCAAAATATGGGCAACTTTCCAACCATATAACTTGTTTCCTCATCAGCTGTTCTATACCTGCTTGACCCTCGAGAGATAAAAATGTATACCTGAACACCATATGTCTACATCTTTAATGAAACGACTAAACCAACACACCACCTAATAACCAGGCAGTTTATAAAAAGAAAAGGAAGTTGGGTGATGATATTCTTTAAGAGATTATCAGACACACTGAGGTCTATATTACTCATGTCTAGGTATTTGAGCGAAGAAAGTTTAGTGAGCGACTCTGTATCTTTCAGAATAATGTAAGAAGCTGAAAGCTCAAGAGTTTGTAAGAATGTAAGATTACCCAAATGAGGGGGGACTTTGGATGCTTCATAATCGATGTAGGAAAGGTTGAGGTAGCGAAGGTTTTTGAGGGAGCCAATGAATTCTGGAATACGCGTGAAGCTATTAAAACTGAGGTCCAAATGGTTCAAGTGTTTTAACTCGAGCAGTGAAGAGTTGATTTGACCTCCTAAACCAGCTACCACAACAAGTTCGTCTGACCAATATCCGTTAAGTTTGAGGCTTATAACATGAATAGTTATTTGCTGCAGCGTACACCTTTCCATAAGCAGCAGCCATGTGAGCTTATATGACTACTCCAAGAGAGTATGTCGTAATCATCCACTAACCCATTTTTAAATTGGAGTGCTCTTTGCTCCTTCTCAATGCACCGTGTTTCCGCAGCCTCTGTTCTAGTTATGCCAAAAAGAAAGCTGGTGCAGCATATGAAAAGGACAAGCAACACATATCATCTACACATCATGCAATGCGACATTAATTTGGTTCTACTGCATCCTCATTTTTCTATCAGTTGAGCGGACATAAATAATTCATAAGCTCAATTTGATGAGCTCATCAACTGGAAAAAGTGAGCTTATGCGCATTTCCTTTTTCAAATAAACCATAAGCCCAAAAATAAGCTAATCCAAATGCCTCCTTAATATATACTCCATTTGAATCTGTTATTTGAATTGCTAAAACTATCGTATTTTCTTTCCTTTCATAGTATGTTGTTCACATGCGCAATTTTTCCTAAAAACACCATCTTATAGAAATGAAATTTTCATGTTTATGAAACCTTTTTTAACTTCTTGCAGGTCAAAGTCCTTCATCAGAAAATACTGACAAATCTCCAGGTCAAAGTCCTTCATCAGAAAATGCTGACAAATATCCTAATGGGCCGAGTTTGCAACGGAGTCAAACAATAGGTCAAAGACTCATGGGAAACATGATGCACAACGTTCTTGTTAGAAGTTTTACCTCTAAACCTAAGAACCTTACTTCAGATGCTATAATACCTGCTTCCGTAGCTAAGGTACCATGTCCCTAACTTATTTTATTTTCGAATTCATGCGTCAAACAAAGAAAATCATTAACTCATATGATCAGAAAGTGACATGCATATATCCAAAGTCGGGTTCCAAAGTAATTATGATTCAAGGACCATAATCCTTTTCATATAACCAATTTAAAATCTAAATTGTAGAAGGTACAAACAGAAACATAATTTAAAGATGTGTGCACATTAGCTTCACCTTGGTATGTGTATAGTCGTTTTAAACAGGTCGGTGCCATTTTTGCGTGTACATATATCACTCCTCCAAAGAAGTAAATAACATACATGTCTCAAAACTTCTATTATGCCGGCTTTGTTCCTGCAAAATCTTTGTATTTTTCATGTGATCAATCAAAAGAACAGTAATTGTATTAATCATACAATGCAATCACAGAAAAAACAAACGGCAATGAAATCAAATGCATGCTAACCAAACGAAAAAGGCCAAACTCCATATAAAACCTATTGATGAAGCTTATAACTTCATATAACTTTGTGATATTCACAATTACTATATAAAAAGTTGTAAATCATAGGTAAACGGTTTATGGCAAACCTGAAAAGAATCTTTGGCTAATGACCCTTGTGAGAAACACGTATCACAGCTTCAAAATATTATCCTCTCCTTCTCAAATCTCGATCTAGCACCTTCCTGGTCTTATTACAGTTTCTTATTATGAGTAGCACACGATCCTTTTGCAAGCTTCCGGTTCACAGAAGCAAAGTCCATCCATCAGTGAATTAATATAGGACGATCCATCAGTGAATTAACCTGAGCTTATGATTCATAAAGTAGATAGTATCTTTAGAAACATAATACATAAATCTTTTCTTCGTCTACTACAAACAATATCTAGAAATCATAATGTCTGCAAGGATGACAAAGAAAGAGGAAGAAGAAACACACAAACCATAGCTTAAAAAAAATTCCAAATCAACTACAGAAATAAAAGATTATTAGAGAAGATGGTTGAGGAAAAGATGAAATTAGGGTTTGGAAAAAAATATATTATGAATGATTTTTTACGTGAGATTTGGTTTATAATTTTTAGAGATATACTGAATAATATTTGGTTGTATAAGTTTATAGTTTTAGACTTGCAAGATATAAATCAAAAAATGTGTTGGTCTAGTGGTTATCATGTTTGTTTGTAGACTAACAGACCCAGGTTCGAATCCGCCTGCATGCATGATTTTTTGAAGAATATTTGTACAAATTAAATTCGAAATTTATTAATGATTGCTTAGGTGGCATTAATTTGTGATGATTGCTTAGGTGGCATTAATTTGTGATGACATGGCATAAAAATAATTACTGGGCAATGAGGTGGCGTTTACGTGGCATTATCTACGTGTAACGCCTCCTGTTATATATAATATAGATATATATATATATATATATATATATATATATATATATATATATATATATATATATCTTTTTTTTTTTTTTTTTTTTTTAAAAAAAATTTCTAAATAATGGCCGTAGTATTTCCCTTTTACGTTCTTCGTTTCGGCATAACCGCCGGTACTTTGAATATTGAGGGCAATATTCATTTCTAAGTGTGGGGGGGAATTCTCACGAATTTCATGTATTATCTACCCAATCCCCCCGTTTTTGGCCAAATTTTTTTTTTTTTGGAGTAAGTGTTTTACACTTACTCAATTGGTTATCAGTCCGCCATGTTTGATAAACTAAAGGATTGGCTAATCTAGGAGCAAACGGCTCTTGGTAAAGATTTCTCAAATCCGTTTATATGGCTTGCAATTTGCCCAAAATTGTATGGTTCTCAACTCACCATACCTTTAATTAGTGAAGAGTTGGCTAGCCCGCAAGTTTATGGCTTGTGGTAAAGGCAGTGGAAAATCCATAATTGGTAATCAGCTCACCAAAGATAATATTGATAATTTATCTAAGAGTTGGCTAGTCCAGAAGGGTACGGCTTCTGGTAAAGACACATCAAATCCGTTTACAGCTTATGATTTGCTCAAAATCATTTGGTTATCAGTGTACCAAGGTTCTTACTTGAACTGAAACATTTGGCTACTCCAGAAGTAATGGCTTTTGGTAAAGAGTTTTTAAAATCCATTAAAGCTTCAAAACATTGCTAGGGACTAGCAATATCTCAGTGTGGGGGATTGATGAGTGTCTAAATACTCATCATTTTTGTACTATCTAGACTGCAAAAACATCTGAAAACACTCAAAAATGCATCAAAATGATGAAAATATCACAAATCAGTGTTTTATGTGTTTTAAATGCAAAAATATCAAAATCAGATGAAAAACGTATCAAATTTGCAAAATTGGCAGTTTTAGCCCCCCAAGTTTCAAAAGTTGTCAAAAACAGTCCCTGGTATATCAAAATAAAGAAAAATGTCATTTAAGGTCCATGGGATTCAAAAGTTGTTAAAACAAACCTTTCAAAGTTTAAAATTTGCAAAATTACAACTTTGGTCCTTAAACTTTGAAAATTGTCATGTTTAGTCCTTCAAATTTCAGAAAATGGCAAATATGGTCCTTTAATTATTTGAGAATGACAAGTTTGGCCCTTGGATAATATTTCAGAAAATGGCAGCCTTGGTCCTTGGTCTTACAGAATTTACATGAATGGTCCTTGTGTTATTACTCATCCAAACGGACCCCTTTGTTATTTTTGATCCAAACAAAGCCCAACCCAAGCCCATCTTTTACCCAACTCCCAACCCGTCCAATAAACCAACCCGACCCACCCATGTTTTATTAATAAAACCAAACCACCCATTGGCGCGTTTTTCTTCCCCCCTCCCAACTGCTCTCTGCAAACACTACCACCCATTCCCCCTCCTCTCCATATCACTTTCCCTGTCCCCCTCCACCTCCACAATATACCAAGAATCATTAATTGATTTTAAAACTGCCCCAAGCAACCTTCATGACTTTTGGCGCCAAAATCTATTTTGATGGCTAGGATACGTTTGACTGCATCAATGGCTATGATTGTTAGTGG
Source organism: Chrysanthemum seticuspe (assembly GCA_019973895.1). Lineage (NCBI taxonomy): Eukaryota > Viridiplantae > Streptophyta > Magnoliopsida > Asterales > Asteraceae > Chrysanthemum > Chrysanthemum seticuspe. The sequence goes on along the minus strand of BPTQ01000007.1, from coordinate 323,109,811 downwards.
GAATTGATCAGAAGTCTAGTGGGAAGCACATTTGGGTATAAAAAAGGAGGAAAGAGAAGGAAGAAAGAGCCAAGTAGTATAATTTAGTTCTAAGTATGTCGTTTTTAAGCTTTCTAGTTCATGTTTAACTTTTCAAGTGTTTTGTAATCTCATTCCAGTATAATAAAAACCTATTTACAACTTCAATTTCAGTTTTTACATACGAATTCAGTTTATGCTATTTTTAAGTGAAAATTCTCAAATCAGCTTATTGTTGTTGCTAGTGTTGTTAATGAACTCATAAGCTCATATAATCTCACTATATAGCTTCTGAAACCTTTTAGTAGGTCTAAAACTTTGTTTAGTCTCATAAACTCAAAAATACCAAAAATTCCAATAAATTAGCTTGAAAATAAAAATTCAGAGGAAAAGGTGCAAGAAGGACTGAAGCTGGGTGATTATGGATTGCTTACTGGTTTAGTGCTTCTTGGGAAGCCATAGGGTGTGATTTCAATCTTTGAATCTCTGTTTTGAGCTTGGACTCATTTTGTAAGGCATTTTCTTAAAATTTGCATTTCTTAATTCAAGAGCTTATACATTGTTAATTCTAGTTTAAACCTGTTTTATTATAGCTAATATAAGTTAATAAATAGATTTCTTGGTTTAAAAAGTTTATTTTAGCATATTAAGCTTCATAACAGTTATAATAAGTGATGTTTGGATTTGTTGTTAAACCTGTGTTTAATGTTGTTATTGTCATTGTTTTTGCTTGTTACATGTTACCTTATGTCTAAATAGCTTAGTCAAGTCATTAAAACTAATGTTTATTAGTAAAAAGTCAAATTTAGCTTTAAAACTCTTTTAAACTCTTAACTGTTAGATATTTAGATTCCATAATAATGCATATTAGTGTAAAAGTTGTGTATATAGCCTAAATCAGTCTTATAGTAGCTTAATACATCAAATTAGATCATCTAGGATCATTAGAATTTCATAAAAGTCAAACTAGTTCATAATATTGAAAAGTCAAAACTTCACTTACCCGTTTTTGAATAAAACTTAGAATTTCATTGTGTGTTTAATATTAAGTTTTAGCTTAATTCCTTTTGGGATAGTAATATTTAGCTGCTAAATAAAATTATTAAAATACTAGCTTTCATAAACTTAGCTTATTAATAGCTTATTTTGTAGCTTCTTTTGACCCCCTTAACTGAAAAGCTCCCCTGTTCACAGTGTTACTAGTTCATTTCCCAAGCTCCCACAGAGCTTATTAGTGAGCTTTAACCTGAGCACTTTAGCTTTTAGGATAGGTCACCTAGCCATTTCAATATTAAAAAGCTTAGTTTTCATTTTCCAGCTTATTCAATAAGCCTGCTTGTGCTTATTAGTTCTGTCCATTTTAGACTAGCACATAGTTTAATCAGTGTTTTCCAGTTTTTCAAAAGCTCCTCATTAGCTTATTATTGCAGTCCAGCCTTTGAATTTTAGCTTTTTGGAAAGTTAACTTGGTTGTTCAATTGCTTATTTTCATTTCTGAGCTTATTCAAGTGCTTAAATTATAGCTAGAAGGTGCCTAGTGATTTAAAAGGGTGCACTGTGTAACAGTGGTGACTTGTGCTTATTTATAGCTTATTCAGTGCTTATCAGTAGTCCTTGTGCTTATTCAGTGTTTATTCTAGTTTATAATCATGAGTTTAACTTATTCTAGTTTACATTTGCTTATTGAGTAGCTTTATATCCATTTTAGTTTAGACTTGTGCTTATTTCCAAATTCTAGCCACTGTTGAAAACATAAGCTTGTTCTCAGCTTATTAGTCATTTTCAGATAAAGCTCTAGTTATAAAAAATGCTCATTTATTAGTGCTTAATCAGTTTGTCAAATTAAAAAAGGAAAAAAAATATATTTTGCAAAAAGGTAGAGGCCAGGATTCGAACCTGTGACCTCTAGCCTCCCACGACCACAACCACACACACAATAACCAGGCGCCCTTGGGACTTGTCTTGGTTTTATTTCGCACTATCTAATACATAAACCTCTTTTGTCTCTTTAGCTTATACGATCAATTTAGCTTATTTCTAGCTTATTCGAGCTAGCTTTTTCAGTTTTTGTATTTTTTATAAAATTGTATTAGTATTAAGTATTTTATAAAAAAGTTTCAGATTTTTCTCATTAGTTTTAGTATTTTTAAACATTTAATTAGTGTAAAATCTTAATTAATTCATAATAAAAAATATAAAAGTAAAAAAAATATAAATCTTTTTTCTAAAATTTTCTTTTGTCATATAGTACGTAATAAAATTGTTTTTACATTCGTAGGACGTTTATTTCATAAAATTTACATTTTGTCTTGCGCTCCAGCGTAATTTTTGTAAGTAACGTACGTTTTCATTTTAGGCAACGTTTTTAGATATTTTAAGTTTACGTTTTAGTTAAAATAGTTTATTTAAGTTATTTTATTTTATAAAATCACAAAAACATCATTGTAAAAATAGTGATAGCGTTTATTTAATATCTTTTATCTTTTTAATTTTCTTAATTTGTATTTAACTCGCTTTGATTTATAACCTTTTTCAGTAGTGTAATTATCCATCAAAAATCCTTTCTGATCACTATCATTAGTGATCATTCTATCGTCTGATCAAGTGTTTGCACACCATTGAGTCTCCGTGGGACTAAACGACCCGGGAATTCACTATATTCTCCAGGACTTCATTGCATTTGTGTCTGAACTGTTTTAAGCCTGTTACGGCTGGTCATTCACAAGTGGCCAGTTTGTGTGATTAGACTTGACTGTATTCAGCACAGATCAAATTTTTGGCGCCGCTGCCGGGGAGGCTTTAGCGTGTGTTTAGCCATTTTCAGACCCATTCTTGCACATATACCACCATTTGTAAAAAGTTTTTTGTAAAGTTTTCAAAAATCCAAAAAGTTCATTAACACTTTTCCTAAAGTGTTAAAAACGCCAAAAATATTTTCATTCTTTGTTTTTATAGCATATTTTTCAAAAATCCAAAAATATCCATCCTTTATCCTCCAATCTGTTTAATTCTACATTTCTTTATCCTCAAACCTGTTTAATTATCCATTCCTTATCCTCTATAACCGTTTAATTCTTCATCTCTTATCCCTCTTATCCGTTTAATTCTTTATGTCATGGTTTTCGACATGTTCCTGGTGTGGAGGTCCATTTAATGGTGGAAATTGTCGGCGATGTACCAATGTGGGTTTCGGAGACAAGTTTGTCGGTAATCCCGATCCCATTTCAAATGAAACACCCAATTTTTCCTACCTACCTCCACAGCCCCAATACGAATCCTACTCATGCGAGTTTTGTGGGAATGATTCTCATTACGGTTTTGATTGTCCACCACGGGTCCCGCTTTTCTATGAGCCGGAACCATGTTACAATCAGAACTTTGGTGAAAGTTATTTTCCCAATTATCTCTGTTGTGAGAATTGCGGGGGTCCTCATACGACTTTTGAATGTCAACCGATGAATCAAAATTTTCACAATTCCAATTCTCCCGGTTTTGACAATTTCCAACCCCCACAGTATTCCATCAGTCATCAGATTTCCGAGCCTTCACAACATCTCAATGATTACGAGGAGTGTAATCTTCCACAAAGTTCTGAAGAAATACGCATTCGAAAGAAACTACAAATGAAAAGAATGGTATGTAAGCTTCAGCAGATGAACATAAGAGTCCGATATGATGACGATGATGATGAGGATAGTATTCAAATGAGGGAATATTATGAGGACGACGAGGAGAGTGTTATTCCTTTGAAAGATATCATTTCTCAACTCCCTCAGTCTATTGCTATCACACCTATCTTACCTTTTATTGCTTCCAAAGACTCTCTCATAATGGGGGACGAGCCTTCTAGCACTATTCCAGAAATGGAATCGTCTAGTGTTGAGAGCCTTGTTCCAACCCCAAGTGAGTCCGAGGTTATCTCCGGTAATATGTATGATGAGCCTCTTAATGATGATTCTTCTCCTCCTCTTGACATTCCATATGATCATGTCGAGATGTTCTCCGATTCTGATAACGATTGTACTTCGTTTGACGATTCCTTATCCTATGGAGACATCGATTATGTCGAGGAGCTACCTTCTGAGCTAGTTAGCTTAGAGGAAGTGAGAGATTCAGATGACCTGGAAATTGAGGACGAGATACTTCGTGAACAATTGTTCAATATAAATCTCCTCGTTTCTAAGATCGAATCATTCTGTGCTAAGTCAGCTTCATCTCCTATCCCCGTTGTGGATAGTGACTCTACATTGGACAAGCCCGAGCTTGAGGCTTTTTCCAATGATTCTCTTCATGAAGAGTTCCCCGGTGAACTCTCTCATGACATATCTCCTCCGGAATATGATCATTTCTATTTTGATCTTGAGGATGATATTGGCTCGGAGGAAGGTGTACTCTATCATAAGAGTTTGCTTATTGATGATACTACCTTCACCCTTCCTCCCGATATGTCTACATTAGAGGATGAATAATGGATCTTGATTGTTATCAACATCTTTCTTCCATTCCTCACATATGATGTGACTTCCTCTCTTCTTCACTCCTTCGAGAGTGAGGACACTATCTTTGACCCCGGCATTTTCATTTATCATTTGTGAGCCGGGTCTGTCTTTCTCTGTATATCTCATCAGTGTGGAACTTTCACGTGCTTCAAATGTTTATCCAAACATCTTGAATGAAAGTCCGATGGAGATTGTTTCTTCCACTTTGCTTCCCCAGGAACCAATGAATTCGGGGTCGAGTCAAGCTAGCGACTCGGAAATCAAAAACAGTAGCACACACTATATGGGTTTTCACCCATATTTCTGTCTTCTTACCCCCTTTCTACCACCTAAGTGTGGGGGTGATGCCCCACATGTTATATATATATATATATATATATATATATATATATATATATATATATATATATATATATCTTTTTAAAAAAAAAAAAAAAAAAAAAAAATTTCTAAATAATGGCCGTAGTATTTCCCTTTTACGTTCTTTGTTTCGGCATAACCGCCGGTACTTTGAATATTGAGGGCAATATTCATTTCTAAGTGTGGGGGGGAATTCTCACGAATTTCATGTATTATCTATCCAATCCCCCCGTTTTTGGCCAAAATTTTTTTTTTTTTGGAGTAAGTGTTTTACACTAACTCAATTGGTTATTAGTCCGCCATGTTTGATAAACTAAAGGATTGGCTAATCTAGGAGCAAACGGCTCTTGGTAAAGATTTCTCAAATCCGTTTATATGGCTTGCAATTTGTCCAAAATTGTATGGTTCTCAACTCACCATATCTTTAATTAGTGAAGAGTTGGCTAGCCCGCAAGTTTATGGCTTGTGGTAAAGGCAGTGGAAAATCCATAACTGGTAATCAGCTCACCAAAGATAATATTGATAATTTATCTAAGAGTTGGCTAGTCCAGAAGGGTACGGCTTCTGGTAAAGACACATCAAATCCGTTTACAGCTTATGATTTGCTCAAAATCATTTGGTTATCAGTGTACCAAGGTTCTTACTTGAACTGAAACATTTGGCTACTCCAAAAGTAATGGCTTTTGGTAAAGAGTTTTTAAAATCCATTAAAGCTTCAAAACATTGCTAGGGACTAGCAATATCTCAGTGTGGGGGATTGATGAGTGTCTAAATACTCATCATTTTTGTACTATCTAGACTGCAAAAACATCTAAAAACACTCAAAAATGCATCAAAATGATGAAAATATCACAAATCAGTGTTTTATGTGTTTTAAATGCAAAAATATCAAAATCAGATGAAAAACGTATCAAATTTGCAAAATTGGCAGTTTTAGCCCCCCAAGTTTCAAAAGTTGTCAAAAACAGTCCCTGGTATATCAAAATAAAGAAAAATGTCATTTAAGGTCCATGGGATTCAAAAGTTGTTAAAACAAACCTTTCAAAGTTTAAAATTTGCAAAATTACAACTTTGGTCCTTAAACTTTGAAAATTGTCATGTTTAGTCCTTCAAATTTCAGAAAATGGCAAATATGGTCCTTTAATTATTTGAGAATGACAAGTTTGGCCCTTGGATAATATTTCAGAAAATGGCAGCCTTGGTCCTTGGTCATACAGAATTTACATGAATGGTCCTTGTGTTATTACTCATCCAAACGGACCCCTTTGTTATTTTTGATCCAAACAAAGCCCAACCCAAGCCCATCTTTTACCCAACTCCCAACCCGTCCAATAAACCAACCCGACCCACCCATGTTTTATTAATAAAACCAAACCACCCATTGTAGCGTTTTTCTTCCCCCCTCCCAACTGCTCTCTGCAAACACTACCACCCATTCCCCCTCCTCTCCATATCACTTTCCCTGTCCCCCTCCACCTCCACAACATACCAAGAATCATTAATTGATTTTAAAACTGCCCCAAGCAACCTTCATGACTTTTGGCGCCAAAATCTATTTTGATGGCTAGGATACGTTTGACTGCATCAATGGCTATGATTGTTAGTGGGAATTGATCAGAAGTCTAGTGGGAAGCACATTTGGGTATAAAAAAGGAGGAAAGAGAAGGAAGAAAGAGCCAAGTAGTATAATTTAGTTCTAAGTATGTCGTTTTTAAGTTTTTAAGCTTTCTAGTTCATGTTTAACTTTTCAAGTGTTTTGTAATCTCATTCCAGTATAATAAAAACCTATTTACAACTTCAATTTCAGTTTTTACATACGAATTCAGTTTATGCTATTTTTAAGTGAAAATTCTCAAATCAACTTATTGTTGTTGCTAGTGTTGTTAATGAACTCATAAGCTCATATAATCTCACTATATAGCTTCTGAAACCTTTTAGTAGGTCTAAAACTTTGTTTAGTCTCATAAACTCAAAAATACCAAAAATTCCAATAAATTAGCTTGAAAATAAAAATTCAGAGGAAAAGGTGCAAGAAGGACTGAAGCTGGGTGATTATGGATTGCTTACTGGTTTAGTGCTTCTTGGGAAGCCATAGGGTGTGATTTCAATCTTTGAATCTCTGTTTTGAGCTTGGACTCATTTTGTAAGGCATTTTCTTAAAATTTGCATTTCTTAATTCAAGAGCTTATACAGTGTTAATTCTAGTTTAAACCTGTTTTATTATAGCTAATATAAGTTAATAAATAGATTTCTTGGTTTAAAAAGTTTATTTTAGCATATTAAGCTTCATAACAGTTATAATAAGTGATGTTTGGATTTGTTGTTAAACCTGTGTTTAATGTTGTTATTGTCATTGTTTTTGCTTGTTACATGTTACCTTATGTCTAAATAGCTTAGTCAAGTCATTAAAACTAATGTTTATTAGTAAAAAGTCAAATTTAGCTTTAAAACTCTTTTAAACTCTTAACTGTTAGATATTTAGATTCCATAATAATGCATATTAGTGTAAAAGTTGTGTATATAGCCTAAATCAGTCTTAAAGTAGCTTAATACATCAAATTAGATCATCTAGGATCATTAGAATTTCATAAAAGTCAAACTAGTTCATAATATTGAAAAGTCAAAACTTCACTTACCCGTTTTTGAATAAAACTTAGAATTTCATTGTGTGTTTAATATTAAGTTTTAGCTTAATTCCTTTTGGGATAGTAATATTTAGCTGCTAAATAAAATTATAAAAATACTAGCTTTCATAAACTTAGCTTATTAATAGCTTATTTTGTAGCTTCTTTTGACCCCCTTAACTGAAAAGCTCCCCTGTTCACAGTGTTACTAGTTCATTTCCCAAGCTCCCACAGAGCTTATTAGTGAGCTTTAACCTGAGCACTTTAGCTTTTAGGATAGGTCACCTAGCCATTTCAATATTAAAAAGCTTAGTTTTCATTTTCCAGCTTATTCAATAAGCCTGCTTGTGCTTATTAGTTCTGTCCATTTTAGACTAGCACATAGTTTAATCAGTGTTTTCCAGTTTTTCAAAAGCTCCTCATTAGCTTATTATTGCAGTCCAGCCTTTGAATTTTAGCTTTTTGGAAAGTTAACTTTGTCAACTTGTTTGTTCAATTGCTTATTTTCATTTCTGAGCTTATTCAAGTGCTTAAATTATAGCTAGAAGGTGCCTAGTGATTTAAAAGGGTGCACTGTGTAACAGTGGTGACTTGTGCTTATTTATAGCTTATTCAGTGCTTATCAGTAGTCCTTGTGCTTATTCAGTGTTTATTCTAGTTTATAATCATGAGTTTAACTTATTCTAGTTTACATTTGCTTATTGAGTAGCTTTATATCCATTTTAGTTTAGACTTGTGCTTATTTCCAAATTCTAGCCACTGTTGAAAACATAAGCTTGTTCTCAGCTTATTAGTCATTTTCAGATAAAGCTCTAGTTATAAAAAATGCTCATTTATTAGTGCTTAATCAGTTTGTCAAATTAAAAAAGGAAAAAAAATATATTTTGCAAAAAGGTAGAGGCCAGGATTCGAACCTGTGACCTCTAGCCTCCCACGACCACAACCACACACACAATAACCAGGCGCCCTTGGGACTTGTCTTGGTTTTATTTCGCACTATCTAATACATAAACCTCTTTTGTCTCTTTAGCTTATACGATCAATTTAGCTTATTTCTAGCTTATTCGAGCTAGCTTTTTCAGTTTTTGTATTTTTTATAAAATTGTATTAGTATTAAGTATTTTATAAAAAAGTTTCAGATTTTTCTCATTAGTTTTAGTATTTTTAAACATTTAATTAGTGTAAAATCTTAATTAATTCATAATAAAAAATATAAAAGTAAAAAAAATATAAATCTTTTTTCTAAAATTTTATTTTGTCATATAGTACGTAATAAAATTGTTTTTACATTCGTAGGACGTTTATTTCATAAAATTTACGTTTTGTCTTGCCCTCCAGCGTAATTTTTGTAAGTAACGTACGTTTTCATTTTAGGCAACGTTTTTAGATATTTTAAGTTTACGTTTTAGTTAAAATAGTTTATTTAAGTTATTTTATTTTATAAAATCACAAAAACATCATTGTAAAAATAGTGATAGCGTTTATTTAATATCTTTTATCTTTTTAATTTTCTTAATTTGTATTTAACTCGCTTTGATTTATAACCTTTTTCAGTAGTGTAATTATCCATCAAAAATCCTTTCTGATCACTATCATTAGTGATCATTCTATCGTCTGATCAAGTGTTTGCACACCATTGAGTCTCCGTGGGACTAAACGACCCGGGAATTCACTATATACTCCAGGACTTCATTGCATTTGTGTCTGAACTGTTTTAAGCCTGTTACGGCTGGTCATTCACAAGTGGCCAGTTTGTGTGATTAGACTTGATTGTATTCAGCACAGATCAAATTTTTGGCGCCGCTGCCGGGGAGGATTTAGCGTGTGTTTAGCCATTTTCAGACCCATTCTTGCACATATACCACCATTTGTAAAAAGTTTTTTGTAAAGTTTTCAAAAATCCAAAAAGTTCATTAACAGTTTTCCTAAAGTGTTAAAAACGCCAAAAATATTTTCATTCTTTGTTTTTATAGCATATTTTTCAAAAATCCAAAAATATCCATCCTTTATCCTCCAATCTGTTTAATTCTACATTTCTTTATCCTCAAACCTGTTTAATTCTCCATTCCTTATCCTCTATAACCGTTTAATTCTTCATCTCTTATCCCTCTTATCCGTTTAATTCTTTATGTCATGGTTTTCGACATGTTCCTGGTGTGGAGGTCCATTTAATGGTGGAAATTGTCGGCGATGTACCAATGTGGGTTTCGGAGACAAGTTTGTCGGTAATCCCGATCCCATTTCAAATGAAACACCCAATTTTTCCTACCTACCTCCACAGCCCCAATACGAATCCTACTCATGCGAGTTTTGTGGGAATGATTCTCATTACGGTTTTGATTGTCCACCACGGGTCCCGCTTTTCTATGAGCCGGAACCATGTTACAATCAGAACTTTGGTGAAAGTTATTTTCCCAATTATCTCTGTTGTGAGAATTGCGGGGATCCTCATACGACTTTTGAATGTCAACCGATGAATCAAAATTTTCACAATTCCAATTCTCCCGGTTTTGACAATTTCCAACCCCCACAGTATTCCATCAGTCATCAGATTTCCGAGCCTTCACAGCACTCAATGATTACGAGGAGTGTAATCTTCCACAAAGTTCTGAAGAAATACGCATTCGAAAGAAACTACAAATGAAAAGAATGGTATGTAAGCTTCAGCAGATGAACATAAGAGTCCGATATGATGACGATGATGATGAGGATAGTATTCAAATGAGGGAATATTATGAGGACGACGAGGAGAGTGTTATTCCTTTGAAAGATATCATTTCTCAACTCCCTCAGTCTATTGCTATCACACCTATCTTACCTTTTATTGCTTCCAAAGACTCTCTCATAATGGGGGACGAGCCTTCTAGCACTATTCCAGAAATGGAATCGTCTAGTGTTGAGAGCCTTGTTCCAACCCCAAGTGAGTCCGAGGTTATCTCCGGTAATATGTATGATGAGCCTCTTAATGATGATTCTTCTCCTCCTCTTGACATTCCATATGATCATGTCGAGATGTTCTCCGATTCTGATAATGATTGTACTTCGTTTGACGATTCCTTATCCTATGGAGACATCGATTATGTCGAGGAGCTACCTTCTGAGCTAGTTAGCTTAGAGGAAGTGAGAGATTCTGATGACCTGGAAATTGAGGACGAGATACTTCGTGAACAATTGTTCAATATAAATCTCCTCGTTTCTAAGATCGAATCATTCTGTGCTAAGTCAGCTTCATCTCCTATCCCCGTTGTGGATAGTGACTCTACATTGGACAAGCCCGAGCTTGAGGCTTTTTCCAATGATTCTCTTCACGAAGAGTTCTCCGGTGAACTCTCTCATGACATATCTCCTCCGGAATATGATCATTTCTATTTTGATCTTGAGGATGATATTGGCTCGGAGGAAGGTGTACTCTATCATAAGAGTTTGCTTATTGATGATACTACCTTCACCCTTCCTCCCGATATGTCTACATTAGAGGATGAAGAATGGATCTTGATTGTTATCAACATCTTTCTTCCATTCCTCACATATGATGTGACTTCCTCTCTTCTTCACTCCTTCGAGAGTGAGGACACTATCTTTGACCCCGGCATTTTCATTTATCATTTGTGAGCCGGGTCTGTCTTTCTCTGTATATCTCATCGGTGTGGAACTTTCACGTGCTTCAAATGTTTATCCAAACATCTTGAATGAAAGTCCGATGGAGATTGTTTCTTCCACTTTGCTTCCCCAGGAACCAATGAATTCGGGGTCGAGTCAAGCTAGCGACTCGGAAATCAAAAACAGTAGCACACACTATATGGGTTTTCACCCATATTTCTGTCTTCTTACCCCCTTTCTACCACCTAAGTGTGGGGGTGATGCCCCACATGTTATATATATATATATATATGTATATATATATATATATATATATATATATATATATATATATATATATATATATATATATATATATATATATATATATATATATATATATATATATATATATATATATATATCTTTTTTTTTTTTTTTTTTTTAAAAATTTCTAAATAATGGCCGTAGTATTTCCCTTTTACGTTCTTTGTTTCGGCATAACCGCCGGTACTTTGAATATTGAGGGCAATATTCATTTCTAAGTGTGGGGGGGAATTCTCACGAATTTCATGTATTATCTACCCAATCCCCCCGTTTTTGGCCAAAATTTTGTTTTTGTTTTGGAGTAAGTGTTTTACACTTACTCAATTGGTTATCAGTCCGCCATGTTTGATAAACTAAAGGATTGGCTAATCCAGGAGCAAACGGCTCTTGGTAAAGATTTCTCAAATCCGTTTATATGGCTTGCAATTTGCCCAAAATTGTATGGTTCTCAACTCACCATACCTTTAATTAGTGAAGAGTTGGCTAGCCCGAAAGTTTATGGCTTGTGGTAAAGGCAGTGGAAAATCCATAATTGGTAATCAGCTCACCAAAGATAATATTGATAATTTATCTAAGAGTTGGCTAGTCCAGAAGGGTACGGCTTCTGGTAAAGACACATCAAATCCGTTTACAGCTTATGATTTGCTCAAAATCATTTGGTTATCAGTGTACCAAGGTTCTTACTTGAACTGAAACATTTGGCTACTCCAGAAGTAATGGCTTTTGGTAAAGAGTTTTTAAAATCCATTAAAGCTTCAAAACATTGCTAGGGACTAGCAATATCTCAGTGTGGGGGATTGATGAGTGTCTAAATACTCATCATTTTTGTACTATCTAGACTGCAAAAACATCTGAAAACACTCAAAAATGCATCAAAATGATGAAAATATCACAAATCAGTGTTTTATGTGTTTTAAATGCAAAAATATCAAAATCAGATGAAAAACGTATCAAATTTGCAAAATTGGCAGTTTTAGCCCCCCAAGTTTCAAAAGTTGTCAAAAACAGTCCCTGGTATATCAAAATAAAGAAAAATGTCATTTAAGGTCCATGGGATTCAAAAGTTGTTAAAACAAACCTTTCAAAGTTTAAAATTTGCAAAATTACAACTTTGGTCCTTAAACTTTGAAAATTGTCATGTTTAGTCCTTCAAATTTCAGAAAATGGCAAATATGGTCCTTTAATTATTTGAGAATGACAAGTTTGGCCCTTGGATAATATTTCAGAAAATGGCAGCCTTGGTCCTTGGTCTTACAGAATTTACATGAATGGTCCTTGTGTTATTACTCATCCAAACGGACCCCTTTGTTATTTTTGATCCAAACAAAGCCCAACCCAAGCCCATCTTTTACCCAACTCCTAACCCGTCCAATAAACCAACCCGACCCACCCATGTTTTATTAATAAAACCAAACCACCCATTGGCGCGTTTTTCTTCCCCCCTCCCAACTGCTCTCTGCAAACACTACCACCCATTCCCCCTCCTCTCCATATCACTTTCCCTGTCCCCCTCCACCTCCACAACATACCAAGAATCATTAATTGATTTTAAAACTGCCCCAAGCAACCTTCATGACTTTTGGCGCCAAAATCTATTTTGATGGCTAGGATACGTTTGACTGCATCAATGGCTATGATTGTTAGTGGGAATTGATCAGAAGTCTAGTGGGAAGCACATTTGGGTATAAAAAAGGAGGAAAGAGAAGGAAGAAAGAGCCAAGTAGTATAATTTAGTTCTAAGTATGTCGTTTTTAAGTTTTTAAGCTTTCTAGTTCATGTTTAACTTTTCAAGTGTTTTGTAATCTCATTCCAGTATAATAAAAACCTATTTACAACTTCAATTTCAGTTTTTACATACGAATTCAGTTTATGCTATTTTTAAGTGAAAATTCTCAAATCAGCTTATTGTTGTTGCTAGTGTTGTTAATGAACTCATAAGCTCATATAATCTCACTATATAGCTTCTGAAACCTTTTAGTAGGTCTAAAACTTTGTTTAGTCTCATAAACTCAAAAATACCAAAAATTCCAATAAATTAGCTTGAAAATAAAAATTCAGAGGAAAAGGTGCAAGAAGGACTGAAGCTGGGTGATTATGGATTGCTTACTGGTTTAGTGCTTCTTGGGAAGCCATAGGGTGTGATTTCAATCTTTGAATCTCTGTTTTGAGCTTGGACTCATTTTGTAAGGCATTTTCTTAAAATTTGCATTTCTTAATTCAAGAGCTTATACAGTGTTAATTCTAGTTTAAACCTGTTTTATTATAGCTAATATAAGTTAATAAATAGATTTCTTGGTTTAAAAAGTTTATTTTAGCATATTAAGCTTCATAACAGTTATAATAAGTGATGTTTGGATTTGTTGTTAAACCTGTGTTTAATGTTGTTATTGTCATTGTTTTTGCTTGTTACATGTTACCTTATGTCTAAATAGCTTAGTCAAGTCATTAAAACTAATGTTTATTAGTAAAAAGTGAAATTTAGCTTTAAAACTCTTTTAAACTCTTAACTGTTAGATATTTAGATTCCATAATAATGCATATTAGTGTAAAAGTTGTGTATATAGCCTAAATCAGTCTTATAGTAGCTTAATACATCAAATTAGATCATCTAGGATCATTAGAATTTCATAAAAGTCAAACTAGTTCATAATATTGAAAAGTCAAAACTTCACTTACCCGTTTTTTAATAAAACTTAGAATTTCATTGTGTGTTTAATATTAAGTTTTAGCTTAATTCCTTTTGGGATAGTAATATTTAGCTGCTAAATAAAATTATAAAAATACTAGCTTTCATAAACTTAGCTTATTAATAGCTTATTTTGTAGCTTCTTTTGACCCCCTTAACTGAAAAGCTCCCCTGTTCACAGTGTTACTAGTTCATTTCCCAAGCTCCCACAGAGCTTATTAGTGAGCTTTAACCTGAGCACTTTAGCTTTTAGGATAGGTCACCTAGCCATTTCAATATTAAAAAGCTTAGTTTTCATTTTCCAGCTTATTCAATAAGCCTGCTTGTGCTTATTAGTTCTGTCCATTTTAGACTAGCACATAGTTTAATCAGTGTTTTCCAGTTTTTCAAAAGCTCCTCATTAGCTTATTATTGCAGTCCAGCCTTTGAATTTTAGCTTTTTGGAAAGTTAACTTGGTCAACTTGTTTGTTCAATTGCTTATTTTCATTTCTGAGCTTATTCAAGTGCTTAAATTATAGCTAGAAGGTGCCTAGTGATTTAAAAGGGTGCACTGTGTAACAGTGGTGACTTGTGCTTATTTATAGCTTATTCAGTGCTTATCAGTAGTCCTTGTGCTTATTCAGTGTTTATTCTAGTTTATAATCATGAGTTTAACTTATTCTAGTTTACATTTGCTTATTGAGTAGCTTTATATCCATTTTAGTTTAGACTTGTGCTTATTTCCAAATTCTAGCCACTGTTGAAAACATAAGCTTGTTCTCAGCTTATTAGTCATTTTCAGATAAAGCTCTAGTTATAAAAAAATGCTCATTTATTAGTGCTTAATCAGTTTGTCAAATTAAAAAAGGAAAAAAAATATATTTTGCAAAAAGGTAGAGGCCAGGATTCGAACCTGTGACCTCTAGCCTCCCACGACCACAACCACACACACAATAACCAGGCGCCCTTGGGACTTGTCTTGGTTTTATTTCGCACTATCTAATACATAAACCTCTTTTGTCTCTTTAGCTTATACGATCAATTTAGCTTATTTCTAGCTTATTCGAGCTAGCTTTTTCAGTTTTTGTATTTTTTATAAAATTGTATTAGTATTAAGTATTTTATAAAAAAGTTTCAGATTTTTTTCATTAGTTTTAGTATTTTTAAACATTTAATTAGTGTAAAATCTTAATTAATTCATAATAAAAAATATAAAAGTAAAAAAAATATAAATCTTTTTTCTAAAATTTTCTTTTGTCATATAGTACGTAATAAAATTGTTTTTACATTCGTAGGACGTTTATTTCATAAAATTTACGTTTTGTCTTGCGCTCCAGCGTAATTTTTGTAAGTAACGTACGTTTTCATTTTAGGCAACGTTTTTAGATATTTTAAGTTTACGTTTTAGTTAAAATAGTTTATTTAAGTTATTTTATTTTATAAAATCACAAAAACATCATTGTAAAAATAGTGATAGCGTTTATTTAATATCTTTTATCTTTTTAATTTTCTTAATTTGTATTTAAGTCGCTTTGATTTATAACCTTTTTCAGTAGTGTAATTATCCATCAAAAATCCTTTCTGATCACTATTATTAGTGATCATTCTATCGTCTGATCAAGTGTTTGCACACCATTGAGTCTCTGTGGGACTAAACGACCCGGGAATTCACTATATTCTCCAGGACTTCATTGCATTTGTGTCTGAACTGTTTTAAGCCTGTTACGGCTGGTCATTCACAAGTGGCCAGTTTGTGTGATTAGACTTGACTGTATTCAGCACAGATCAGTGCTCGACGTGGTTTTTGATTTAGTTCTTTTTTTCGCGGGACGTGATTTGCCGGGAGGACGTGGTCTCGCATCATCCCCGAACAGTTCGGCATGTCCGGTGAGATCAACCGGATCAACAGGGTCGGCCTCATCCCACGTGGGGTGTTTTTTCAAGATTTTCCACGTGTCGTCTTGAGCAAACACTCTTGTCTTTTTGACTCATCACGATATGCTTTCCTAACAAGGGCCAAAAGATCAACTTCAGCTTATTGGGTTGTTGCGAGGAAGATATCGAGTGTGCGGATGAAGGTATAGGAGGGTTTAACGAAGATGATTGTTGCGACATCCCGAGAAGGTTATTGAAAAACGAATCATTTGGATGTTGAGACGTTTTTTGATAATTTGTATGTAAAGAAATGAACATCAAAATGAAATTAAAGATTATTATGTATGTAAGATAGTGTTTTTTTTTTTTTTTTTTTTTTTTTTTTTTTTTTTTTTTTTGTTTTTTTGTTTTTTTTTATTATTTTTTTTGGTGAAGAGTTTCCCACCAAAATATATTACACAAAAAAAATGTTGAAGTACAAAGAATGTAGGTGAGGTCCTACATTTCAGCCCATTACCAGGCAGAACAAGAACGCACCATTAGTTCTTAAAACTAAAACAACACAAGATTGACATGCCAATCTCAAGAAACAACTAGCTCTATGCAAATGCTATACAACCAATAAAGCAAAAAAAATTGACTCACAAGGAATGCCAATAACCATAAGAAAACCATTAACCATTTTTGATATAGACATTCTCTTGCTCCACCCCTCAACCGTCTGTCCCCATTCATCAAATTCCATATCATCCCTCTCAAAGTAGTGAACCTGCGTTTCAGGAGAGAAAACTACGTTTCTTTTAGTAGAGTCCGCTTTCCTACCTGACCAAATACCAGTCTTCCTGGGAGTCTTCTTCGGAGGAGCCACCACCTTATTGGGAGGAGACTTATTGGTAGAATTTAACCCTCCTATAGGCGCATTCTGTTCAACAAACTCCTCATTGACTTCCTCGCTGTCACTATCAAATTTTGAGCTTCCAATGACATCATTATTCGTCCCTGTATCATTATTAGATTAAAAAAATATTGTCTTCATTTATAAAGGCATCAAACAAATTCTGTAAAAAGAAAAGATTAATATCTTTCAAATCAGGTGAGGTCTTACGATTATGATCAGGTAACGACATAGAAGTCTCCTTATCCCTTTTTGGTTGTGATGTTGAAGCCTCTTCATTTCCCTTATCCGGCTTACTAATTGGACGATAGTAGTAATTAGGCTTCGGTTTAGTTAACCGAACCCTATCAATATGTTTATGTTTGGATGGTTGCTTTCCTTTCCTATGTTTACGTGATTACGTGTAGCCTCTACAAATTCACCCGTCATCAGTAACCGAAGTATGCTCCACAAACTTCACCTTCTGTGGGCACCAATCATCATTATGATCAAAATATTACAAGTATTACACTGAGGGGGTTGCCACTCATACTCAATGTCAATTGTTTCCAAAGAATGCCCCGACACATTTGGAAATGGGATAGCCACGACTAAAGAGTCCACGAGATCCTTATTAGGCGACACATAGTGCTCGACTACGCATCGAGAAATATAGGTCATCCAATCTGAGTAGTAATTAAACTAAGTCTAACTTCAGAATATGCAACAGTAGGAACATTATTGAGTTTTACCCAAGTAGGTGATGAGGTTATTACATCCTTCTTAACACTAGTATTGGGAGTCCAAATTTTCAAGATAATTGAAACCAAATGAATAAGCTATGAGTCATTTTCAAGAATTTGTTCCATACCCTCCTTTGTATCGAATTGAAAGAAGAAAAAGCCATTGTTCAACATGACACGCTCAAGACCAAACTTAGCCCACATGTTTTTCACATAATTCTCAACAACAGAAAAAGCAAGTCGTTTCTCAATAATGTACACATAATGTATTACCAAAACGATTACGTACCTCATCAACGCCATCTAAAGGAATAGCCACATCCGCACCAACCACACACTCATCATTACGTAATTCTGAGATTTTAATCGTCTTTTTAGGTGTGTTTTCCTTAAACATAGAGGCATAAGAATTCGGTTTCATACTATCCTCACTAGACTTAGCAGGATCGGAGTCCAAACCATCCACATGAGTGCTCACTCCATCAACAGTAGTATCATTTAGGGCACCTGTTTGGGTTTCATAGTCACCCCACACTCATAAACAAGAAGTACAATAGCGTCTCACTTCAGCAACGCAGTAAAACGCTAAAAAGAATTTGGGTTTTATATCGAGAAAAACCAGGACCGTCACATGATATGATAGTTAAAACTTTGAAGCACAAAGAAACAATACTACCAGATGATTAAATGAAACCCTAAACAAAATCGAAAGAACCCCTAAAACAAAAACGAACCCAACAATCCTTATTTAATATACGAACACTCGAATCTGATCCCAAGAATGATAACACGATTTAAATAAAGCAAACAAGTCGTTTATGGTCATTTTTTTATTTTTTTTATTAACTTCTTTTATCTGGGTTTTCGGCTCGACATTGCGAGCCGACTAATCCCATAGCAACTACCCTTTTTGGATAGCCTGGAGTCGGCGCAAGTGAACCTCCTTGGCCAATGGAGGATTAATTTTCACTCCAGGGTTCGAGCCCAAGACCTCTAGGCACTTTCTTCCTAAGAGGCTTACAATTTTTTTTTTTGGCTTTTCTCTCTTTCAAGCGACGCCATTAACTTGGCTTGGGCTTTGACGCCGATAAGGGTAGGTGTGGTAATGCCAAAACGGCACCGTGAATAAGCGTGCCACATTAGAGTAACATGACTTTGGCGCCACCATACACATGACTCTTATAAAGTAAAATATACCTTTTTGGTATAGATTGAGCTTAAGGAGGTGACACCCAAATCCAAATCACAAATCACCAACCACCAACCAAACAATTAAGAGAGAATTTCATATATATCCCTTATTTGGCTCAAAATTTCATATATATCCAACCTAACTTGAAAATTTCATATATATCCCTCATTTTGTTCAAAAATTTCATATATATCCAACATAACTTGAAAATTTCATATATATCCAATATAAAACTTAAAATTTTCATATATGTCCAAATACTCATTTTATATTTGATTAAAATTTTAAAATACATATTTATTATCATTTAATGTTAAATGACCATTAAACCCTTCGCGTTTTTTTTTTTTTTTTTTTTTTTTTTTTTTTTTTTTTTTTTTTTTTTTAATTCACGTGTATATTTCTTATTTCCGTATAAACAATCTCTCAAATCACTATATTAGTACGCATGGGTTACGAATATTATTATGATCCGTAGTAAACAATTTCAGTACACAAAACATATGTATACTTCATTGCTCCAAATACAATATATAAATCATAAAAGCATATGCTTTGAAACATGCTTTTATGATTTATATATTGTATTTGGAGCAATGAAGTATACATATGTTTTGTGTACTGAAATTGTTTACTACGGATCATAATAATATTCGTAACCCATGTGTACTAATATGTATTTTAAGGTTTTAATTATATATAAATTGGGTATTTGGAAATATATGAAAATTTTAAGTTTTAGATTGGATATATATGAAATTTTTAAGTTAGGTTGGATATATATGAAAATTTTGAACCAAATGAGAGATATATATGAAATTTTCAAGTTATATTGGATATATATGAAATTTTGAATCAAATGAGAGATATATATAAAATTCTCCCACCAATTAATTATACTTCAAAGCTCATTTCTCCAATCCCAAAAGGCCAAAACCCCAGCCTTACTTTCTCTTTCAGAAAGTTGGTAGTTTGTAAACTTTCTATTTTATCAAACTATAGTGTGTTTTATTGCAATTATTATTTTTTTAAAACAAATGGACACTTAACACTGCAGACAAGTTATTTTAACGGTATATAAAAATTCTGCCAATCACGAGCCAGTGAGATTTAGTCTATCGCAAGTGGTGCACCAGTAAAAGAAATTAAACAGGATTCCCTGAAAATTAACAAATCAAGTGGATTCCATCATGTAAATTAATGCATGTCGAGGTTCTATTAACATATTCATATCTACCACGTTGAAGTTGGATTAATATATTATAGCTACATCAAAGAACAATAAGGAAAAATACCAAGTAGCATAGATACCTTCAAAATTACATTAATCCACGCACATGCATCGAATATTTGCGAAGCGGGGAAAGTGGGGTTTTCTTGCGGCAATACAAATGCATTACTAGCGGGAAAACTAGAAAAAATTAATAATAATAATAATAAAAAAAATGTGTGTGAGTGAGTATTGGTGGTATTTTTAATTGAAGAATTACATATATATCCTTTTAAAATCTTAAAATTGCATATATATCCAACCAAAACTCATAATAGTATATATATATCATTTCAAAGCCTTAAAATTGTTATATATACCAAAATAATTAAAATTTAATTACATAATAGAACAAAAATGTCTAATAATTATAATTGATATATAAAATGACAATCATACCTTTATTTTTATTATTTTTTATTATAATTACAAAATATCGTGCTTTTGATATTCTTATTCAAGATTCGTCGATACCGAACACGGTTGAGTCGTCGAACATGGTTGCTCTTTCTTTTTTTTTTTTAAAAAATGGTTAAATGATATTTTGTAATTGTATTTTTTTTATTAAGAATTAGGGTATAATCGTCAGTTTATATATTAATTATAGTTATTTGACATTTTTTTCTATTAGGTATATTTAAAATATTCATTTAGATATATTTGACGTGTTTAAGGCTTTGGAAAGATATATATGCACTTATGAGTTTTAGCTGGATATATATGTAATTTTATATATATATATATATATATATATATATATATATATATATATATAGGGAAGGGATCGGGTGCGGATTACATTTTAAGTAGGGATGGTGCGGATAATATCACAGTAACATTAAAAAAAAAAATTAATTCAAAAAAATCTGAAAAAATTAAAAAAAGAAAGAGGACAACAATTTATTAAGAATCGCTGAAAAAAAATTCAGAAAAAAAATCATTTTCATGGTTAAAAGGTACAATGATATTATGAATTTTGTTAATATCACCGTAATTATCAAGCTTTCTTAATATCACTACTAATTAAGGCTAGCAGTAGTTTCACTAAGGCTAGCAGTAGTTTCTAAACTAGCAGTGATATTAAGTTTTTTTCTAATATCAAAGTAACTTTTTAAGTAAAATTGTTAATATTACAGTTACTTTTTACATGTTTTGTTAATATCAAAGTTAATTTTTTTAATATCACCGTAAGTTTTCTTAATATCGTAATAAAAAAGGCAGTGATATTAAGTAAAATTGTTAATATCACAGTAGAACTCATAATATCGTTAATATCACGATAGAACTCATAATCAAAAAAACAAAAATTGCTCAGGAAAAATCTGAAAAAATTAAAAAATGAAAGAAGATAATAATAGTAACGATCCCTCAAAAGGAAAAAAATTAAAAAAAGCGTTTACATGGTCAATTGCTACCGTGAAATTAGCGCAGATCTTGACTTTTTTACAAAAAGTCAAGATCAGATCTGGAATGGGCGGTCCAGATCCATCCGCACATCCGCACGAATTAAAAAAATCCGCACCTGATCCTCACTCTATATATATCTATATATATATATATATATATATATATATATATATATATATATATATATATATATATATGCAAATCCTTATTTTTAAGTAATAAAAAATGAGAAAAAGAAAAAGTTTTAATAAAGTTGAAGGGAAAATAAAATGAATTGTTAAAATTTAACAACCCATTGTACTTTTAAGGACACACATTTTTACTTAAAATGAGTCGTATTGTCGGTTAGTCGATCATGACCATATTTGAAAGAAGTGAACCAACTTGGGTTGACTTGACCATTTGGGGAATTTTCTCAAGAATAAATAGGGTAATGTTATGTATATCTCATGATTCACCTTTTACTAGGGGTGAAAATGAGCCGAGCCGAGCTCGAGCTCGGCTCGTTTATAATAAAAAGCTCGAGCTCGAGCTCGTTTCGAGCCTCACATTTTGAGCTCGAGCTTGGCTCGTGAAATTTTTCACAAGCTCGAGCTCGGCTCGTTAACACAAGGCTCGAGCTCGTTAACACGGTTATACGTATAGAAAATATATACACATATATATTTCTAGGGCTCGTTTAGGCTCGCGAGCCTAAACGAGCCTTTTGTATAGAGCTCGGGCTCGAGCTCGATTATTAAATGAGCCCAAACTTAGGCTCGAGCTCGGGCTCGAGCTCGTTTAGGCTCGGCTCGTTTGAGCTTTTTAGCGATCCGATCACGAGCTTTTCACGAGCGGCTCGGCTCGTTTCCACCCTTACCTTTTACCCTCCTACCATTTTTTATTTCTCTCAATTAGTAGTATATAAGACAGACTTTTATTAATTTCTGTTTCTTTATTAGTTTTTGTTTCATATTTTTTGTTAAAACTTTATATTATTTTATATTTATTTGTTTTATAATAAAAACAAAATACTACTTAATAAAAATAAAATTAAATAAAAAATCTAGGGGTATTGAAATCTGGTATGGACATCCTAAACCAAATAAATATTACGAGTAAATTAACTCTCTTTGGTCCCACCATTTTGTTGGAGTCTTCTATAAAAGCCATTATACCTAAGTTGTTTACATCCAATCAAAACACTACAGTTGTTAAAGTTGCACAAAAACAATCCATTAAATCTAATGTCTCTCTTCCTACTTCTTTTGGCTGCAGCTTCATTTACCCTCATTGCCTCTCAAACGATTGTACGAACGCTACCGGGCTACAATGGTCGTCTTCCTTTCAAACTAGAAACCGGGTATGCTATATCTACTACATATATGTATTTATATGCATACACAAATATAAAACTTGTATAAACTTACAAGCATAAATGATTTATTCGTGCAAGAGTAATCGTAGTGTTAGAAAATGAGTGCTTCAAACTGATCTGAAAATGCACACAAGTTTACAGGTTTTCATACCTACAAGTGCTTCATTTTTCCCTATAATTTTCAATGTAAAAAATCTTTCTACATTTGGAATTTTGTGGTGCTTATAAATGTAAGTAGTGTCTACATGTCTCACAAAAACATACACGTTATCTTAAATCATGTTGGAAAAAGTGATTGAGGATCACATATTTGTATTTGTTGTCGCGTACTAGTACAACGCAAATAGATCGACATATATGGTAAGTTGTGCCTATGTATGTATTGGGATTAGGTATATTGGAGTCGGAGAAGATGAAGCCGTTCAATTGTTTTACTACTTTGTGGAGTCGGAAGGCAACCCGGAGGTGGATCCCCTCATCATTTGGCTTGCCGGAGGACCTGGTTGTAGCACTCTCATGGCCTTCTTTTTTGAAATTGGTATATATGCAATTAGCTAGTATATTTGAAATAGCATTTATTCATGTTATGATTTATTAAGATACTAAACATACATTACATTGTTGGAAGGTGCAAGTTTTCTTTATTTCAAAAACTATTCTATATTTCAGTTTGTTCTATTTCAACATAGTGAAATGTACATGTTTTAATAGGTCCACTGCAAATTCAGTACGGAAATTTTATAGATGATGTTCCAGCATTACAACTGGACCCGAATTCTTGGACAAAGGTATGTATATATATGCCTAGTTCTTGAGATTAATTTGCTAATATTAAGTTTATTGTTAAGTTAAACAACGTGTGCTAATCATCTTGCAATAATTTTTTTTTCATGTGGTTTTCAAAGGTGGCGAATATCATATATTTGGATGCACCAGCACGAACCGGATATTCCTATACAAAAACTGAGGAAGCTGCTCGCACGAGTGACACATTGTCGGGATCTCAGACTGCTGAATTTATTAGGAAGGTTAGCGCGCGAGTGTTTAGTTAAGAAGTTCAAATCTGTAGCGCTATTAAGAAAAAAGTTATATCAATAATTGCTTACTTTGCAGTTTCTTCGGGATCATCCAAAGTTTTTAAACAATCCTATGTATGTTACTGGGATTTCTTATTCAGGGATTGTTATTCCAATGATTACCGAAGAGTTATATAAAGGTATAGTATATTTTATCAAGCTGAATCCAGCATACAATATGTGAACAAAATAAAAATGATCTAATCCATATCCTCTTTATTTAAGGTAATGATGAAGGATTAGAGCCTATTATAAACATCAAGGTAAGTACTTTATGTGCGGCATTAAGTTAATCCTGGATAATTAGTTTCTCGTACTTTAATCTATAAAATTAAGGGAGTCAACCATGCTGATCTTGATAAGGATTAATGGAAACGCTAGGGATATGTGGCGGGGAACCCGTTGACAAATAAACCTGATGATATAAACTCTAGGCTGGAATACGCTTATCGTGTGGCACTTATATCAGAAGAATTATTTGAGGTAAAACAAGCTTTTATTATTTTACGAGCTTAATATGATTTCTTCATAGCTCAATACAACTATACAAACGAAAACTTAACTCATTTTGTGAATCATTAGTCAACAAAAAGGGATTGTGGTGGAGAGTATGCAGAAGCCGATTCTAACAATTTGTTATGCATGTCACGTATCGATCAAGTCAACCAAGTAAGTATCACTCAATACCAAATGTCCAAATATCGTTACGCACATTCTTTCTTTATATGAATGTTATACCACACTAGCTTGCTCATACACTGTTTTCTCTGATATGATCAGCGTGTTAAGGACATTAACATTCAGCAAATTTTAGAACCTAATTGTGATACAAGCACAAATTTGGTGAGAAGTGTAAATCCGATAAAAAGAGGCAACCGGAGATCCCTACGTGCCATTCTAATGAAAATGGTTCATGCACAATCTTCACTTGAAGATACCATTTGTCCGGTCCTTCATCTTCTTGCCCTCCTTCTATCAATTATCATTCTCTAAATGCATACATTAACTAAGTATTATATATAATTTTCTCTCTACAGGAATATGATGACCGTGAATATGCAATTCTTTGGGCAAATAATAAAAAGGTTAAGAAAGCACTGAATGTAAGAGAGGTATGTTAATTTGTTAACCAATAAACTTCAATATGTATGTACAGAGTAAAAATGGCATCTCATGAATATATAATTTTATATATTGGTATCAATTAGGAATCAGTGAAGGAGTTTTCGATATGTAATAATTACATGCAGTACAACTATGGTGACACTTCACTACCATTATACGATTTCAATGTCCTTGATAGTGTTGTATATCATAAGAAGCTAAGCAAAAGAAATAGTCGAGCTTTGATTTTCAGGTACTAATATTTTCTTGTTCTTTTTTGGGAACCCTACTATGTATGATTGTTTCCATTAACTTTTATCGTATTATTCTCTCGAACAGTGGTGATCACGACATGCTGGTTCCACACATCGGGACATATAACTGGATCAATTCTCTTAATTTCACAACCACTGGTAATAAATGGGACGCATGGTATACTAATGGTCAGCTAGCAGGATACAAAACAACATACGCCCACAATAACTATTCTTTAGCATTTGCCACTGTAAAGGTACAACACATCACACATTCACACGTACGCCCGCACACATTGAGTCTCGATTATATACATAATTGATGCAAATTCTCAACTTTGGTTATATATGTTTGTAGGGAGGAAGTCACACTGCTCCAGTGGACAAGCCCGTACAATGCTTTGAGATGATTAAGAGATGGTTTGCTCATGAATCTATTTAAACCAATGACTCAATATGCTTCAAACAAATGATCCCAAAATTTCGCACGCTAGGAATGATACTATTTTTTACATTTGAATGATACCTATGTTTTGATTTGGAAGCAGGTTAAGGTTTCTTAATTCATTAATAAAGCTATACAATTTATAGCATGTATAAAACAAACGCATGTATGGTGATCAATTGAATAGTTGAATGAATTGTTACTGTCATCATGCAGTAATTTGACTTGAATAGGAATTTTGAGTTGAATATGAATTTACTGTCTTATGGGCCTTTATCGGGCTATCTTTTACGCAACTGTATCCATTGGCTCATGGTCAGGATCGAGCAACCCGTTATTTTATGCACAAGACATGGTTATAAAAAAACTTGGCCAATAAAAAATGAGACACTAAATAGTTAATAGGTGAAAACCAAAAAAACTTGGCCAATGAAATTAGCTAAAAGAATTGTCAAATATGTGGAAAATCATAATTAATTAAATAAATAAATAAATAAAATACTATTCAAGTGTGTCAAACCGCCTATCTAATTTCTTAAGATACTTAGATATAGTTATGGTATTAAGGTGCCATGTGTTTTTCTTTTTTAACAATATAGTTATTGATAAAAGGAATAGGAAAAAATAAAGTTAGTTTGAATGTGTATCAACACTCTTAACTATTTTGATGCTAACTGAAAACACTCCATGTTAATCTATCACTTTATCTCTATCCTACTTCTTGAGTGCATCAAAACAATCCGTGTTGGGCATTTGACCCAAAAATACCCAAATATATGATCTACAATATCGGCCCAAATGAGTGGAGGTAAATTTTTAGGGTTACTGATTTGTACACGGAGGGTTTTTATTAGTACACAGAATTTTAACTTGAAAAGACATTCATACCTTTAATTATGTTTATTTGACGTTTTTGATATAATCACTCTCGGATCTAAAAAATGTAACTGAAAAATACGTCACCCCTAATCATATTTTTCGGTTCTTACCGTTTTACACGAGAAACCGAACAACACAACCATCTCTAGCCAATCCTAATAATGTTTTACATACAATATGTAAATAGGTATAAAAGCCATTTACAAACCACGAGAAAACATAAATTTACTAACACTTGAACATTATTCACAAATACCCATTACCCGTTATAGACTTGGACTTTACACGTCCTTTCCATCCACACAAGTTTAACCACATAATTTATGACCCGAAAAACATTTGAATACAAAACAATACTTCACTTTACAAGACTCGATGGGGATTACAACTTGTGGCCTGCTTCACTGGTTAGGCACTTGTCTGTGGATGTCCAGGTCAGAGTTCGAATCTTGCAAATGACAAACTTTTTTACTCCCCTTTACCCAAAAAAAAGACTCGATGGGGATTTAACTTGTTCGTAGCATGGCATTCTAATACTATTTGCTTAAACATAATGGAAAACACTTTCATTCCTTGCTTCATATCCTATGGTCCTTATCTGAGACCTTATTTGTCCACATAAACCTACAAATTTATCAACTAATACGTAAGATTTACGCTTAATAACTGACAACAACAAATAATCATATATAATTCATTCATACTAGCATCATGTACACCCATACTAGTCCAATTGACTAAAATTAATCAAAACTTACATAAATAGCACTTAACAAAATTCATCAAACCGTATCAATGTAAACAATCCCATACCATAACTAAACCATAGGGATAACCATGCTAACTCTTGCATACATAGCACATAAACCATTCATCAATAATTATCAACATAAATCCATCACATACTTAGTTAGTCCATAACCACTAGACTAACACTCACCTTAGCTAGTTATGCCTAATTAGCCTAATTATCCAAGCTTTCTAAACCAAGGTTCCTATGAACTTAATGAAAGGTTTATGGATAATTATTAATATATGTATGACCGGATTCGAACTCGAGACTTCGGGATTGCACACATTATGTATGAGAATCAATGTAAATAATAATTAATATATTAAATGTAATATTTAATTATTGATTACAAATAAATACTTAACGATAGTTAATATTTAACGAGTTTTGATTATCGGTCGTTAAATGTCAATGGGGATATGAAGAAAAGTTAACAAGCCAAGAGAAGATTTTAGGAATCCTCTTTTGGGCTTGTTTTTGGCCGAAAATATAGAATCCCACAACAGAAACTATAGTAATCTTGACACCTACCATAAGGCTATAAATACATCCCCATGTATTCATCCTTTGGTACACTAGATTTCAATAGAAGGCCAAACTTCTTCTTTCTTCCCTCTTGTTCTTAGGTCGACGAAGCAAAACCCCATGTAAGGGATTTGCGAGTGACCTTGAGCATAACAAAGGTGTTTGGTTAATCTATTGTAATCAAGAACCTAGCTTTTCTCATTGATTCGCTACTAATACGTGTGTACAAGATCGAAGGGCCAATGCACTTGTGTTGGTAACTTGGGTGTTCGACTTTTGTGTAGTCGAATGTATTAAACCCTAATTTATTAGGGTTTAAGGTTTCTTGGTACTTGATCTTAATTTGGGGCTTTTATAAACCCTAATTGCATTGATTCGTAAAATATACGCATATTCTTTTAATTTGGTTAATTAATTTACAAGTATTATTCCTATTACTTCCGCTGCATGCTTTGATGATGTTTATGTGTTTTATATAATTGTTATGATTAATAAAACCCAACAGTGGCATCACGAGCCGTTAATGTATTGTAATTAATTACCGAAACACATAAAAATTGAATCTTTATGATTATTATATGCTTTTATGGTTTCTAGGGTTTTGAAAATTGGAACCCTAATTTTTTATTAATTGGGTCGATTACCCATTAATTGTTTAATTAGGTTTTATTTTTTGTAAAACTTGTAGAAACCCTAGGATTGCATGTAGATTTTTATGTGGTTATTATGAATAATTGTTATGTGCCATGATTATATGCGTATCTTGGGATATAATTGTTATGATGAATCCATGGTGGAACATGCATGTTTTGCTATGGATTATTGTTTTGATTAAATTGTTTAGTGATATACACATGTTTATTTGTTTGATAATTATTGAATTGGGGAAGACCTCAATTATACTAATAAAAATTCGTTATGTGCTATTTGGTATACTATTGAATTTGGATTACGCAATCGACTTGTCGATGTATGTGGCTCATCTACCTTGTAGTTGAAAGCCCTAGTTGATGTATGCATTATTTAACGCCCAGAATTGTTTATTAGCGTTTATCGAAATAATTATGCATGTGGCTAATTGTTTTTACATATGTTAAAACTGTTTAGTTATATGTTTATATTATTTGAGTTTGTTTAATTTTTATTAAAATGCTTTTTTGTTTATATATTGTATGACATGTTAGTAAGCAAAAAGGGTTTTTATGAATAGAAAATTAAATGGACTAAATAATGGCAAAATTGATTTTTTTTTCTAAGTATTAAATCTTGAACTTTTAATCGATTGATGCGACTGTACTAAATGGTTAGAACGACTCACCCACTAGAACAAACTATAAAGGGGTTAAAAGAAGTGCGCACAGTCACACTGAAAGGATGTCTAAGGTTATGCTTCTGCGCTTACCTGATCCTCTGCCCTCTGTGAGTTCGATTGGAGCTACCTAGTATAACCATTCTATGTACGAAGCATCTTAGTACAAAGTTGTAAGTTTCTCAACACATCGATTAAAACTTTGTAGAATTTAATCTTAGCAATTAAAATATTATGTAAGTTTTTTCGAAAATGTTATGCTATGAAGTTGTATGCAGGCTTCTTTATACATAAGTTTTGATTACACGTAAAAAAATTGTACCCTTTAAATTTAAGTTTATGCCATCTAATGATATGAAACACTTGAAGTTGTAATTTAGTTATGTGAGACCTTGAGCTAGATTGCAATAACAAGGTGAATCTTTATGTTGTGTGAGACCTCAACCTAAATAATTTGCAGTTTCTAAATTAGATAACTTAATTAAGTTAGTTAGTAAGACATATAACTTAAGGCATAAGATGGGATAAAACATGCTTACATTTTGCATAATTGTTTGGCGAAATTATAAATCCCATATTTTCTAGGAATTGAAAACTTGTTTGTCAATTATTGTTCTTCGATAATTACCTATTCTATACTTTCATCACTAGCAGATTAACTGATGTGGTGAAACTATGATAATGAGGGTCCTAGATTCAAGGAAAATTCTATGGTTAATATGAATATTGACCAATGGTATTTTATTTTCTTGAAAGATTTAATTATCGAAAATACTAAAAATTGAATTTTGTTAATTCTTTTGATTGTATTAATGCAACATTAAACCGTAAACGTGGTTTGGGCTTTGGTAAATTGATCTAGTTCTGTTTTCAAACAAATGTTTGATCAAGAAAAATTTACTAAAAGACAAACATAAACTCTTTTCCATGGA
Source organism: Chrysanthemum seticuspe (assembly GCA_019973895.1). Lineage (NCBI taxonomy): Eukaryota > Viridiplantae > Streptophyta > Magnoliopsida > Asterales > Asteraceae > Chrysanthemum > Chrysanthemum seticuspe. Next base: position 323,079,703 of record BPTQ01000007.1, on the reverse strand, counting down.
AGAAGAGTGAGACTCAATCCTATTCCTTTTCATGATTGAGAAAGGTATGTTAGGAACATTAGAATTGTCTAAATTCTAATATATAACTCATAGCAATTTTAATAGTTAAGAAAATTGCATACCTTGTTTTCCATAAAAGATTTCATTACCCTCTGTTGGTGATTGAATTCTTATATGATATTTTGGTCAACTAGAAAACATGTTTGACATTTTATGAGTTATTAAATTAGAAGCTAGACTAATTACCGCAAAATTGGTAAAAGACAAACTAGTATATTTTATCTAGTTGTTTTGTTTTGACTAATTGAAGGTGCTATACATCATTATGGCGATGGTAGACCCATTAAGGAAGAAATTGCATGCTCAATTTTTTAAGTTAATAGCATTGATAGATGATCCATCATCTACAGAGTAGAATACGCTTTTTTAATACCTAAGTAATTGTGACGAATGGTCTTTAAAAGGGTAACAACGTAATAGCACGCTATTTTCACTGGTTAATGAAACACTTACAATGTTGTCAAATCCAATGGGAGTATGGTGTATTATTGAATAAGACATTATTGTAACGTTGTCTAATTCAGTGGGAGTTACAAGATTTATTATCTTGGTAGTAACTCAGATTATTTCTAGATTTTCTTGAAATAATACATTACGTTCAAATATGTAGACATTTATTTTCTCAAGGATAGTCATGAACGTTTCCTTGATAATTAAGTGATCCTACATCTACTTGTAATGCTTATATATCTATGACACTATCATATTGCTCACATAAACAAACGAATGTCATGGTGTTTATCTACTATATGATGTTGTTCTATGCACAAGTGGGAGAAGTATTTATTGTGTGCAAAGGAACAACACATACAAATATGATTAATGGATTCTCTTGATCGTAAGGTAAGAGATTAACGTTCTAATAAGATTGACTTGTTTAGAACATATGTCAAGATTATAACATAGACTACTTTTATGTCTTATGTCATTCAAAATATAGAAACACTTGAAGTTACATTTTAGTTTAAGTGAGATCTTGGCTAGATTGTAATCTCAAGGTAAATCTCCACTTGTCGTGGGATCGGGCGTGGATGCTTTTGAAGTTTCTTAAGTTGGACACTTCTTGGAATGACATAAATAAATAAAGTAATCTAATGCTACTTTAAATATTTGTGTATTCTTGAAATGACATAAATAGTTTATTAACTTGAAAATTAATTAATTGAAACCATGGCGTGGTGTTCATAATAACTTTAAATTATAAATGTTTATGTGTTTTTTTGTAAAGTCACAAACATGAAGTCTTTTAATTATTACAAGACTTATAATATAAAGTAAGATATTATAACTGTTATGTCTTTTGACTTGGTCAAAGAATACTTATGTTATAAAACATGCAATTGGCTTGGAATTCTATTATGCCATTAAGTTGACTTAGTTGGTAAATAGGTAGGCCAAAAGGAATAAGTTTATCTTACATATTGTTAGATTGTCTTACAATATTAATTCTAATGAAATACTGTATGTATATGGTATGTTCAGTTAGAAGAATCAAAATTTTGTCATATTGTTTGATTCAAGATAACTATATCCTCTTTCTTCCAAAAGTTATCAAGGTTAGGAAATTGAGTATTGATTGGATATACTTAATAAAACTCAAACCTAGAAGATTAATAAGACACCATTTTAGTATGGAATGTGATGAATCACATTGAGTCTTATATTGAAGTTCTGATTTGTTAAAACTACTTATAGAGTAGGTTATTAACGAACAAGATTTACGAACTGTCAATGTGTTTTGTAATATCCCAAAAGAAAACAATTTGGTGTTGTTCTACTTGCTGAAGTATCTATAGATAGTCTTTGACTTACAAAAGCAAGTGGGAGTTTTGTTTAGATCTTGAAGAGATTAAATTACAATTACAAAACACATAATCTTCTAAAACACACTAGTGAAAAACATGATGAGGTTAAACATGTAAATGATAAACCTCAAGATGGTGGAATTCTCATTCATAGATTCGCAAGGATATCTCAGATATTTGATTTGATGAGAAATATGAATTACAGGATCATGGTAAACTTGTTAATCATAATGATATATTACCTAATATTGAATTGTGGTAAATTATTCATACTATGAATGTTAATATGCTATTCATAAAGATAATCAACTTTGAAACTTGGTTTATCTTAATAAAGATGAGTTTCTTCAAAAGAAGGAAAACCATAGTGGTTTAAATCTTTGTGTAGAAATCATATGGACAAAATTGTACATGTGTTTAATGCATGACTTATGTCAAGATTATTAATCACACTTAAGCAATTAACTGTGATTGAATATTCTTTCTTTGGCACATTAAATATATAATGATTATAATTGTCATAATTATTTTCATTGATATGAAATCTGACAATGAATATTAAAACTCTTTCTTGTGTGATTGCTTTTGCGAGGACGATAAGCAATCGAAAGGAGTTTTATGAATTCACATAATCTTTGGAAATGTACAAACGGCAAGAATACATGAATGGATATATGCATACATCTAGGAGATGATTCTTATGTTTAACTATTAAATCCAAGTTTTGGTTTAAAAATTAAAATAAGATAATTTCTAAGTATTCCTGAAAGCTAGTGGGAGTATTGTATTTATTTTCTTTAAATCTTATATGTTGTGGGTAGTAACATTTCATCTAAGCTAGATGTTAAGTTTTAGTTTGGAATGAAACTTCACATGAAAGATTTAGAAAATAAGACATACAACCTTGGAGTATATATTTATTGTTAGTAAACATGTGCGATATTAAATAAAAGAGTCTAATAGAACATGATATATCATTTGGAAAATGGATATGTAGAACATGAATGAAATCTCTGTTTGACACAAGGATTTTTCATATACATCATGTTATTGTTGTATCATGCTTGAAAGGCAAGATGATTTGACAAAATTGATATCTAATGAGGTTATTAGATAACTAGTGTAATGAATATTCTAATAGAATATGTTTGAATCTAGAATTACATTCCTCAGCCTGGAATTGCTCTCAAAATTCTATGGATGAGCAATACAACAATTGTTGCGTAATTGTCATAGCTAACAAACTTGAAAAGTTTTGGAAGGCATCAAACATTACACTCTAGATATTGAAGTTTACGAAATTTTTTAAAGGGAACATTGTTGTTTGTATACAATGATGCTGGTTTAATTGAGAAGACACTCAATACTAGTCATGGGAGGATTTCATCCTTGTAAATAGCCATGTGAAGTAGTTGTGCTCAACTAAGAGCATAGTTGCATTATACATTAAAGAATTAGAATACTTGAAACTTTAAAATGTTTGAAAGTTTGATTGTCATAAATTGGTGGTTGAGGATGTCACACACTTTATGAAATATTATGTGGCAATATCAAGTTATTTGAATGCGCACATATAAGAACTTCACTAGTTGAATTCTTGAAATAAGTATTCTCAAAATTCCAATAGATCAAAGTTAGTTGAAATTATGCCTTGTCAACAAGTATGATTGTCATTACTTGAGACATAATTCATTAACCACTATTATCATGCATCGATCTATTTAGTATTTGGATAAGGGATGTTATGAACAAATATTATTTAAATGAAATAAAATATTGGTTATGTTTATTTTTCATTTTCTTAATATTATATCCTATATTTGCATGTTTAATCCGTGAATAACTTATGTTATTCTAAAAGTCCGTTGTCGATCAATGATGTGGGAATGTCATTGAATTAAGACAAATCTGAGTTTTGGTAGAATATACTTAAAGTATATTGATGCGTGGGACATGCCAAATTCACATGATATTCAATGAATTGAATATAGGACAAATCCCAACTTAACATGATTGTACTTTATGGATCCTTGTCATTAAGTAAATCATGTATATTTGTCCTCAGACTTGAGATACCAGATAGCTGTTATGAATATAGTACACTTGTGTGAAATAGTCTAACGCTATCCGTAAAAGGTGGTTATAAGGGCTATTTTCAGAAGTGTTACAAAGTTCATGAGTTTTGCTTGTAGTCAAGAGAATTTGCTCATTTGAATTTGTTTCAAAGCATAATACTGTTTGGGCCCCTCGTAGGATTGGTAAGATGTTTGTAAGGCCTTACCCAAGATCTATCTGGAATACTTTCAGATGATTTGGTAATCTTGTTCAATCAGATATAACGAGAAACAAAAATATTAACTTGTGAAATGACTCGATCCATATTCACAGTTAATGAAGTATTAGAAGTAAAAGGATAAGTATTAATGATGAATCATTAGAATGGTTTTTCCAGGGAACCACACTCGATTCAAATCTGGGGGCATTGGCGTGTTAGGCTAGACTAAACCAATGTCATTACTATATTAAGTAATATCCAAGTGGGAGCTGAAAGGTTTATTGATAATTATTAATATATGTAAGACCAGATTCGAACTCGAGACTTCGGGATTGCACACACATTACGTATGAGAATCAATGTAAATAATAATTAATATATTAAATGTAATATTTAATTATTGATTACAAATAAATACTTAACGATAGTTAATATTTAACGAGTTTTGATTATCGGTCGTTAAATGTCAATGTGGATATGAAGAAAAGTTAACAAGCCAAGAGAAGATTTTAGGAATCCTCTTTTGGGCTTGTTTTTGGCCGAAAATATAGAATCCCACAATGGAAACTATAGTAATCTTGACACCTACCATAAGGCTATAAATACATCCCCATGTATTCATCCTTTGGTACACTAGATTTCAATAGAAGGCCAAACTTCTTCTTTCTTCCCTCTTGTTCTTAGGTCGACGAAGCAAAACCCCATGTAAGGGATTTGCGAGTGACCTTGAGCATAACAAAGGTGTTTGGTTAATCTATTGTAATCAAGAACCTAGCTTTTCTCATTGATTCGCTACTAATACGTGTGTAGAAGAACGAAGGGCCAATGCACTTGTGTTGGTAACTTGGGTGTTCGACTTTTGTGTAGTCGAATGTATTAAACCCTAATTTATTAGGGTTTAAGGTTTCTTGGTACTTGATCTTAATTTGGGGCTTTCATAAACTCTAATTGCATTGATTCGCAAAAGGGACATATTCTTTTAATTTGGTTAATTTATTTACAAGTATTATTCCTATTACTTCCGCTGCATGCTTTGATGATGTTTATGTGTTTTATATAATTGTTATGATTAGTAAAACCCAACACTTAACACATTCGTTCAAAAAACACATAATATGATGAACTCAACATAGCCCCATGTTATAACCAAAGTTACTTACGTCAAATGCATAGCTATTTTAACTAAGAATGCTATTACCAAAACTTTTGATCCCTAAACAAGAATCATCATTAACACTTATCATCTCTTCAATGCCTAACTAATAAAAAGGTCTAACCTTTTAACATATCCAAACTCATTTCTAATACGCATATGATCATTCATCTTGATCATATGATGGAATCCATATCACCCATTTCAATATAACCCAATTAAGGGACTTAAGCCTTATCATCATTACTTTAGTTAGAAACCTTCTTTACCCAAAACCCCTAAATTACCCCATGAACCCTAACTTTAAATTGTGCAAATACATTTAATTATGTGTCGTAATTTGTGGGGATTGATTGTTATGGACTAAACTCTAACATGGGAACACAATTTCCTCATAAATTTACCACTAGAATTTGCCTTCATATTTTCCCTCCTTTGTTATTCATGTCAAACATAAACATACCCAAAATAGAATGTGTAGGAATAAGAGGAAAATGTTTGTTTAATAAAAACTTGGCCCATGTTTGCTAACATGGCCAGATTTGCTAACTTGGCAGTTTTAGTTTTCCAAGTTTTATTTTCAACACTTTGGCCACATAACATTTCTATAACTATTCATTTTAACTTTTGACTATTAGGTTTGACTTTCTACTTCAAATTTTAAGATTAGCCAACTTTACAAACATATAAATGTCTTAGTCACACTTTTACAATGGCATTTTAGTAATAAAATACCTAAAACCAGTTTTGGGATGTAATAAATTATGGTATCTTTAAGCTTTGTAATAATAATTTCAAATAAAAATACTATAGTAAACTCGATTAAGCTTTTATATCTACCTTTGCAATGGGTTATTAGTTTGGAACGATAAAAAAGAAAATGCGAACATTTAATTCGAGAAAAGGGGAGTAGAAAATAGAAAATCCTTTATTTTTTAACTCAAAACAAAGTTTCAAAAAAGTATAGCAAAGTAAAATATGTGCTTTTCTATTATTTCCTCTAAACTTTTACAAATCAGCTCGATTTTTAAAAATAGTAAATGCAAAATCATTTAAATACATTTTCTAAATTTTAACACATTTCAAAGAAAAAAAGGGCATTTCTAGTTTTCCAAAATAATACTGCAGTAATCTAAAAAAAAGTTTACTATATGTAGCTCTTACGGTTTTGCTTTAAAATAAAAACTATACAATGAGGATTGGTACATTTAGTTGGTTGTGGGTAGTTAAATTCATAGGTGGATAATCTCTATTATATATAAAGCAAAAAAGTTTTGTTTAAAACTAAAAAAATGAGTAATGTTCAATCTCTAAAATGCCCATTTTAAAACTAAAAATTATACATGATAGCTTTTAACAATTTTGTTTGAACATAATTCTAGAAATAAAGAGACTTCTTTTGTATCTAATCCCAACATAAATAATTTCTAAGAATTTATCCATAAACCCTATTAATACAAACAATGTCGAAAACGTTGTTTGCATTATTCGATCTCTATACGTTTTGATAATCACAAAATGTAAAAAAAACGTTACGTAAAAATACGCTTGATAAAATTTTAATCAAGAAAAAAGTTATTTTCCCTAAAACTTACATTTTCATAAATTTGACAAAAGTTTTTACAAATTATTTTTGTAATTTAAAGAAATTTTTATTCATAAGAAAATATTGAATTTGAATTTTCCCACTCAAATCAGATAAATTTTCACCAGATAAACATTTTCGCACTAAAATACAAAAACAGGAGCGGAGTCTATGGGACGGTTTTTATAGGCCGACGGTCCCTTATATATATGGGAACGTCCAGCATTTATGGGACCGTCCCCCGCTCCTCTTTATGTCTATAAATATTGCACTATTCCACAGAAGAATCCACCTCTTTAGTACTAAAACTTTCTGCCTTCTTAAATCTTTCTAACCTCCCTTCTTTGATCACATTAATGTGTCGGTAATTATTATTAAGTTCAAAGACTTCCAAATGCTACTGCTGCTTATATGGTTAAGACTGCTCATAGTGATCAATGAAAAATACTCCAAGTGTTATTATTGTTGCTGGTTATGTGTTACTGTTGCTTATTGAAGATTAAGACTGCTAGTGTATAATACTGCTGCTGGAAACTTCAAAGGAAATACAATAAGTAGTTAGTGCTGCTAGAAGGAAAGTTAGTGCTGCTAGTACTAAGTTAGTGCTGCTGAAGACTTAATTCTGTCAGAGTAAATATTAGTGCTGCTGGTTGTTATTAATGTTGTTTGTAATTATAAATCGGTTTAGATAAGTATAGAATGTTTAGTTAAGTATGTAAACGATTTGATATACTTAGGAAAATATTCTTATTTTGGAGAATACGTATTATAACCCTAATAGGACTCCTTATTCTATAAAAGGAGGCCTAGGGGCATAGAGATAGATCGTATTGTTTTGTTAGCTTCAAGGTTGTAAACCCTAATACTTGCTATAGTATTCATATTATTCATCAATAATATTTAAGTGTTTATTGTTTGTTTATGTTCTTCTTAATATCAATTACTAAATTCCACATAGTGTTTGATTAAACTCAAAACAGTTTCTAAACGAGTTATGTTAGTTTTTCTAGCATAACTTAACCTTTGCAAGCTAAGGGATTAAGATCAAGTACTCGACTAGGATCAACAAGTGGTGTTAGAGCTTGAAATTCTAGAAGCTGTGATAAAATAAGAACCTATTATTATATTCAAGAACTTGCTTCTAAAGATGGATTTTGACTCTACACATATCATTGTTGCATCAAGGATTCCAATCCTCAAGGCTGGTGAATATGAGATCTGGAGGATGCGTATTAAGCAGTATATCCAGATGCTTGACTTCCAAATCTGGGAGCTCATTGAGAATGGAAATGCTCCACCAAAGACAACAACATCTCCAGATTGTGTTGTGACTCTTATGCCTCCTACTACTACTACTGAAGAAAAGGGTCAAAGAAGATTGGAGGTTAAAGCAAGAAACACTTTGATGATGCCCATTCTTAATGAACATCATATGAAGTTCAATTCCTAAAAAGATGCTAAGTCTCTCATGGAAGCTATTGAGAAGAGGTTTGAAGGTAGTGATGCTACTAGGAATGTTAGGGTTTAGAAAATCCAGTCGTTAAAGTGTCGGTCACCTCAAGTATATGTAATCATTAGAAACCTCGTAGTCGTAGTTATTTAATGTTAGTTAGTACTACCTCCGTCCCAATTTAAGTGTCCACAATGGAATCTTTAGATGTCCCAAATTAAGTGTCCGTAGAATATTTCAACCAATGAGATGAGACTTTAATGGGTGAAAATGATATTTGATTGGTGGAGAGTGTACTTAGTGAAATTTCTAAAACTTTGTGCATATGAATAATGGACACTTAATATGGGACGGAGGGAGTATTTAGTTTAGTAATACTGTGGAGGATGGACGGGTCTTTATCCACTGTATGCCTGATCCACAGCCCATTGGTGGCGTTTTATGTATGATACTATAAATACCCTCTACCTCCCAAGGTAGAGGGTTGGAGCTCATAATAATACTTTTACTTTCTCTCACTAAGTTCCCTAAACCTCTAACCTTTCTCTCTCTAAAACCTATTGTATACGCCACTTAGTATCATGGTTTGATGTGTTTGCGAAATCCAATATGTTACAAATGGTATCAAGAGCCATGGTTTGATCATCTCTCTTACATGTTCTTGGATTTCTAGTGGTTTTATATGGTTTTTGGGTTTGAAAAGGTTTAGTGGTATTTGCATCATTTGGACTATTTCTAGTGTTAAAGTTTGGATTTTGATTGTACTTTTGTGTTTAGAATCATTATAAGTGCTTAGGTTTTGATTTGGAAGGCTTGAATCACTGTGGTTGGGTTGTTTTTGGATTGAAAAGTGGTATTTTTGAATATTTCTACCTAATGACTTGAGTCTCGGACTAGATTTCTTAGTAGCGACTTGTCTCTACTTTCTTCAGTGACTTGTCTTTGCTGTGGAAGCGACTTGAGCACTAGCGACTTGTCTTTTGAGACAAAGCGACAAATAGTACAAAGTAGTGGTCGTACTGTTTTGGCTAGCGACTTGTCATCGTAGCGACTTGTCATCGTAGCGACTTGTCTTTACGTTCATCATCGACTTGACTTTGTTGTGGGAAGCGACTTGTTCTCTAGCGATTTGTCTTTTGAGACAAAGCGACAAATAGTACAAAGTAGTGGTCGTACTGTTTTGTCTAGCGATTTGTCCCTAGCGACTTGTTATTCTAGCAACTTCCGTGTCTATCGATTTGTCACTAGTGATTTGTCTTTGTAGCGACTTGGTCTTCTAGCGAGTTGTCACTCTAGCGACTTGTGTGCCTAGCGACTTGTCCATTTAAGCGACTTGTATACCTAGCGACTTGGGTTTAAGAGACCCGTCTTCAAGGTTTTAAGCGACTTGGTTAATTATTGTTTCTGATATGGTTTTCTCTTGATTTAGTAAAATCCCGTGAAAGAATCTATTTCCCAGTTTAATCATAGAGTTATAAAATCCCGTGAAATCTGTAATCATGTCTACCAATGTGCCTACAATCATCTCTTCTGTAGCTGAGGACGTTCAAGCAGCTGGATCAGATACTCGTCCACCTATGCATGACAGAACTGATTATGACTCATGGGCTCAACGAATTAGGTTGTACTGTCTGGGAAAGGAAAATGGGGTTAATATTCTCAAATCAATTGATGAAGGACCTTATCAGATTGAGGCTACAAGGGACACACTTGAAACTGCTGTGGATGGTACAGTGATCTTAGGTTTGGACAGACCAAAGACGTATGATGAGCTCAGTGATAAAGAGAAAAAGAGATACGATGCTGATATCAGGGCTTCAAACATTATACTTCAGGGTCTTCCAAAAGACATCTACAAGTTAATCAATCACAACACTGAAGCCAAGGCAGTTTGGGACAATGTTAAGATGCTTCTCTCAGGTTCTGAATTAACTAAAGAAGACAGAGAATCTCAACTGTATGATGAATTTGAGCACTTTAAGATGAAACCAGGGGAAAGTGTCACTGAATATTACGTGAGGTTCCACAAGCTTGTGAATGACATGAGGAATATCAAAATGACTATGCCAAATATTTAGCTAAATTCAAAGTTTGTGAACAACATGAATCCCGAATGGCACAAATTTGTCACTTCAGTCAAGTTAACAAAAGGTTTGAGGAACACTAACTATGAGCTGTTGTATGAGTACTTGCTTCAGAATGAGAGACATGCTACGTTTGAACTAATGATCTTGGAAAAATTAAATTCAAATTCTGGTAATGCAAGTTCGTCAAATGATTCAACAGCATTCTACACAAATGTGGGAATAACCACCAAAGCATCTCAAGTTATACCAACTGGGGATGGTAACCACAAACTCATTCCTAATTCAGTGTATCAACCCTCAGACAAATTCTTGGAACAAGTTGCTCATCAAGTGGCTTTAATGGTTAAACAAAACCTGAACTTTACCCCACCTTCCAACAATCAACTCAGAATAGCTTCTAATCTCCACAATAATGCTACCATAAGAGAAGGAAAGGTAGTAGTGCAAAATGTGCAAGGTAGACAAAATGCGTACCCTCCACATAATGAGAAAGGGAATGTTGGAGCTGGATATGGGAATACTGGCGGTGGTGCTAGATATATGGGTAATCAGAATCATAGAAGGAATATGGCTTAGGGTCAAGTGAAACCAATCAAGTGCTACAACTATGGTGGTGAAGGACATATTGCGAGGAACTACACATCTCCAAAACGCCCTCAAAATGCAGAGTATTTCAGGGACAAGATGCTGCTGGTGCAAGCTCAGGACAGTGGAGCGGTTTTGGAAGAAGAAGAGTTGCTGTTTCTTGCTGAGGGAAATGCCAAAACATATGATGCTGATGTGGATGAGCAGCCAATTCAGGAAATAGGTCACAATCATCAAAATGCCTTTCAAATTGCTGACTGTGATGCATTTGACTCTGATGTCGATGATGAACCTACTGCCCAGACAATCTTCATGGCTAGCATTTCACCAATGGTCTCTCCAAAGGTCTCATCACCACAACAGGCTGGTCCATCCAAAGACTCAATCATTTTAGAGGTATTAAAACTATACTGTTAATACAAATAAGCCGTAAAAACGTTTATTTATATTTTACGATCTTCTAATATTTTGTCGATACCAAAAGTAAAATCATTTTAACGAAACAAATAAAATACGTAAATGGTTTGGACTAATAGTTTTCTAACACACTTACACTTTCACATAAAACACTAAAACAAGTATAAGTGTTTTTATGATTTAGATAAATATGTACAACAACTAGTGTTTACATATTGGGTTAAACATATACTTAAACTAAGTATGCTAAAATGGGTAAAAACTTATATGCTAAAATGGGTAAATACAAGTATATACTAAATGGGTAAAATACTAGCAAATAGTTTTGACCCACAACCCATGGTTTTATATATACCACTTAACCAAGTTCATTGTATCTAGAAAGAAAACCATGGATCAACCCATGACCCATGACCCATGACCCATAACCAAAAATACCCATGGGCAAAGAGGAGCGGACCACGGATCCCTAGCTTTGTGCTAGCCGGATCCCTTGTGGTAGGGATCCGTGGGATCCAGGGAACAGTAGAGGTTTTTCCTCTATAAATAGTGAGCCATTTCTTCATTGTTTCTCACCCCTTTCAATATACTTTCTCCCCTCAGTTAAATCTCACTAACCTTAGATCCAAGAGATCTATGTTTGTAGTTTTGTTTTTGTGTGATCTTTTAGGTTCCTCTTAAAGGCAAGATCACCACCTTTGAAGTCGAGCAAGCTCAAGTCCATGAGTTGCCATGCTTCCTCATCATCAAGGCTACTGAAGTTTTCTTGTTGATGATTCCCTTCTTTCTTCAAAGAAGTGTAGTGTTGAAGACATTAGTGAAAGATGTCTTAAGAGTCAAGACGAAGATATTAGTGAAGGGTATCTATCGTCTATAGGATAAAGCACTTGTGGTAGGTGCTTGGAAGTCAAGACTAAGAAGCATTAGTGAAAGGTGCTTAGAAGTCAAGACAAAGAAGCATTAGTGAAAGGTGCTTAGAAGTGAAGACACAAGACATTAGTGAAAGGTGTCTTGTAGATCTAGTCAAAGGCATTAGTGAAAGGTGCCTTAGATGTACATTCGATATGGTGTGTTTCGATGTACAAAATAGACTAGTTTTAGATCCAAGGATATTGATATCCTTGATGATGTTGTAAAGGAGTAGATCTCCTTTGGGACTAGTCGTTGGTGTAGTGTGGTAGTAGTTCCTCCATTGCAATGGAACTAGGTGCTTAGCCTAGTACCTAATAAAGGGTAGGCGACGTTGTGAAGGTGTAGTTCACCTAAGGTGTGAAAGAACTAGGTGCTTAGCCTAGTACCTAAAAAAGGGTAGGCGACGTTGTGATAGGATTAGTTCTCCTAAGGTGTGAAAGAACTCGGTGGTTAGCCTAGCACCGTATAAAGGGTAGGTGACGTTGTGTTAGGTGTGGTTCGCCTTGGTGTGAAAGAACTTGGTATTTAGCTTTGTACCGGAAAAAGGTTAAGCGACGTTGTGAAGGCTTCTCCGCCATAAGGAGTTGGTGTAGTGCTTACGAACTCTCGAGTATGTGACTCGGGGAGTGGAGTAGGGCAAAGAAGGTGTCCTTGTAGCCGAACCACTATAAATACTTGTGTCGTGGTGATATGCTTCTTACTCTTTATCTTTTATTACACATTTATATATCTATCTATTAACGTCCAACATAAACAACCAAATAAATTGACATAAGTGGATCTAAATATTTAAAAGGGAGTTTTAAATTGGTAAAACTATTCAACCCCCCTTCTAGTTTTCCACAATTGGCATCAGAGCTTCATTACCAAGTTTTTTTTTGTATATTGTACTTTGAAAACTTGATACGATCCGTGTATGTTTGAAAACTACAAAGAAGGAAATTTCTTAAAACAAAAAGTCATGTTTTTAGAAATCATCATATGTTGGATAGTGATAGATCATTCTAACATTTTCCTTTGAGAAGTCTTCATACTAGGATTTGGGTATCTTAGAAGATCATGAAGTATTTCGCGTCTATGGTTTCTAAAACCATAAAAAGGGAATATAGCAAAGGATTGGGTATCTTAGAAGATCATGAAGTATTTCGCGTCTATGGTCTCTAAAACCATAAAAAGGGGATATAGCAAAGGTATGTTTTCTTAGTTACATTTTTTTTAAAACGTGCTAAATTGCTTGTGGAAAAAATGGTGATATATGCTTCTATCTTATAATAAGCATAATATGAAAAGTGTTTTAGTGATTTTTTTTCTTTGAAGTTTTGTTGTTAGATATCTTGTTAATCAAGCTTGAATAAAGGTAAAAATGGCTAATATAACTTCACTAAAAAGTCTACAAAGACTAAACCTTTTCGTCGGGTCAAAACGTACATTTTTGTAATTCTGTGTCAGATCCGCGGATCCCTCAGGTTACACTGGACGGATCCCTCAAATAAGGGATCCGTGGGATCTGTGGTACAAAAGACAATTTTTGTCTGAATTTCAAAAATTCATAACTTTTTAACCGTAAATCGTTAGAAGTCGTGCCACCTATCGTTTTAAAGGTATTTGAGTCTACTTTCATTTAAAAATGATTTCATAAACTGATTCAAAACAAGAATTTATAGAATCATTGATTTATAATAGAAAGTCATTCGATCATAACTTTTGCACAAACTTTGATCTAATTGGAGACGGATGTTTTCGCTTTTGAATAACAATATGTCCTCTATTGAAATTAAGGTTTTGATCATATTTATAAATATAAAAGAAACTAATCAAGCTTGATATACATGTTTATATTTAACACAAAGCGATGAAAAGAACTTTCGTATGCTATGCTAAATGATAAATTGTCTTCTTTGCATTACTTGATTATTTGCTTATCTCAAATAGCTTTTGTGATTGTTTGATTGAATAGCATATGTGGTTGCCTTACCTTGTTATTCATTCTCTTGTTTTTCGATTTAGTAATATTCTACTAATCAATGTGCTATTTGAAGAAGTGTTTGGGATAACATCTAGTTGTGTCGAAAATGTTAGTTTAAGATATTTAGATAAGTCATATAGGTTGAAAAATGTTTAAAACATATAACACACTAAATGGATCTTTGATTGAGTTTGTCATATGTGCTTATATGATTTCCTTTGTTCTTATATCATTTTCTAAAAACAACAAGAATGTACATCGGATCATAACCTACACTTATGTTGATGATGTACTCTCCCATTTTCCTTTTCATGATCGCTCTCCAAGCTTCATAGTAGGATTGACAACTTGATTATTTCATCCGATATACTCAAGTAAATTATTTTGCAACGCAAATATAATTGTTCATATCCGAAAGTCCAAACTCAAAGCTTTCCAACAACATATGTTGAACTAGCTCATCCAACCATTTTTTGTTGTTTACCATATGGACAACTTTTAAACTTATTTTTAACATGACTCCTTCGTCACCTTATTTGTCTCAAGTATAATATTAAACGAAGCAAAGTATCATCATTGTTACTCTTCGATAGGCCATTGCAGGAATATAAATTTTCCTAACTTGAGAATGAATACTGGAGAACTTATTGTACTAGAAACTCAATTTGACCTAACGGTTGAATTGCTTCCTTGATGGAAGTTGGGTATGTGGAATCACCCGTAAAAATGGTCGTGTTTAGCCATAATTGAGCACCGCTAGTAATAGTTTCATATTCATTCTCTCACTTGAGAAATCTATACTCTTATGTTTTCCTAAAGTAAGTTTACAATGATAATACTTTGTGTTGTCTTAGGATTACTAATCAAACAAGCTGTAAAATTGATTTTTCTTTTAGGTAATCACAACCACTTTCCTCATCAAGCGATTATCTTGCCTTGATCAAGAAGAGCTACATGACTTCACGGATGAAGTTCATTGTATGCTAATCACCATCCGTAATGACTATACATAGCTCATTGCTTCCGTTGACCAAAACAACAACTCCGAATGAAGTATAGGATCTTCTTGAACTAGCACCTCACAACTCTATTGTCGTGAATACTATCAACTACTCTTTTCTTTCTTGACATATACCTTGCACGCCATTGTTAATACAAACAATTTACTAATCTAGATCGTAAATAGGTTTTGAGTTTCTTGAATAGTGCTTGTTAAGTTTGATAAACCTCTTTGTTATTTGTGAGCTCGATCTCATTTGATATATTAGTGTTAGAACCTCTTAAACTTGAAATATGATGCATTGTCAAAGTCATTGCATACCTTTTGTAAAGGTTCTACTTAGCAGATAGACGGATCCCAAAATTTGTGCTTGACGGATCCCTACTCTTAGGGAACCGTGGGATCCAGCAAACAGAAAATGCAATTGCAATCATTATATTTCAATCATGTCCTTAGAACACCTCACACTAAGCTAAACATAGTGTCTTAAGGCAAATTAAGTCCTTATCAAGTTAAGTAGATCCTTTCCTACTCAACTCACATAGATCACACTCTAAGACGCTTGTAGATCTATCATTTTCACTTTAATCCATTACTCTTCCGCTCTCTATGATCACTCATCATTCTCACATGATCCCTCACATCTAGCTTTAGAAATCTTTCAATTATGGCAAAATTGATCATAAATCATCCTTACCTCAAAATTGATCAAAGTTGATCAAATTATAGTTTTCTTATCTCAAAGCTTTTAGGATATTTTCCAAAACACTATCCTAAGACACAACCTGATCTCTAGGATCATTTAGCTTCAATTGACACTCTAAATCTTTAGTGTCATCCTTGCTCATCCATTTGTACTCTTGAAAGTTCCAAATCCTTCCATAAATAACAATCATTAGCTACATTATTCATTACCTTCAAGTACTCAAACACCCCTTCATTTAAAACCCTTAGGAGGACTGAAACACTCAAGATGATATAGGTCTTAGATCTTAGAAATATCATTTCCACTCTTTCACAACTGCTGAAAGCCGGATTCCTAGGATTAGCCTAGACGAATCCCTTTGAGGAAGGAACCGTGGGATCCGGGTGACAGTATAGGTCAAATCTTGCTAAAAAAATCATTTCAACTCATCTTCCTAACTCAAACACTCCATCTCATCTAAAATGAGTTCCTAGATCAGCACAACCTCTGTAGTTGACTCTTGTGCATGTTAATCATCACATTCTAATGAATCCTAGTGGCTTAAGGCTTAAATGCACTTGCTAAATCTCTTAGTTTATAAACCACCTTGTTAGGACCTCCATAGTCATCATTCTCATCCTAACTTTCAGCTCTTGCAACCTCTTGAAATCATCCCATCATGAGGAAAACCCCAAGTAGTAACTTATCCACCAAAGAATCACCCATGAAAAGAGCTCGTGTTATACATGAAATTTCTTCAACCGAATCATCTCCCGTCAAGCCAACAAATGATAGAATTCTTCATCATCCAATCAAACCAATTCCTAAAAGGATAGTACCCACAAAACTACCTATGCCAAACACCACCATACCTCCTAAGCTAAACAATATCATCTCCACTAAACCATCACCATTGGTTCCTAGAGCTATTTCATTTACATCCCCACTATCATCACCACACCTCTACAATTTAGAGGACTTGCCTCCTAGGCCGTCTCATCCGCTTCCACTGACAACATTCTCCTCATTAGGAGGAATAATGGTTCAAAATCAAGGTGTTGAGTCAACACTTGCTCCGGCTTCATTCTCGGCGTTTTCATCATATAATCCCATTTGGATTATGACAAATCATCAAAATCAACCACCCGACCATATGGAAGTTGACACTTCTCTACCACCACCATCATTATTGGTTGAGTCATTCTTAAATGCACCTCCACCAATCCCTCCATCGTTTGAAGCTCCACAAGCCGCTTCACTTGATCCTTCGAATCAAGCCATTTCATTTCATCCACCACCACTACCTAGCCATGACAAAGATTGCTATCATTGTCAACATGTTGAAAGTTTGATACATGAAGTACGAGAAGACCAACGTTTCATGTTCTATCATCTCCTCGAACGTTTTGACGAGATTAAACCTAAACAAAACTTGAGCTAGAAGATTATAGTGGTGTCTTAGCTTTGAGCGTTAGGTGATCTAGAAATTCCTAGTCATGTATTGTCTATTGTCATATTTTTTGAGTCATGTGTATCATAACTCTTGTTTATTAAATGGAATTACATGCTACTTGCTATATTTCTGAGTATGTGAGTATACTATATAATCCATATCTCTTTTTAGTATTAACATTTCTTGTTATACCAATCTTTGCTGACTTTATTCATCATCCAGACGGATCCCTCAGATTTGCCTAGACGGATCCTTACTAGGAGGGAACCGCGGGATCCGTGAAGCAGAAAGCTTTCTTTCTACTAACTTGAAACACATTTGCAGGAAATTGTGAATTATTCTTGATTTCTAACCTTTGTTTTGTAGTTATTCAATTTACATATGAAGACTTTGACACTCTAAAGCTAGGGGGAGCTTTATGTCAAAGCAATACATTGCAAATTATTTGCAATACTAGGTTTACATTTCGTGACTTCCCTTTGCAAATTGCAATCATCAAGGGAGAGCACATTCGTCTCGTAGACGATATCTTTTGCAAACTTATTTGCAAACAAACTAAATTAGTATCATTTACTTGACGCCTTTACATAGGCATGGACTCGTCAAGGGGGAGTAAAAGACGAGATCCTTTTCCGTTATTTGCTCTCTATTTCCTTTTACTTTTTCTTTCACATGTTTTTCTTAAAAACAATGTGTTGCCTTCCTTCAAACATTTTTTGTTT
The DNA here is from genome assembly GCA_019973895.1 of Chrysanthemum seticuspe. Lineage (NCBI taxonomy): Eukaryota > Viridiplantae > Streptophyta > Magnoliopsida > Asterales > Asteraceae > Chrysanthemum > Chrysanthemum seticuspe. Next base: position 323,061,548 of record BPTQ01000007.1, on the reverse strand, counting down.
CGACAAAAAGGGGGAGAAGAAAGTAAAAACTACAAATTCAAATTTTTACGAATTTTAGTTTTTTCCTTAAAATAATTTTATGTTTTGTCATAAACAAAAAGGGGGAGATTGTTAATACAAATAAGCCGTAAAAACGTTTATTTATATTCTACGATCTTCTAATGTTTTGTCGATACCAAAGGAAAAATCATTTTAACGAAACAAATAAAATACGTAAATGGTTTGGACTAATAGTTTTCTAACACACTTACACTTTCACATAAAACACTAAAACAAGTATAAGTGTTTTTATGATTTAGATAAATATGTACAACAACTAGTGTCTATATATTGGGTTAAACATATACTTAAACTAAGTATGCTAAAATGGGTAAAAACTAAGTATATGCTAAAATGGGTAAATACAAGTATATACTAAATGGGTAAAATACTAGCAAATGGTTTTGACCCACAACCCATGGTTTTATATATACCACTTAACCAAGTTCATTGTATCTAGAAAGAAAACCACAGATCAACCCATAACCCATGACCCATGACCAATAACCAAAAATACCCATGGGCAAAGAGGAGCGGACCACGGATCCCTAGCTTTGTGCTAGCCGGATCCCTTGTGGTAGGGATCCATGGGATCCGGGGAACAGTAGAGGTTTTTACTCTATAAACAGTGAGCCATTTCTTCATTGTTTCTCATCCCCTTTCAATATACTTTCTCCCCTGAGTTAAATCTCACTAACCTTAGATCCAAGAGATCTATGTTTGTAGTTTTGTTTTTGTGTGATCTTTTAGGTTTCTCTTAAAGGCAAGATCACCACCTTTGAAGTCGAGCAAGCTCAAGTCTATGAGTTGCCATGCTTCCTCATCATCAAGGCTACTGAAGTTTTCTTGTTGATGATTCCCTTCTTTCTTCAAAGAAGTGTAGTGTTGAAGACATTAGTGAAAGATGTCTTAAGAGTCAAGACGAAGATATTAGTGAAGGGTATCTATCGTCTATAGGATAAAGCACTTGTGGAAGGTGCTTGGAAGTCAAGACTAAGAAGCATTAGTGAAAGGTGCTTAGAAGTCAAGACAAAGAAGCATTAGTGAAAGGTGCATAGAAGTGAAGACACAAGACATTAGTGAAAGGTGTCTTGTAGATCTAGTCAAAGGCATTAGTGAAAGGTGCCTTAGATGTACATTCGATATGGTGTGTTTCGATGTACAAAATAGAGTAGTTTTAGATCCAAGGATATTGATATCCTTGATGATGTTGTAAAGGAGTAGATCTCCTTTGGGATTAGTCGTTGGTGTAGTGTGGTAGTAGTTCCTCCATTACAATGGAACTAGGTGCTTAGCCTAGTACCTAATAAAGGGTAGGCGACGTTGTGAAGGTGTAGTTCACCTAAGGTGTGAAAGAACTAGGTGCTTAGCCTAGTACCTAATAAAGGGTAGGCGACATTGTGATAGGATTAGTTCTCCTAAGGTGTGAAAGAACTCGGTGGTTAGCCTAGCACCGTATAAAGGGTAGGCGACGTTGTGTTAGGTGTGGTTCGCCTTGGTGTGAAAGAACTCGGTATTTAGCTTTGTACCGGAAAAAGGTTAAGCGACGTTGTGAAGGCTTCTCCGCCATAAGGAGTTGGTGTAGTGCTTACGAACTCTCGAGTAGGTGACTCGGGGAGTGGAGTAGGGCAAGGAAGGTGTCCTTGTAGTCGAACCACTATAAATACTTGTGTCGTGGTGATGTGCTTCTTACTCTTTATCTTTCATTACACATTTATATATCTATCTATAAACGTCCAACATAAACAACCAAATAAATTGACATAAGTTGATCTAAATATTTAAAAGGGAGTTTTAAATTGGTAAAACTATTCAACCCCCCCTTCTAGTTTTCCACATATACGATGAAGTTGATGAGCAAAAGATACATGACAAAGTACAATCTCATGAAACTCATGTGTCAGAAATTGATAATGTGGATAATAGTAATATTGTCCCATATGATCAATATGTGATACAAAGTGAAAGTGAGATTGTACCAAGTGATGCATCTTCTGAAGTCAATGATGACTATGTCTTTGATGAATACACTGCATGTGCCCCTGATGATTCTGTTATCTCTGAACTGAATGCGTATAAAGAACAAGTTGCTATTTATAAACAACGTGCTAAGTTTGAGTTAACTACCCGTGAGTAGGAAATGGATGACCAAATGCATACAATTATTAGAAAAAGTAATTTTAGAGAAGAAGTGTTAAAACAAGAGTTAAACTCCTTACAAGAAAAGCTTTCTAAAACTGTTAAGCAAAAGCAAGAACTTTAAGATAATGTTAAAGTGCTTAAACAAGAATTTAATGCTAACGAATCAAAACTTTTGAATGACTTTTCCAATCTAAAAACTTTGAAAAATAAGCTTGAAAATAAGTTGTACATACAAGGGAATACCATTCAGACTGCTCACATGATCACTAAGCACAGAGTCTTAAGCGATAAGCATAGTATTCCTCTTGTTGATGAACCAAATCCTGAGATTGGTAAGAAAGCAAAAGCTGCTCAAAAAGTAATCTATGATGGTAACGAAATTCTTAAACCTAGACAAATGCCTACATGTGTTGAGTGCACTGAGGAGGATATACAATTGGAAGAAATCAAGAGAGTGAAATCTGATAAGAAATCAAATGATCCTTGGTGCATCAAGTATAACATAACACCTAAACCCCATGATTACACTAAGGAAAATTGGATTGCCTTTAACAAGTTTAGACCTCAAACACTGTTAACACCAGAACAAGTTTTTTGGAAGAAAGACATGGATAAGCAAAAAGCTGAAGAACTTATTGAAAAGATCCCTCCTCTTAGGAAAATACCCCCTGCTACTGTGTATTCTCCAAATACACCAATGCATCTAGTGCCTGGAACTCTCCCCACTAAAAGCAAGACCTTAATTAGCCTATATGTTGTATACCAACTATTCGTTGATTTCGAGAAAACATGTAAAAAGAGAATCACACCTACAGGGATTACTGAAGGGGAAAGGGGTTTTGAGCAGACTAAAGAATGTTATTTAACTGAAGTCATGTCTTTCTTTAAACAATTAAAAAGTCAATTTGAGAGTCTTTAAAAAGGAATAGACTCAGATATTAAAGAAATGGAAAAGGAATTTGATGCAATGATAGTTGAGGTCAATACTTATGAACGGGAACTCAAATATAATGAAATTGAAAGGAAGAACCTGCATATCTTAAATGAGAACTTAGTATTGAGTTGTGTGGCTCAAGATGTGTTTTATACTGTTACTAAGCAGTCTATTACTGCCTCTCAATTTCATGAATTATCTATTGCATTGAAAGTTTCCCATGATCGTGTCATTGAGCTTGAAAACAAAAACTCAAAACTAAATGAGAAAATTGACCAGGATGATCACGATAATTTGGTAAAACTTTTCTCTAAGCTAGAAGTTGAACATTTTGATTTGCAACTAAAATATCAACATCTCAAAGAAAATGTCAAAACCTCAAACATCAAGACATCCTCAAATGTTCCAGAGTTTGATGCAGTTTTTGAAATAAACAAACGTGACGAACAGATTCAAGCTCACTGTAACACGATTAAAAAATTGAAAGCCCAAATTTCACAATTAAAGGGTGAAAAAAACAATGTGACTGGCTCCCAAATGCCTCCTCCTTTAGATTCTCAATTTTCTCAAAACTTTCATCTTCAAAACATCATTAACGTATTACAACAAGAAAATGAGAGTTTTCTAGAAGAAAATAAAAAGGTCAAACGACACTTCAAAGAGTTATACGATTCAATGAAAGTCACTCGTGACAAAAATAATGAAAAAATAACTTCGTTACAAAAAGAAGTTGAGAATCTGAAGAGTCAAGTAAAAGGGAAAATGCCACTTGTCTTTAATGAGAATGTTGCATCAAAGTCATCTACAGATTCTAAATATACTGTGACTATTAAATACATTCCTCCTCATCTTAGAAATAACGAACTTGTGTTTCCTAACTATTATCTCATCTTAAGGATAGTCTAGAATGTCTCCGTGAGATTGTAGAAGAGGATTACATAAATAAACCACTTGATAGTGAAATTAGGTTTGCTTGCATTCAAGCCAAACGATCTCAGGAGCTATTAGAATGTTTAAGAGTAACATGTCCTAAATCCTTATGTGAGAAAGATAAAGTTGTGATGCCTTGTTCTATGCCTAGTGCTGAGTATGCAACCCATCCGACGCCCAATATTAAGAATGTGAACTTTAATGTGCCTTCAAGTAGCTCAGATCCCAGCACTTCTAAATCTGAAAAGCAAAAACTAGCAATACCAACTAATTTTCCCATTCCCTCTACAGGAGTAAAAAGTGACACCAAAGCAAGCAGGTCAAAGCCTCAAGGCAACACAAAGAATGATAGGACCTTGCAAGCTAGGAATGTTCAATGGAAGAAAGTAGAAGATCACCTTAGGAAGAATGAAACTATGTTGAATAAAATGAATCGTGTTGATTCTAGTGTTAGCTCTAAGCGTGTTGTAATTAATGCGAATTCTGCTACTTTTGGCAAAACATGTAATGATGATTGCTTGGTTTCTGTTACTAATCATGTATGTGGTGTGAATGATTTGATTAATACTGTTAAATACCCAGTTAAAATGGTTAATGCCTACAATCATGTTAAGAAGGCTAGAAAGCAATGGCGAAAGAAGGTTAGAAAACATTGGAAACCCACAGGAAGAAAATTTAGTAATGTAGGTTATCAGTGGATTCCTACTGGCTGCAAATTTAATCTTAATGAATTATGCCCTAAATTATCTAAGACAATGCCCATTAGGAAATGGATGCCTACCGGTAGAACTATTCCTTTAAGAAGTGAACATACTTTGAATAGGTCTAATGTGTACACTAGCACAACATCTATCCCTAATGATTCCATTGATTCTGCTTCTGATGTGGGTGTTCCAATCATTGTTACTAACCAAATGGAACTCATTCTTGCATGGGGATCCCAATTATCCAGTTATCCATTTTTGTCTGTGTTCAACTGCAGATCGTTCAAATCGTTCTGTGGTACTTGGACTCAGGCTGTTCCAAGTATATGACTGGAGACCGCTCGCGGCTCATGAACTTTGTGAGTAAATTTATTGGGACTGTTAGATTTGGGAACGATCATTTTGGTGCAATTATGGGTTATGGAGATTATGTTGTTGGTGATAGTGTAATCTCCAGGGTATATTATGTTGAAGGTCTTGGTCATAATCTGTTCTCTGTTGGTCAATTCTGTGATTTCGATCTAGAGGTGGCTTTTAGAAAACATACTTGTTTCGTTAGAGAACTTGATGGTGTGGAACTTTCAAGAGGAACACGTGGCTCAAACCTATACACCATCTCTATCGAAGACATGATGAAGTCTTCTCCAATCTGCTTGTTATCAAAGGCTTCAAAAACAAAGTCATGGTTATGGCACCGTCGTCTCAATCACTTAAACTTCGGCACCATTAATGATCTTTCCAGAAAGGACCTTGTAAGAGGCTTACCTAGATTAAAGTATGAAAAAGATCATCTTTGTTCAGCATGCCAATTGGGAAAAAGCAGGAAATATGCCCACAAACCCAAACCTGCAACTCAGTTATGGAAGTTCTTCATACTCTTCATATGGATTTGTGTGGACCAATGAGAGTGAAAACGATAAATGGGAAGAAATATGTTTTAGTCGTTGTTGATGACTACTCTCGATTTACTTAGGTTAAGTTTTTGAGGACAAAGGATGAAACTCTTGATATCATCATCAAACTTATCAAACAGCTGCAGGTTCGACTTAACAAGACTGTCAGAATCATCCGAACTAACAATGGAACTGAGTTTTTTAATAAAGAACTTAGTGAGTTTTATGAAAATGTTGGAATTAGTCATCAAAGAAGTGTTTTACGAACCCCTTCAATAGAACGGTGTAGTTGAAAGACGAAATCGAACTCTTGTGGAAGCCGCAAGAACAATGCTGATTTATTCAAAGGTTCCAACATTTCTCTGGGCTGAAGCCATTGCCACTGCATGCTACACCCAAAATCGATCCCTAATTCACACAACTCATGGAAAGACTCCATATGAACTTGTCCACAATAGAAAACCTGATCTATCCTTCCTTCGTATGTTTGGTGCTTTGTGTTATCCAACTAATGAGGGTCAAGATTTAGGTAAACTGAAAGCTAAAGCATACATTGGAGTGTTTGTAGGATATGCACCAAACAGAAAAGGATACCGTATCTACAACAAAAGAACCCGAAATATCATGGAAACAATTCATGTTACGTTCGATGAGCTGATCGGTCAAATGGCTCTAGGACAATCAAGTTCTGGACCCGCATCAAAACCTTCATTAAGTTACCCCATTAGTTCTTCTCTGATACAAAATCCCTCACAAGAAATTCCATATGTACCCCCTTCAGAAGATGATTTGAATAAATTATTTGATCCAATGTTTGATGAACACTATGAGCCTACTGCTAATGATCAGTCTAATCCATCAACATAGGCTGTCCCTAACCCAGTTAACATAGATAACCCATCAGTTTCTATGTCATTGAGTCAAGAAGCACCTACTGCAGATCATTCATCCTCATCATCAAATCCTCAATCATCGAGTGTACATCATGGAAATGTTTCTGGTACATATGATGGAGATAACCCCTTTGCTAATCCTGAAGATGCTCCATTTGAGAACATATTTGCTCCTGAACCAACTTCAGAACCATCTTCATCAGGAGATCCAAACTCTGCTACTTCAGTTCCTCAACAACAACCACATGAATACTTTAGAAAATAGACACATGACCATCCATTGGACAACATCATTGGAAACCCTTCTCATCTAGTATCTACTCGTAAAAAACTTGAAACTGATGCCTTATGGTGCTTCTTCAACTCTGTACTATCCAAGGTCGAACCAAAAGACGTTAAAACTGCCATGAATGAAGACAGCTGGTTCAATGCCATGCAAGAAGAAATTCATGAGTTCGATCGACTAGATGTATGGGAATTAGTACCTGCTCCTAACTGTGCTATTACCATTGCTCTAAATTGGATCTTCAAAGTAAAACTTGATGAGCATGGTGATGTTCTAAAGAACAAGGCTCGATTGGTTGCAAAAGGATACCGTCAAGAGGAGGGTATTGACTTTAAAGAATCATTTGCTCCAGTTGCACGTATCGAGGCAATCGGAATCTTCCTGGCTAACGCTGCAAGTAAGAATATGGTAGTCTATCAGATGGATGTAAAGACGGCTTTTCTTAACGGAGATCTTAAAGAAGTCGTATACGTCAGCCAACCTGAAGGTTTTGTGAATCCAGAGCATCCTACTCATGTTTATCGCTTGAAGAAGGCTCTTTACGGTTTGAAGCAAGCTCCAAGGGCATGGTACTATACGCTATCAAAGTTTCTTCTATCTACTGGATTCAACAAAGGAGCAGTTGATCCGACATTGTTCACCAGAAAGTTAGGCAAACACTTAATTCACGTTCAAATCTATGTTGATGATATTATTTTTGCCATGACTGACCCCAATGAATGTGACCATTTTTCTAAGGAGATGGGCTCCAAATTTCAAATGTCAATGATGGGACAAACGTCATTTTTCTCGGGATTACAAATTTCACAAAGTCCCAGAGGCATTTTTATCAATCAATCTAAATATGCTAATGAGATTTTAAAGAAATTTGGATTTGATTCTTGTGACCCTGTTGACACTCCCATGGTAGAGCGTACTAAACTGGATGAGGACCTCTCAGGGATCATGGTTGACCAGACTAAATATCATAGTATGATTGGGTCCCTGATGTACCTTACTGCCAGTTGACCAGACATTCTGTTCGCTATATGCATGTGTGCTAGATACCAGGCTAAGCCTTCCAAAAAGCACCTTGAAGCGGTTAAACGGGTCTTTCGGTATCTCCAAGGAACCATCAACATGGGACTTTGGTACCCGAAGGACACCGGTATGTCACTAATAGCCTATGCAGATGCTGAATATGCAGGATGTCAAGATATACGTCGAAGCACGTCAGGAGGTGCTCAGTTTTTGGGTGATAAGCTTGTGATCTGGTCTTCAAAGAAACAAATGAGTACTTCTATATCCTCTACAGAGGCAGAATACATAGCCATGTTATCTTGTTGTGCTCAAATCCTATGGATGAGATCCCAATTATCTGACTATGGCTTTGAATTCAACAAAATTCCTCTGTATTGTGATAACAAAAGTGCCATTGCTCTCTCATACAACAACGTTCAACATTCAAGAGAAAAACATATTGATATTCGACATCATTTCATCAGGGAGCAAGTGGAGAACGGTGTGGTAGAACTTTATTTTGTGAGGACTGAATACCAGTTAGCAGACATCTTCACCAAAGCTCTTCCTAGAGAACGTTTTGAGTTTATACTTCCATGACTTGGTCTAAAGAGTCTACAACCGGAAACACTCAAACGTCTTCAAGAGGAAGACGAGGAGTAAAAATTTTTCTTCATCCATCTCTTGTAAATATTTATTCAAAAAGAAAAATAAAAAATTATAAAACCCACAAAAGAAAATAGAAAAATATAAAATTTCAAAATATATAAATAAATAAATAAAATAAATAAAAAAATAAAAAAATCATAAAATCTTTGTAAAAGCTAAAAATATTTCTCCCATTTTTTCTTTTATTCGATTTCATCTACGGTCTTTGTGTTGTCATTCAAAGAGTGACACGGGTCTTTAGATGAAGATCAAAAGTACATAATTAAAAAAAAAAAAATCTTTTTGAGAGAAAGATAAACAAAAGGTGTATAGTGATTTCAGTCTATACCCCGTTTTTAAAAAGAAAGAACAGAGCCATTCTTTATCTTATGTTTCAAATCTCATGCTCTGATTCTAAAAACAAATGTTTATCACCAAAAAGACAAATGTGTCCTTAACAAATATTTTTCCTTCTATAAATTCTTCTGAAAAATATTTGTTATCTAATGAAAACCTTTGCTTTGAAAAATAACTCGGTCTAAATTTTTGAAAATCATCTGGACTTGACAGTTGTCAAAATCTCTATCTCTCAATCAACAACTTATGTCATTGATTGAGGGAGAGAATGATTTATTTAAATAAAAAGGTTATTTGTTATACAATTCGTTCAAACCAAGGCTAATGTCATGTTTTCAAAAGATACTCAGCATGTTTAATCTTTGGAGTTTAAAGTCTCAGATTTGATCCTTATCGGTTAAATGTTTTCATAAGCAAGTCACAATTCTCCTCAAAAGCCTTCTAAATTAATTTAAATCTATAGAGATCACAAATCTTAAATGACTTGAAAATTGTGATCAGGGGAGAATTTGTGATTTAAATTGGATTTAAACTGATAATTCAATAAATGGTTTTATAAGTGATTAGCAAACTCTCCTCTCTTCATGTGCCAAACGATTTCAAATTTTCCATGCACATGTTAAGGGGGAGCATCTATATCAAACAAAAAAGGATTGAAACGTGATTGATTTGTTTCAAAGTGTAGGTTTTCCCTAATATGTGCAAAACACTTTCGAATCTAGATGCACATATTGAGAGGGAGAATTTCTAAATGATCAAAACAATTAAGGTACAAAATTCTTTGATATTGTATCACAAGTACCTTGATTGATTTTTCAAAAGATTTTTCAAGTGGTTTCGAGAAGGAAAGAACAATACCAAAAGACCAACCAAATTTACTTGATGTATGGAGATATAAGGATGGTTAGGTTAGGTATTCGTTCCCATGATCCCGCCAGAGCCGGAGGGATCTACCCAGGGACAAGCCACTAGATAGTGTAGAGTCCTTAGGTATGATGAAAAAAGGAGAAAAGTGAGAAATGGGAAGAGTGCGGACTGAGACAGAGCTATAACTGGAATAAACCCAACAAGGTTCTAGTAATGAAGTCTCGGTATGCACTGAAGGGGTTGAAGAATGAAAAAGAAATGAATGAGAAAAGGGTGAAAAGAAATAGCCTCCAATATTTCAACCTTAGGGCAGAAACCGGGTTCAATACATATGCTACTGGTGTTTACCAAGGTAATGCCGGTATTGAAGACAAGAAGTCATGGACCTAGTGACGCACTGCACTACAACTTCCCAAGCTACTCAAGTTCCTCTTAAAAGGACTTGTTTCATACTCACGGGGAACCTACATTATCTATCGACTTTCTCTTAGAGATTGTTGATATTGAAGAAGGAGACCTTCTCCCTAGTCTCCGGCATAGGAACCAAATGTGCACAATTGAGTCTAGAGCCACGAGATCATCAATAAATCTCATTAAGGACACAATCAATAAAGACTCACTATTTCACACAATGTGGAAAGAGAGAATATACCTTATGAGTCCTTCGCATTATCCTTGTGGTATTGCCAGAACATCTGAGTAATATGCAAACATATTCACAATGACGATGGAAAGCCTTCTAGAGCCAACATCAAACAAGCTCTTGGTAGGTGGCATGTGAGATCTATCCAATAGATCAAACTTGTGACAACTGGATTGAAACAATGGGGCGATTCATTATTGAATCAACCTTGGTCCAGGTAATGGATTGACGGATACCTTTGAGAAACTAGTCGTTGTGCTTAAAACTCTTTTCTCTAGCACATCCACTGCGTATTAATATTTCAAAAATAAAAGGTGTTTATGATTGATAATTGATTTTCCTTAAAACCTTCATTGTATTGCAAAAACACTTTATTTTGAGTAGTACACGATTGTTTTTCAAATCTCTTTTCATCAATCAGTGAATCTCAAATTCACTGGTTCACTCACTCCGTGTTGTCTTCTTTGAGATGTTCCGGTTTGAGAAAAGCTAGAATAGCTGCGAAACCCTGTTAAAGAGATTCCTCGGAATTATACCTGATCACAGGCAGTACTTGTACTGATCAACGGGGAACCGTGGGCCGTGTACCTCAATTCGACAAAAGTGATCAAAGACACTTTTCGTGCGCTTTATTGCTAACTGTTGTATGCAGGTACACCCGACGTTTGCAGCTGATCAGAATGGAGAGGTCAATCCATTGCCGCATGCTCACACAACACATTCATCTCTAAAGAAATCATGATAAGTGCATCAACAACTCTGAGCATGTCGGTCCAAAAGTCACAACTTCACATAATGTCAACACTACAAAGGAATAGTCAGAGATTTATGGTAGCTGATGATCTCAAAGCTGGCTTAAAACTCATTATCATGTGGATCAGTTAAAGACCTCCTCTTGGATTAACCAAACATGTAAAACATGAAGAATCAAAGACTACGGGCTACAGAGCAATGAATTTAATCAAGAATCCAAGAACAATCTTAATGTAATATCTGTTTGTATTCTATGTAATTTGAGGTGACCTCCCTTAGGGGGAGATTGTTAGGATTTAGAAAATCCAGTCGTTAAAGTGTCGGTCACCTCAAGTATATGTAATCGTTAGAAAGCTCGTAGTCGTAGTTATTTAATGTTAGTTGGTATTTAGTTTAGTAACATCGTGGAGGACGGATGGGTCTTTACCCACTGTATGCCTGATCTACTGCCCGTTGGTGGCGTTTTATGTATGATACTATAAATACCCTCTACCTCCCAAGGTAGAGAGTTGGAGCTCATAATAATACTTTTACTTTATCTCACTAAGTTCCCTAAACCTCTAACCTTTCTCTCTCTAAAACCTATTGTATACGCCACTTAGTATCTTGGTCTGATGTGTTTGTGAAATCCAATATGTTACAAGGAAGACAAGGAAGAATCTGTTGAAACAACAATACGAGAACTTCTCACCTCTAGGTTCTGAGATGTTGGATTAAACCCATGATCGACTTCAAAAGCTTGCAAGTCAGTTAGAGATTTTGGGTATGGAGACTTCTCAGGAAGATGTATGTCAAAAGTTTTTGAAAATTTTATCTTCTGAATGGAGCACACATGTAGTTGTGTGGAGAAACAAGGATCTTGAAAATATGGGCTTGTATGATTTGTACAAAAATTTAAAGGTGTATAAAGTAGAGGTCAAAAGATCATCTAGCTACTATTCAAATCAACAGAATATGGCCTTCATGTCCTTCAACAACCCTAGCAGTATAAATGAAGCAGTTACTACTGCTTATGGAGTTACTACTGCTAGTCCTCAAGTTTCTGCTACTAGTTCAACGAATGTTGACAACTTGAGTGATGTTGTGATCTATGCTTTCTTGGATAGTCAAACCAGTAGTCTTCAACTGAAGAATAAAGATTTGAAACAAATTCATCCAGATGATATGGAAGAGATGGACTTAAGGTGGCAGATGGCAATGTTAACAATGAGAGCAAGGAGATTCTTAAAGAACACTAGAAGGAAGCTGCCTGTGAATGGGAATGATAACATGGGCTTTGACAAGTCCAAGGTTGAATGCTATAACTGTCACACGAAGGGCCACTTTACTAGAGAATGCAGGGTACCAAAAAGCCAGGACTACAATAAAGAAGGCTCAACTAGAAGGACTGTACCAGTGGAGACAACTGCTTCAACTGCTTTGGTGTCATGTGATGGTTTGGGTGGATATAATCAGAATGACCAAGCTGCAGAATGGCCAACCAACCATGCATTGATGGCTTTTTCATCAGGCTCAAGTTCAGACTCTAAGGTATCTAATGATTCTGGCTGTTCTTATAAATCTTGTTTAGAGAATGTTGAGTTTGTTAAAACTCAAAATAATAAATTGGTAGAAGATTTAAGGAAGTTTGAGTTGAGTTGCCTAGGTTATAAACTAGGATTAGAGTCTGTTGAGAAAAGACTTGAGTTCTTTTAAGATAATGAATCTGAGTATATTGAAAAGATAAATGTTTTAAAGAGTGAAACTGATGTCAGATCTGAACTCATTCAGGAGATTTGGAAGAGGATTGAAAAGGCTCAACAAGAAAAGGATGCTGTTCAAAAAGAAAAAGAAAAAATTGAAATAGGTGTAAAGAGGTTTGAATATGCATTTGAGAGTGTTAACAAGATTGTAGAGTGTCAACTGGTTAATAAATGTAAAAATGGTTGAGGTTATAGTTCAATTCCCCCTTTATTACAGGAAAGTTTGTGCCTCCTACCCCTAATTTGTCCTATAAAGGCTTAGAAGAGTTTGCTGATAAAACTGTTAATAAAAACTATGAAGCTAAGCCTAGTAGTAAAGTAGATAGAAAGCAATCAGATGTCTAAACTATTGAAGATTGGGTTTCTGATAGGATGGAGCTGCACCTTAAGTTGAGAAAAAGGTAGTCAAACCTAGCATTAAGGTTAAGTCTGTTAAAATTGCTAGGAAGACTACTAATACTCATAGGCAACGTGGACAAACACATACAGTCCTAGAGGAAACCCGATGAATTGGAATAACCTAATGTCACAGAGGTCAAGAACTGAGTTTCAGATGTTCAACAAAGCTTGTTATGTGTGTGATAGTTTTGAACATCTGCAGTATGATTGTACTTAGCATCAGAGACAAAGGGTGGTAAAGACAGTTTGGAACTATGCTAAGAGGGTGAATCCTCAAAAAATTTCAAAAAATACTCACCCTAATGCTCAAAGGAACATGGTTCCAAGAGCAGTTTTAATAAGATCTGGTCTTAAAATTTTAATACTGTTAGACCAGTTAATAATGATTAATCAAAATCAACAGTTAATGGTGATAAACAAAGATCAAATTTTCATAAATCAACACATTTAACTGTCAACAGGTGCATTCAAAAGAAAACTGCACTTAATACTGCTAAGCCAAAAGTAGTAGTTACTACTTCTGAGGCAAAAACAGTGGCTAGTGCTGTTAAGGGAAACTAAGCTCATGCTGTTAAGGCCTCAGCATGCTGGGTATGGAAACCAAAGATTAAAGTATTAGACAATGTTTCCAAACACAACAGTGCATCAATAACCTTAAAGAAATTTGATTACATTGATGCACACGGCATATCCAAGTCAGTAACGGCTTGGGTCCCCAAAATTTGCTGATTTTCTTATCATATGTGTAGGGCAATCCACAACTGGGTTTACAGGATCAAGGAGTAGTTAACAATGGATGCTCTAGGCACATAACAGGAAACAAGTCCTATCTTACTGATTTTGAGAAGCTTGATGGAGGATTTGTTGCCTTTGGAGGAAATTAAAAAGGTGGAAAGATTACTAGGAAAGGTACCATAAAAACATGTACAATGGACTTTGAAAATGTGTACTTTATAGAAGAGCTTAAGTTTAACCTCTTTAGTATCTCACAGATGTGTAACAAAAAGAATAGTGTTCTTTTTACTGACATTGAGTGTATTGTTTTATATCCAAACTTTAAGTTGGTTGATGAAAGTCAAATCCTACTTAGAGTTTCTAGAAGAGATAATATATACAGTGTTGACTTAAAGAACATGGTTCCTAAAGGTGGTTTAACTTGCCTTTTTTCAAAAGCCACATTGGATGAATCCAAACTTTGACATAGAAGGCTTGGACACTTAAACTTTAAAACAATGAACAAATTGGTTAAGGAAAATCTTGTGAGAGGTTTACCTTCCAAGCTTTTTGAAATTGATCAATGATGTGCTGGTTGTGTACAAGTTTTAGATTTATAAAAGGTGAATTACCAATATTACCAATAACACATACGAGCAAGTATACTCGTCCGTTATAGAAAGATTATGAACGTAAGTCGGGATCGTTCGCAGGGATTTGAGTGAATCTAAGCACAAGTTTGAATCAACAGAGTCTATCCAAAACATATAACAAAGCAAATAGATATAATGAAATTCAGATGATTAAAAACTACACTTGCTTAAACTAGTTTCATATCATAGATTAATGTGATTGTGTTAACCTCTTAACATGTTGGTTATGATAATTAGTTGGAAGACTAATCTATTGTTTTCACAAGTTAAACCTTCGTTAAGATTTTAGTTCATAAAAACAAGCATTAAGTTTAACCAATCAATTCAAGATCAATTCAAGTTTCATAAGTCTAAATACATAAACTTAAACATAAAAACATCCACTTGTTAATCAAATTGCTTAAGAAATGGTCAATTCAAAAAGTAACCGATCATAGACAAAAGGCTACAATTGATTCTCAACAACTAATCTTACGACCTTTTAGATGTTTCCAACCAATCCAATTTGATAATCAAAAAGAGTTTCTATTACAACCACACCTTAGTTCCTTTGTATAATCAAGAATAATGGGTAAAAACAATCATCCATAGACAAAATGATTATGACTAGTTGAATAACAATAAGTTCTTTCGTTCTCAACGATTACTATCAATTAGCCAAACTTGATTAACAAATGTCACTATGAAACTTTAGCACAGTTGGATCTTAGAATCAACTTGAAATTGAATTAAAACATGTTAACACAATCTAACTAATCATATGATAATCAACCTCATTTAAGCAAGTGTATAAAGAAACTAGCCACTCATAGCAAACATGAACATAAACTCAGAACTTTGAACATTAGAAAACATGATTAAAAGTCTTACAATGCTTGGAATAAGATTACAAATGGTGAAGTAATGATTCCCAAAGTATTGGGGTAGACTTCTTGGTGATTTGGCCTCCAAATGTGGAACTTCTGGAACTCCAAACTTCCCTGGACTTCTAAGGACGAATTATGAGAGCTTAAAGCTTTGTTTGATGAGTAGAGAGATTTGTATTTGAGGTGTGTGTCTCATATGCTCACAAATGGCCTGTATTTATACTAGCTCCAAAGCCTAGGGTATAAATTGCTGAACTTGGCCTCCAAGGAGTAAGGAAGGGACTAGAATACACCAAGAGAAGGACCTAGAATCGTTTAGATGCAAAGGGGAAGCTTAGTGATGAAGATTTGGCAACTGCAGCTTCTCCAACCGGATCGGTCATATGACCAACCGATCCGATTGGTCTTCTACAAAAATGGCCAATGTCCTGGTTGCGGGTGGCGACCGAATGGTTGGTGATGGTCATTTGGGTGTTTCTGGTTAATTTCCAACCAATCCGGTTACAGTTGTAACCGATCCGGTTGGATTTCCTGAGTTAAGGAAACTTGATATTTTTCTTCTCTTTATCTTGTAGAGTTGTTTCTTCAATCACTATGGTCTTCAAAGGTATTTGAGATACTGATTTAGCTTCACTGAAACGGGAATCTTTCATTTGCTGAACATTTCTTTACTTTCCTTCCGTTTCCCTGCACTTGGTTATAAACACTAGGCAAACATCTTTCGATGTGTTTAAGCACTATAATTACGCAAATATAACCAAATAACATATATAAAAGCACACATAACGCTACTAAAAACATACACAATTTGAGCGTTATCAAATTCCCCCACACTTAAACTTTGCTTGCCCTCAAGAAAATCTAGGAAAAACATCCACTGATACAAGATCGTGATTATGAAAAATGTGATGCAAATCAACCAAACATAAATACGAGAGAAGATTCATCAATTATGCTTTATAAAGGTGAAATATCAAGATGTTTGACAATATCCAATGATTTTCTTGCATGATTAACATTTCAAAACACCTCACGAAAAAGGAACGAAATATAGTTCACTCAATCACTCATTTTAGTGGAGTAACAAGATAAATCACACTGATTGCTCAGTTATGATTGGATTATTACCTTAAGCTTGTACAAGAAACAAAACTCCACCGACGTGGCGTGAGCACCAAGTAAAAACATCTAAAGAGGACTTTTATTCGGGTTATAATGATATGGCTAAGGGTTAAGGGTATGGATAAGGCATGGGAATGTATATGAAATTGGTGTTAAAGTAAAAATGAAATTAAGTCTAATACCCGTGTTGCTAGCTACCAAACATTCCACGAACCAAATAAATAATTATAGCTTCAATTTCTTCTTTTCTGCTTTCCAATATTTTGCTTTGCCCTGACAATTTGTTCTTCGATCTTAGCACATTGGCTATTATTTCCATACTTTCAACACACTTTTTTTTTGAACATAACGCATGGCTCAATCAATCTCATAGGATGTGGTACTCATAATCATTTGAACAATCTTCACTTTCCAGGCAACTAGCAACCAACCGTTTAGACATTGATACGGGGTAGGCTAAGGTTTAAAGTGTAAAATCTTTTTGTATTTTTTGGGTGAAGCAAAAACGAAAAGGATGGCTCAGAGGGTGTAACTAGGGGTATCTAGTGCTAAAATTGAGCACTACAAATGGGTCCATGTGGGTGGTTAACTAACCAATGCGGATAGCTAATATATCATTAGATGTAAAATGGAAGGCCATTTGGGTTAAATCCTAAGGTGCCTCTTTATCACACGAATTTACTTATATCACACGAATGCGATCTCACTGCGGTCTGATAATGATTTACAAGCACAAGTTCTAGAATAAATAAAATCACCAGCACACTCATAGCAAAAGATCCAAGCATAAAAGATGTATGCTGTTTATGAAATAGGCTCAAATCCTCACAATTTAGTGGAAAAGGGATATAATATATGATAGCAAAAATGTTTATCGATCCCAAAATGGATTGCAATAGTAATCGGAACACATCTCGAAGTTTCAAATATTACCAGTTTTACCAGTGGATTGATCCAGTTATTCTAATATATAATCCTAAAAGCGTGAAAACAACTAGATCACAAGGGCAAACAAAATTTTAAATTTAAGCATGAAAACTCTAATTTTTCCTATTTACCCCCCCCCCACACTTAAGTTAGACATTGTCCTCAATGAAAAACGAACTTCAAAGTATAGAAATAGGGAAAATAGAGATGAAACCAGATATGTCAATGAGTTGTCAGCTTAAAATCTTCCTTCATTCCTGGCGTTCACTAGAAAATTCATTACCTGCACAAAATCTTATAAACAAACAAAAGGTTTTATTAAAAGGTGGCACCCCCCACACTTAAGTTTAACCAAAGTTTAAAACTTTGGGGAGTGACCACAGAAAATCAAATCTGAAACACACGGGTTGCCTCCTGAGAAGCGCTTGTTTTATTACCGAGTCATCAGCCTGACTCGAATCTTCCCGAATTTATTTAGCCGCAAGGGCAACTTTGAACATTTTGAAAAGTTCGGGGATGTACATGAATTCTTCACCAGTAGCTTCAATACCGTCCCAGACAAATTCAGCAGATGGTTTCCAAGGAACATTTTGTGGGATTCTTCCTGGAAATGGTGCTACAAAAGTGATAGTTTTGAATTCATTTTCATGGGAAACTATTGCAACTGAAATTTCATTCGTTTGCTCCTTGTCGTAATATAACTTGATTCGGTGCCCATTAACAATAAAACTTCCACCCTGTTTGTCATAGAGTTTGACATACCCGGATGGATATCCATGTTTAATGATATATGGTCCAAACCATTTTGGTTGTAATTTAGGAGCTTTGAATTTGAATTTCATGTTGAAAAGTAGAACTTTATCTCTGGCTTTGAATTCTTTTCGAACTCGTAGCTTTTTATCGTGATACGCTTTTGTTCTAGCTTTATACAGTTTGGAATTTTCATAAGCTTGGAGTCTTAATTCATTGAGTTCGTGCAATTGCATGAATCTCTTCTCTCCTGCTATTTTGAGATCGGTGTTACAGTTTCTGAGAGCCCAATAAGCACGATATTCAACTTTGAACGGTAAATGACAAGTCTTTCCATACAAGAGTCTGTAAGGAGTTGTGCCAATTGGAGTTTTATAATCCGTACGAAATGCCCACAGAGAATCGTCAAGTTTCTTTGCCCACACTGAAGGATTGTCCTTCACTGTTTTCTCTAATATTCTTTTGAGAGCTATGTTGGTATTTTCAACTTGTCCACTGGTTTGTGGATGATAGGCAGTCGCGAATCGGTGATGAACTCCATATATTTTCATGGTTTTCTCCATTTGTTGGTTATAGAAATGAGTTCCTCGATCGCTTATCAAGGCCTTGGGAATTCCATAATGAGCGAAAAGCTTTTTCAGGAAATTAACGACGACACGAGCATCGTTTGTTGGTAAAGTTTCAGCTTCTGCCCATTTGGACACATAATCTATAGCAACGAGAATGTATTCGAATTTGTGGGATTTAGGGAAAGGTCCCATGAAATCTATTCCCCAAATATCGAATATTTCACACACTTGGATACTTGTTAATGGCATTTCATCTCTTCGAGAGAGATTGGTGGTCCTTTGGCAAGCGTCACAATTTTGAACAAGTGTATGTGCTTCTTTGAATATTGTTGGCCAATAGAATCCAGCATCAAAAACTTTTTTAGCTGTGGTGGAAGGATCATCATGTACCCCAGTTGGGCCATGATGACATTCATCAAGAATTTTGTGGGTTTTGGAACCAGAAACACATCTTCGGATCATTCCATCGGGACACATTTTGAAAAGATATGGCTCTTCCCAAAAATAGTATTTAAGTTCCGAAAAGAATTTGCTTCTTTGAGCATGAGTTAGTCCTTTTCTGAGAATTCATCGGAAAAATAATCATCGATTTCCTCTTCTTTTAACTCCTCAAGATTGGGATTTTCAAGACGAGATAAGTGATCAACGGCAAGATTCTTTGCTCATTTCTTATCTTTGATTTCGATGTCAAATTCTTGGAGTAGCAAAATCCATCGAATAAGACATGGTTTAGCATCCTGCTTGGTGAACAGATACTTGAGCGCTGAATGATCGGTAAAAACGACTGTTTTTTAGAGCACGAGGTATGATCGGAATTTGTCGAATGCGAAAACGACGACCAGTAATTCTTTTTCGGTGACGGTATAATTTTGCTGAGCACTATTCAGTGTCTTGCTAGCAAAATATATAGGCTGAAAGTGTTTTCCTTCACGTTGGCCTAAGACGGCTCCAACAGCAAAATCTCTTGCATCGTACATAAGTTCGAAGGGTAGTGACCAATTAGGTGAAACCATGATCGGAGCAATAGTAAGTTGAGATTTCAATGTTTCGAAAGTTTTTATGCAATCAGCGTTGAAGTCGAAGATAGATTCTTTCTCAAGAAGTTTTGTCATCGGATGAGATATTTTTAAAAAATCTTTGATAAATCGGCGGTAAAAACCAGCATGTCCTAAAAAAATTCTAACGACTTTGACGTTAGTTAGTGGTGGAAGTTTTGAGATAACATCGACCTTTGCTTTGTCTACTTCCATTCCTGCAATGGCGATTTTGTGGCCAAGCACAATTCCTTCGGTTACCATAAAGTGACATTTTTCCCAGTTAAGAACAAGATGTGCAGCTTCGCATCTTTCGAGCATTTTATCGAGATTAGAAAGACAAGCTTCAAATGAGTCTCCGAAGACTGAAAAGTCATCCATGAAAACTTCCATGGAGGTTTCTAGCATGTCTTGGAATATGGCGATCATACACCTTTGAAAAGTCGCAGGTGCATTGCAAAGACCAAAAGGCATACGCCGGTACGTGTAGGTTCCAAAAGGACAAGTGAAAGTGGTCTCTTCTTGATCCTTAGGATCGATAGGAATTTGGAAATATCCTGAAAATCCGTCGAGGAAACAAAAGAATTTATTTCCTGCTAGTCTTTCAAGCATTTGATCCATGAACGGGAGTGGAAAGTGATTTTTTCTGGTGGCTTTGTTTAACTTACGATAGTCAATACAAACGCGCCAACCAGTGACAGTTCTAGTTGGAACTAGTTCATTTTGTTCATTAGTCACAACCGTCATTCCTCCTTTCTTGGGAACACAGTGCACAGGACTTACCCAAGGGCTATCCTCAATTGGGTAAATGATTCCAGCATCGAGAAGTTTTATGATTTCCTTTTTAACAACTTCTTTCATGTTGGGATTGAGTCGACGTTGACGTTCTACCACAGGTTTAATCCCTTCTTCAAAATTGATTTTGTGTTTGCAGAAATTAGGACTAATTCCTGGCATGTCGGATGTTTTCCAAGCGAAAGCTTGTTTGTGATTTTTGAGGACAGAAACTAAACTTTCTTTCTCACTATCCTCGACCAATGAAGATATGACTACTGGAAGAAGTGAGTTTTCCTCCAAGTAAGCATATTCAAGATGATCTGGGAGAGGTTTGAGTTCGAGATCTGTGGGTGGTTCTTCGATAGAGGATTTAATTCGCATCTCGTCATTGAAAGTTATTTCTTCAAAATTTCTTCCTCTTCCTCCATTTCTTCTTCTTCTGAGTTATCTCCTTTGAATTCTACTTTCATGAAATCATCAAACTCTTTGTCAAAGTCTGTTTCATTGATTTTTTCAGAAGTAGTCATGAATGGGTCGGATTCGTTAAGTAATGTGTCCAATTCTTCATCAGTGACTTCATCAATGATATCGATGTTAAAACAAGTGTCATCACTGGAATGTGGGTAGCGCATTGCTTTATCGATTAGAAAAGTGATTCGATCTTCCCCAACTCCAAGGTTGAGTTCGTTTCCTTTTACTTCGATGATTGCATCAGCGGTATTTAGGAAAGGTCTTCCTAAGATGAGTGGAACTTTACTATCTTCTTCCATTTCCAAGATCACAAAGTCCACGGGGAAAATGAATTTACCAACTTGAACGAGCATATTCTCAGCAATACTACAGGATATTGATAGGAATGATTTGCTAATCGGATGCTCATTTTTGTTGGTTTCAGGCTGTTGTTGCACAATTTGGAATACAACGAATAAGGCATCAAATTGATACTTGCGCCAAGATCGGCTAAAGCATCACATTTAACATTATTCCCAAAAGTACATGGAATAAGAAAGCTCCCAGGATCTCCGAGCTTTGGTGGGATCTTGTTTTGGATAATAGCTGAGCATTCTTCGTTAAGGAAAGTAGCTGATATTTGCTCAAGCTTGCTTTTGTTATTAAGAAGTTCTTTCAAAAATTTCCTGTAATTGGGCATTCTGGCTATGACATCAATGGGAGGAACATTGAGTCTAACCTCTTTGATAATTTCAATAAACTTCTTATAACGCTCTTCCATCTTTTCTTTCTTTAGGCGTTGAGGATAAGGAATCTTTGGTGTATACGCCTTGAGGGATGGAATGTTTTTCTTTTTGGTGGTTTGAGTTGTGTTTGGTTCCTCGGTTTCATCCTCACTATCAATGGTGACAGGATTATTAGGATTTGTTGGTGGATCGTACGAGAGACCACTTCTTGTGAAGACATCATTGATATGTTCATTTCTTGTTTGTGGTGGATGGTACGTCTTATCATTCGATGGTTTTGGGTTGGATTGGGTATTACTTGGCAATGAACCAGATGGTCTAGAGGAATGTTGGTCAGAAAGTCTGCCAAACTTGTTTTCAAGATCTTGAATAGATGCTTGATGATTTTTTTGTCCTTGCTCAACTTTGGCTTTGAGATTGAAAAATTGATTTTTGATAAAATCATTTGAAGATTTTTGAGCAGCCATGAATTCTTTCACGGTTTTCTCGAATTCGGTTTCTTCCATCTTTTTGTCAGGATTTTGTGGTGGTGGATCGTCAGTTCGTGGTTGAGAATCACGGCTGTCATCCCTTGGTCGGCGATCTTGCCAATTTCCAGAATTTCGACCATAATAATTACTACGGTATCCTCCTCCACGGTATCCTCCTTGAGCATAACTCGCTTCTCCTTCCTTCGGTCCACCCATAGGTTTATCGTCGCACTCGGATGATGGATGATTTCCTCCACAATTGTTGCATCCGTCTCGCATTTCCTTCATTTCATCTTTGATATCTTTGTATTGCGAGTCGATTTTTGAGGTTAACGCTTCCATCTTCTCCATGAGTTTTGAAGCATCAGTATTTTCGACAAAAGCAACAGTTTTCGAAGAGGTTTGGTTTTGGAATCTTTGGACCAATCAAGTTTGAGAAGTACTCGATCTTCGAGCAATTGATGTGCATCGTTGGGAGTCTTATAGAGAAAAATTTCTCCAGCATCAAGGATGCCTTGAGAGATTTCATCTAGTCCATGGTAAAAGATTTGGATAATGGTTCCTTTGGATAGTCCATGTCCATGACAACTACGAAGCAAATCTTTCATTCAAAGCCAAGCTTCGACAAGTGATTCGTTTGGGTTTTGGGTGAAAGCACGAATTTCTCCCATTAATCGATCAAACATGGCAGGTGGAAAGAATTGGCTTACAAAAGCTTGCCTCATCTCCTCCCAAGTATTGATGATTCCTGGAGTTAATTCATTGTACCATACTTTAGCATCTCCGGCGAGTGATGATGGGAAAAGTTTGATTTTAATGGCATTGATCGGTGTCGCCATAACGGAACATGCCGCAAATTTTGATGAATTCGAAAATGTGCTTGTGCGGATCGGCCCGCGCACGGCCATCAAATTGACGGTCTTTGATCATAGAAAGGTGATGTCCCTTCACGGTGAAGTTGTCACCAAGATTGATAGCAACAATAGCACTTCCGGGAGTTGGTGCTACGGCTCGGTTGGTTCCCCACATAGGTTGATCATCCGCCATGGGAAAAGGTAAATTGGTGAAAGGATTGTAAAAAACTTTGGCTTCTACGAGGTTATCAAATGGTGGGTTTGGTACTCTTGGTACACGATTTTCTAATGGTATGAAAAGTGTTCTTCTTCTTCTTCGAATCAAACATTCGGGGTTGGTAAGAGGTGTAATTGGTTCTATTCTCGCTGCTCGAGTGTTCATACAATGTCCTAGAGAATCCAGGCAATATCTAAACACACGGACAAACAACGAAAACAGTTTTTATGGGTCAGAGTAGGTAACCGGATTGGTTGCGGGTTGCGACCGATCGGTTAGACCAGTTGAGTGATGGGTAAAATCGTAAACGATTCGGTTGAGGGACAACCGGATCCGGTTAAGGTTTCTGAGAGAAAAATTTTTGGTGAATCGACTGAGGGGAATTCAAAAACTTGCTGAAACACAATCAAATCCCCGGCAGCGGCGCCAAAAACTTGATGTGCTGGTTGTGTACAAGTTTTAAATTTATAAAAGGTGAATTACTAATATTACCAATAACACATACGAGCAAGTATACTCGTCCGTTATAGAAAGATTATGAACGTAAGTCGGGATCGTTCGCAGGGATTTGAGTGAATCTAAGCACAAGTTTGAATCAACAGAGTCTATCCAAAACATATAACAAAGCAAATAGATATAATGAAATTCAGATGATTAAAAACCACACTTGCTTAAACTAGTTTCATATCATAGATTAATGTGATTGTGTTAACCCCTTAACATGTTGGTTATGATAATTAGTTGGAAGACTAATCTATTGTTTTCACAAGTTAAACCTTTGTTAAGATTTTAGTTCATAAAAACAAGCATTGAGTTTAACCAATCAATTCAAGATCAATTCAAGTTTCATAAGTCTACATACATAAACTTAAACACAAAAACATCCACTTGTTCATCAAATTGCTTAAGAAATGGTCAATACAAAAGGTAATCGATCATAGAAAAAATGCTACAATTGATTCTCAACAACTAATCTTACGACCTTTTAGATGTTTCCAACCAATCCAATTTGATAATCAAAAAGCGTTTCTATTACAACCACACCTTAGTTCCTTTGTATAATCAAGAAAAATGGGTAAAAATAATCATCCATAGACAAAATGATTATGACTAGTTGAATAACAATAAGTTCTTTCGACCTCAACGATTACTATCAATTAGCCAAACTTGATTAACAAATGTCACTACAAAACTTTAGCACAATTGGATCTTAGAATCAACTTGAAATTGAATTAAAACATGTTAACACAATCTAACTAATCATATGATAATCAACATCATTTAAGCAAGTGTATAAAGAAACTAGCCACTCATAGCAAACATGAACATAAACTCAGAACTTTGAACATTAGAAAACATGATTAAAAGTCTTACAATGCTTGGAATAAGATTACAAATGGTGAAGTAATGATTCCCAAAGTATTGGGGTAGACTTCTTGGTCATTTGGCCTCCAAATGTGGAACTTCTGGAACTCCAAACTTCCCTGGACTTCTAAGGACGAATTATGAGAGCTTAAAGCTTTGTTTGATGAGTAGAGAGATTTTTATTTGAGGTGTGTGTCTCATATGGTCACAAATGGCCTCTATTTATACTAGTTCCAAAGCCTAGGGTATTAATTGCTGAACTTGGCCTCCAAGGAGTAAGGAAGGGACTAGAATACACCAAGAGAAGGACCTAGAATCATTTGGATGCAAAGGGAAGCTTAGTGATGAAGATTTGGCAACTGCAGCTTCTCCAACCGGATCGGTCATATGACCAACCGATCCGGTTGGTCTTCTACAAAAACGGCCAACCGTTCCGGTTGCGGGTGGCGACCGAACGGTTGGTGATGGTCATTTGGGTGTTTCTGGTTAATTTCCAACCGATCCGGTTACAGTTGTAACCGATCTGGTTGGATTCAGTATGGTCTTCAAAGGTACTTGAGATACTGATTTAGCTTCACTGAAACGGGAATCTTTCATTTGCTGAACATTTCTTTACTTTCCTTTCGTTTCCCTGCACTTGGTTATAAACACTAGGCAAACATCTTTCGATGCATTTAAGCACTATAATTACGCAAATATAACCAAATAACATATATAAAAGCACACATAACGCTACTAAAAACATGCACAATCTGAGTTTTATCAATCAAACTTGTGTTGCTTGTCAGAAGGGAAAGCAACATAGAGCATCTTGTAAGTCCAAAACAATAAATTCATTAGTTTGCCCTTACATATGTTACATATGGATTTGTTTGGTCCAACAATTGTAAAAAGCTTAATGAGAAAGATGCATTACCTAGTTGTCACTGATGACTATAGTAGGTTTATTTGAGTTTTCTTTTTAGCTAAGAAGGATGAGACTAGTGGCATTCTTCAGTCCTTTATAACTAGGATATAAAATCTAACAAATCATAGGGTTAAAGTGATCAGCAATAGAAATGGGTTTAATAACAAGGAGATGAATCAGTTTTGTGAAGTGAAGGGTATTATGAGACAATTTAATGTAGCTAGAAATTCACAACAAAAAGGTGTTGCTGAGAGAAGAAATAAGACACTGATTGAGGCTGCTAGAATAATGTTAGCTGACCCTAAATTGCCAAGAACCTTTTGGGCAGAAGCAGTTAATAATGCTTGTTATGTGCAAAATATAGCTTTAGTTGTTAAGCCCAATAACAAGACCCCTTATGAACTTTTACATGCTAGAACTCATATCTTAAGTTTTATGAAACCATTTGGGTGTCCTGTTACTATTTTGAATACCATAAATCACTTAGGCAAGTTTGATGGTAAAGCTGATGAAGGATTCTTTGTTGGATACTCTTTAAATAGCAAAGCCTTTAGAGTGTTCAACAGTAGAACTAGGATTGTGGAAGAGAACCTACACATAAATGTTAGTGAGAATACACCAAATGTTGTAGGTAGTGGACCAGATTGGCTGTTTGATTTAGATGTACTAACCAAATCTATGAATTATGAGCTAATTGCTGCATGTACACAGTCTAATGGTTTTACAAGAACAAAAGCTAATGATATTGCAGGTCAAGCTAAGAAGGAGACAGGACCTGGCAAGGATTACATATTGCTGTCATTATGGACTTCTAATCTACCTTTCTCCACGTTTACACATAGTTCCCCTGATGATAGATCAAAACCTTGTAATGATGGTGCAAATAAGGTTACTGAAGGTCCAGAAAAGGAATGTGTTAGTGATGACCAGGAGCAGAATTCTAATGATAGCAGTCCTAATGGTATTAACATTGCAAGTTTTGTTGACAACACTAACAAGGTTAATGCTGCTAGACCAACTGTTAATACTACTAATGTTGAAGTTAATGCTGATGGAGATGGCGAATATCCATTTGATCTAAACATGCCTCCTTTAGAAGACTTCAACGAATTTAACTTCTTTCATGGTGATGATTATGAAGATGAAGTTGATGGTAACATGGCTGATATGACAAATTTGTAAACTACAATTCCATTCAGTCCTGTTGCAACTACCAGAATTCACAAAGATCATCCAATGACACAAGTAATTGGTGATGTACATACTCCTGTACATACAAGGAAGATGTCCAAAGATTTGAAGGATCAACGGCTGTTTGTTAGAACACTTATGCAAAGAAACAATCATAAAGATCTTCAAAATTGTCTGTTTGCTTGTTTCTTATCGCAGGAAAAACCCAAGAAGGTGATACAAGAACTAAAGGATCCAAGCTAGATAGAGGCCATGCTGGAAGAAATTTTACAGTTCAGACTACAGGAGGTTTGGACTTTGGTAGACTTACCAAATGGAAAGAGAGCTATTGGTACAAAATGGGTCTTCAGGAACAAGAAAGATGATAGAAGTATAGTATTAAAGAAGAAAGCAAGGCCAGTTGCTCAGGAATTCACACAAGAAGAAGGGATAGACTATGATGAGGTGTTTGCTCCTGTTGCCAGAATTGAGGCAATCAGATTGTTTTTTGCTTATGCTTCATTCAAAGGCTTTGTGGTGTATCAAATGGATGTGAAGAGTGCTTTCCTCTATGGAACAATTGAAGAGGAAGTCTATGTAATCCAACTACCAGGGTTTGAAGATCCAGACTTTCCAAATAAAGTCTACAAATTTGAAAAGGCATTATATGGACTACATCAAGTACCAAGAGCATGGTATGAAACCTTGTCAACATACTTGTTGGACAGTGGATTTCACAGAGGAACAATTGATAAGACTTTGTTTATCCAGAGACACAAAGATGATATTCTGCTAGTTCAAGTATATGTAGATGACATTATTTTTTGTTCTACAAAGAAGGAGTTGTGTACTGAATTTGAGAAGCTGATGCATGAGAGATTTTAGATGAGTTCTATGGGAGAACTTACCTTCTTTTTGGGATTGCAAGTAAAGCAGAAGTCAGATGGAATATTTATCAGTCAAGATAAATATGTCGCTAAGATTTTGAAGAAGTTTGTATACACAGATGTCAAGTCTGCAAGCACACCTATGAAGACTGGCAAGACTTTGATCAAATATAAATATGGTGAAGCAGATGTTCATTTGTATAGATTCATGATTGGTTCATTGATGTACCTCACATCTTATAGGCCATACATTATGTTTTTAGTGTGTGCTTGTGTAAGATACCAAGTTGCTCCAAAGGTTTCACATTTACATGTTGTGAAAAGAATTTTTAGATACTTGAAAGGTCAACCTAAATTGGGCATGTGGTTTCCAATGGATTCTTCTTTTACTTTGGAATCCTATACTGACAGTGATTATGCTGGAGCAAGCTTGGATAGGAAATCTACAATAAGAGATTGTCAATTCCTGGGGTGTAGATTGATTTCATGGCAGTGCAAGAAACAAACTGTGGTTGCAAATTCCACAACTGAAGCTGAGTATGTAGCTACTTCAAGTTGTTGTGGACAGGTGCTCTAGATTAAGAATCAACTGCTAGAATATGGGTACAACTTATGCAAACCAAAATTTACATTAATAATAACAGTACAATCTGAATAATTAGTTTTTCATTCAAAAACAAAACATATTTAGATCAAACATCACTTCATTAGAGATTGTAATGAAAAGAAGTTAATTCAAATGGTTAAAATCTATACTGATCAAAATGTTGCAGATTTACTTACAAAAGCTTTTGATGTAGGTAGATTTCAATATTTGACTGCCAATATTGGATTGTTAAATCTTTAATATTTTTGATCTCTTTATGTTTTTGTAAAGTTAAATATGGATTAGTGATGTTATCAAAGTCAAAAAGTGTTTCTGCTATTAAGTGTAATTAGTACTGCTAGTTATACTTACAACTGCTTGTTAATACTGCTAGTTATACTTCGAACTGCTAAGTATAATTAGATGTTGTGATCATCATAAATGTGTTTTCGAGGTTTTAGACAAACATTTTGCAAGTAAAACAGAAGAAAAGGTGTTAGGTTAATGTGGAATTGGAGTTAGTAGTGATGCTCAATGGTTATTGCTGGTAGGCTAAGTTAATGCTGCTAAGCATAGCTAGTGCTGCTAAGGTTACTACTGCTAGTTGTTTCGAGGGACTGTTCTATAACTTGTTCAATTAAGGATATAAATCTCATATTGGGTCTCTTGGTAGATTTCAAACGTACACAATTCTCTCAAAACGAACCCCTAACTCTCTTTTATCGTCAATTAACAAAACTCACTTTCAAATTACAACAATGGCTAATCTTTCTTTTGCCGACTATCACAACATGATTGCTTATCTTAAAGAACCAAAAGAAATGGAAGGTTTTACTCAAATCATTGAATTCTTGAATGCAAACCCTATAAGGTATGCATTAACTATAAAAACTACTATATACATATCTAACATTAAACAGTTTTGGTCTACTACTAAGGTCAAAACTATTAATGGTGTAGATGAAATTCAAGCCCTTGTACATGGGCAGAAGATACTCATAACTAAATGATATGCGTACAACGAGCGTTCGAGGTCAAAGGAACTTCCTTTTCGTCGAGCAAGTTTTTCAACACCCTAGGCAGTGAACCTAATCGTTGTAGTGTAGTATTAGGGTAAGCCTCAGGAATTGATATCGTTCTCTAGGGGAATAGGAATGCTAGTGAGAAATTACTACGCTAAGGTTGGGGTTGAGGAAGATTACTTTTTGTTATTTTTTATATTTTTTAGAAAATTGAAAGGTATGAATCTCAGGGTATTGGATTTGGGGGGTGATATTTCTACCGATTACTCTACTTATCTAATTATCTAAGCTAAGGTGAGGGTAGTCTATGTCTATTGTTGTGTGCTTGTATGATGATAAAAAAATGTGTTTACCTAAATGCTACTACTCCCTAGTTATCTCCTATTGATGGTTAAATTGTCACGTCCATATTCTTAACGCGTTGTGTCTTCTAAGGTCGTAGGGTATGCGTTTTTCCCTAACTCTTTGAGACTACCTTAAGGTTATTGCCTACGAAATCTCTAGGATTCATAAACTAACTCTAAGGTTACCTTTGGATGTGTATCCTACAATAACTCTAGGTGATTATAAACTAATGTTCACAAAGATTACTCAAGCATTAAAAACACAACGAATGACCTATCGTAATACTAGGTCAATCACAATTAAGATAAGAGACAACCAAGCAATATTCAATACCTAGGTTTCATAGATTCAAGCAAACACACAAGTAAATTAGCCGGACATGGAAAACATGCAAGCATACACACAAACAATTGAAGACATAATTGAATTAATGAAGTAAATCACTTATCTTGTTGTAAAATAGGGTATGGAACCCTAAGATACTGCCCAAGACAGCCAAAGTCCGGTTTAGGTTTTACTCCAAAAAACTACCTCTCTAAAAGTCTGAAAATTCGAATTCTATATATAGAGTTACAATATGCGACGGCGTTACTCTTTATTTGTGATGCCGTCAGATTGCCGCCATTAGGTGTTCGTCTTGGCCACGTCAACTTTGTGACGGCGTCACCTTATCGTTGTGACGCCGTCGGCTTCATCTTCTGACGCCGTCGGGGTCCAAATCTAGGCCGTCTGAGTTGTGACGCCCTACTCTTTAAAACCTGATGCCGTCAAGTGCAAAATAGCAATTTGGCTACTGAGTCATCACAAAGTGTGTTGCGACAGCGTCGCCATTTGGTTGTGACGCCGTCACCTTCTGCTCTAGCAGCTTGAGTGTCTTGATTCTTGACTTTGGCCATTTTCTTCATATATTCGCGCCTTTTCATCCGAATAAGTGTCATTCCAACAATTTGCCTTCAAGAAACCAAAAAAGTAAAAAGGAACGAAATTAAGCAGTAACGGATATAAAAATGGTCGATTAAGGGCTTAAATAACCCCTCAAAAGTGTACCTTTTAAATTCTTATCAAATATCCCTACACTTGGTATTTGCTTGTCCTCAAGCAAATGTGCTTTTAGCCAATTAATTTATAAGTTAGGGTTCATGAAGCATTAGTTTAGAATAATTCACAACACGTATAAGCCCTGCAAAACTCATAACAAGCACGGGAATTACATACTAGCACCTCACAAGTGGTGTTTGGATACTCTCATCTCTCGGGTGTATATGAAATATGTCAAGTTGGAAATGGAAGATAAACACTCATTGACCAGTCCTAGTACATAGATTACTATAGGCTTGAGACTAGATCAAACCTCCATCACTTTGGCATAAGCACCTAGGAAAAACTATCCAAGAGGTCTTTTAAGGGTTGTAACGTTAGGCTTACGGCAGGGAAACAAAGGGTTTGGTGGGATAGGCGATTTATTGGTTGCAAGTCAAAAATCTTTATGTTACAAGCATGAGAAGAATGACATTGCTAAGCCAAGACTCGACACTCTAAACTCTAGATAACTTGAAACAAACAAACATAAATTTAAAGATAGATGTAGGATGGTAGCCCGTATGTTTTTTTTTTTTCTTTTTTTATACACTTTTACCATCCTCTACGATAACATCAAAATAATAGGGATTTATAGGCACATCCCTACACTTGAGTTTTTATTACTCTAACACTAATTTGACCCAAATTGAAAAGATCAAAACACTTGGAGTACATTATTACGTAAATAAAGGGAATTTGAATTTAACATTCCTTCCCGTTACTCCATAAAATTTAACTTTTCCCATGAGTCCCAATCGTCCCAAAACTGTGTACAAAGGATATGAATCGACTTAGCAACTTATGCCAGTAACTAGATAATTGAACTAAGGGTTTAGTATGATAACAATAATGCACTAAAAGTGAGTGCATACAAGGTAGGTTAAGGCGATTTGGGTGTACATTTGGGGGTGGATTGTAAACAATGCTCTTCATTGATATTCCAGAAAACCGAAACATCACGAGAACCGCGAAAATGATAGGCTCTGAGAGGTTAACTAGGGGTATCGTGTACTAAAGATGGGTACAACGCAAGGGTGTGGGGGAATTACTCAACCGATGTGGAAGAAGTAATTATAATACGGGTATCAAACAAGGGTTATCCTAATGCCTCTTATCATTTAGTTATTCCTAACTACACAAGTGTAGTCTCACTGGCGATCTCAGAATGCATCACAAAACAAGTTCTAGAATCTATTATACTGCCGGTACACTCTCGAAGCATTAAAGTGGAATGCTTTAATTCCTACAAATCTAAGGGCGATCCTCACATTTTGGGTGGAATTTAAGTGATAAAGGGTTTTGTGCTAGTCATATAACTTCCTATCCATGAGACGCTTTATTAAGACTAATGGCCCACTCCTACATGTCATGAAAAATTTTAAATTTGGTGCCAAAATTACCCCAACTGATATTTCTCATGGTTTATTACACAAATAAAATTGGACAAGGGAAATAGTCAAGGATAAGCATAGTTTCAAAGTTCCCGTTTTATTTTCCCTCCCTACACTTAAACTGAACATTGTCCCCAATGTTCCCAGAAAGTATCAAAGTTATGATAATGGAAGGTAATTAAAAACGAAAGAAACTAATACTCCCCTGATTAGCTCGGTAGGATCCGTGTGAAGTAATGGTTAAATCCTTCTTCAAGAAGAACATATGCGTGAAAAGCTCCATCCAATCTTATGTATCTTCTTCTTGATAAATAAAACCTGCACACTTGAAGAAAACAAACAAAACCTTAGCGTAAAATCGGCGGTTACACTATATATGACTCTACTAAACTAGGATATAATGCTTATGGAATGGATGTTTACAGATTTTCTGGAAAATTAAGACCTGAGAAATTCCAAAAATTTATAAGTAGCACAAAAAACGAGAAAAAGACAGAAGCTGTTTCTACTCCTCCTGACGCCGTCAGGTTGCGATCCTGACTCCGTTAGGTTATCCTGATAGAAACTGGTCTGCGATTTTCTAGAAAATTTATATATTTATAATCTGGAAAAATTTCCTTCAAAACATCCATTATGACTCGATACAAGCATTTGAATCTAACAAACACACATGTATATCTTTTTAATAATCGTAATTCTCATGTTCACGTTCTTTTTGAAAACGTGTGTAATCCTCCCTACACTTATCCCTTTTGTAAAATACATTTATATGTAATTAAGACGAGGTTAAAGACAAAATAAAACATTTTTACAAACTCAAACATGAGAATAAACAATCAATAAAAGACATACGACACAAAAACAAGCAAACAATTAAGCATGGGTTGCTGTCACACCCCCAAAATATCGCAGCGGAACGATAGTGTCATTAGGGTATAACGTCATAGCACAAAGTATGGATACAGAAAACGACCTCTATAATGAGACGTTTTGAAAAGTTTACCATTCGATTTCTAATGTCAAAGTTTACACAACAAGAAATTACAAAGTTTGTTAATACATAAAGAGTTTACAAAACATGTCGAATGGTAATTGTTAAAAGCACGAGACTCCAATGTATGCCATGTGACCCAAAAGCTCCATGAAATGCTATCACCTTAAGACCTGAGATAAACATGCTAAAAAGTGTCAACACAAAGGTTGGTGAGTTCATAAGTTTGTAATAAAATGATTTGAAATACTTTGAGAAATGTTCACACAGCAAAGGCATTGTAAATCCACTCAGTTCCAAGTTCCACCCATACAAAACTTGCAACCTGTGTGTTCACAACCCACTGCCTAAAATAGAATGACAATCTTGAATATGCGCAATATGGTAGCTAATAGTATAAATGTCACCACAAGGGTCTTCCAATAACTCGTATTGGGATGTTCCTCCAACGCTCACGTTGGGATGTATCCATGAAAATGGCCTTCCAACATATAAATGCTGGGATGTTCCTCCAACGACTCACGTTGGGCTGTATCCAAATTAATGGCCTTCCAACATATAAATATTGGGATGTTTGTTTAAGTCTAATCACTACACGCACCAAGTCTAGAGTATATGTAAGGTTGTTTGGCAATAGAGTTTAAATGTTTTGATAAATAAGCATGTATCTCGCCCCAATTAGTTTATAAGAATTTAAACGAGTAAAAGCGGGGTATGAACTCACCTGGTGTGAT
>BPTQ01000007.1:322995128-323012468 GCA_019973895.1 Chrysanthemum seticuspe | reverse complement strand
TTGATCCAAATGTTCGTAGTTTAAGTGCATTGGCATTACCAAATCGACACTTAAGTACTAGTATAGTAGCTCCAGTAAAGTATATCTGATTCAAATCAGATGTAAAGTAATTGTAGTAACAGTAGTATAATCAAGTACGTACCAAAACGTAAAATGTAATTTGCATATTAA
This sequence comes from Chrysanthemum seticuspe, assembly GCA_019973895.1. NCBI lineage: Eukaryota > Viridiplantae > Streptophyta > Magnoliopsida > Asterales > Asteraceae > Chrysanthemum > Chrysanthemum seticuspe. Next base: position 323,012,297 of record BPTQ01000007.1, on the reverse strand, counting down.
AAGTATAATTTATTTGCAATAGCGCATTGATTAATAAAACTTGTTAACTAGGTAATGAAGGTTTTTAATAGGGCTATATAAAAATATATGAGTATAATTCAAATATTTTATTATAATACTCAAATGGGTCACAAAATTTAAATAAAACATTGATTTAACTAAAAATTATAAAAATACATTTCTTGTAAAATTTGAGTGAAATAATAATAATCGTGTCGTATTTAAGAAAAACGTCGTAATTATATAAATACAACAATTTAGTTACAAAATAAATTTAAAACACTGGGTAAACTCATAATATTATTTTATAAACTTAATATGAGTATATAAAAATATATCGGGATAATTTTTGGAAGTAATGGATCAATTGTTCAAAATAATTAGTTACGCGATAACGTTTATTTAATATGAAAATTATACGTTTAATGTAAAATGCAAAACCATGCATGAACTAATATGATGACAATGATGTTAATGAAATGTAGACTAAACTTAGTCTATATGAAATGACCTCGATGATATGATCATGAATTCACAGCTAAACCATTACGGTTACGTGAATTTGATGCTTGTAAACCTAGTTCACGATAAATGATAAATAATGAAGCATGAGTAATGTTTTGAGAATGACCTGAAAATACGAATTGTCACATTCGCCCAACCAAAAAGGAACTCAGTCCCTGAATTCAGTCCTTGTTGGGTCCTACAGTGTTGTCGGTGAAAAAATGAGGATATTTGAGGCGCATCTGGTCTTCCCGTTCCCAAGTAAACTCAGGACCTCTTCGAGAATTCCAGCGAACCTTCACAATAGGAATACGACTTTGTTTCAACTGCTTGACCTCGCGGTCCATAATTTCTACCGGTTCCTCCACGAAATTGAGTTTATCGTCGAGTTGAATTTCTTCCAATGGAATAACGAGTGATTCGTCCGAAAGACATTTCTTCAGGTTTGAAACGTGAAACATGTTGTGTACGTGACTAAGTTCTGATGGAAGATCAAGTCGATAAGCTACAGGGCCAACTTTGCTCAAAATTTTGAATGGCCCAATGTACCTCGGGTTCAATTTCCCGCGCTTTCCAAATCGTACCACGCCTTTCCAAGGCGATACTTTCAACATCACTTTGTCGCCAATTTGGAATTCCAATGGTTTGCGCCTAACATTTGCGTAACTTTTTTGTTGGCTTCTGGCAGTTCTGAGTCTATCTCGGATTTAAACTATCTTTTCTGTTGTTTCCCGTACCATTTCTGGCCCAGTGAGTTGTGTGTCTCCAACCTCGGCCCAACAAACAGGTGATCGACACTTTAGACCATAAAGTGCTTCGAATGGTGCCGCTTTTATACTGGTGTGATAACTATTGTTGTACGAGAATTCTATCAATGGCAAATGGTTAGCCCAACCATTTCCAAAATCAATCACACATGCTCTCAACATATCTTCCAATGTTTGAATTGTCCTTTCACTTTGACCATCGGTTTGTGGATGATATGCTGTGCTCATGTCTAATTTGGTTCCAAATGAATCTTGTAATGATTTCCAGAAGTTTGAAGTGAATCGACTATCTCTGTCGGAAATGATAGAAATTGGTGCTCCATGCCTCGAGACTATTTCCTTGACATAAAGTCTAGTGAGTTGTTCCATGGAATAAGTCTCTCTAATTGGTAGGAAATGGGCCGATTTGGTAAGACGATCGACGATTACCCATATAGCATCGTAACCTCCCGATGTCTTAGGAAGTTTCGTAACAAAGTCCATTGTAATGCGTTCCCATTTCCATTGTGGAATTTCAGGTTGTTGGAGTAATCCTGAAGGTTTCTGATATTCGACTTTTACCTTAGAGCAAGTAAGACATCTGCTAACGTAAGTGGCAATTTCCGCTTTCATGTTCGGCCACCAATAAAGTTTCTTGAGATCCTGATACATCTTATCAGAACCTGGGTGAATAGAATACTTTGACTTATGCGACTCATGCATAATCAATTCTCGTATCCCGCCATAAAATGGTACCCACATTCTATCCTTGAAGCATAAAACTCCATCTGCTCTCTTTACAAAGCCATTTGCATTTTCAGGCATACCATAAAGCTTTTCACTTGCTCGGTTTTCCTCCTTGAGTGCCTCGATTTGTGCCTCGAGTATTTTTGATGGTAAAGGTGAACTGATCGTCATTCCTAATGATCGTACTCTTAAAGGTTTGGGTCTTTCTTTCCGACTAAGAGCATCAGCCACAACATTGGCTTTTCCCGGATGATACTTGATTTCACAATCATAATCGCTGAGTAATTCCAACCAACGACGTTGTCTCATGTTAAGTTCCTTCTGATCAAGAACATATTGTAAACTCTTGTGGTCCGTAAACACTGTGCACTTTGTACCATAAAGGTAGTATCTCCAAATCTTAAGTGCAAAGACTACGGCCCCTAACTCAAGATCATGTGTGGTGTAATTCTTTTCATGAACCTTAAGTTGTCGAGAAGCATAAGCTATCACCTTCTCGTTTTGCATTAATACAGCTCCAAGCCCTTTATGTGAAGCATCGCAGTATACAACGAAGTTCTCAATTCCTTCGGGTGGTGCCAAAATTGGCGCACTGCAAAGCTTTTGCTTCAACAACTGAAAAGCAGCTTCTTGTTTCTTTCCCCATTCGTACCTCTTGTTTTTCTGTGTCAACTTGGTCAAAGCTTTAGCTATCTTTGAAAAACCTTCGATGAATCTTCGGTAATACCCGGCAAGTCCTAGAAATTGTCGGATTTCTGTAGGATTCGTTGGAGTAGCCCAATCTTTTACAGCTTCAATCTTTGCAGGGTCTACTTGTAATCCTTGACTATCAATGACATGACCAAGAAATTGTACTTTACGGTTCCAAAAATCACACTTCGAAAATTTGGCATACAACTTCTCATTCTTGAGTAGTCCTAAAATCGTTCGTAAATGCCCTTCATGCTCTTCTTTGCTCTTTGAGTAAAACAGTATGTCGTCGATGAATACTATAACAAACTTGTCCAAATACGGTTTACATACCCTATTCATGAGATCCATGAATACTGCAGGTGCATTAGTTAATCCGAATGGCATTACTTGAACCTCATAATGACCATAACGTGTTCTAAATGCTGTTTTTGGAATATCCTCCTCTCGCACTCTAAGTTGATGATAACCTGATCTAAGGTCAATCTTTGAGTAGATACTAGAGCCTTGCAACTGATCGAACAAGTCGTCGATTCTGGGGAGTGGGTAACGGTTCTTCACCGTTAACTTGTTCAACTCTCTATAATCTATACACATTCTGAAAGATCTATCTTTCTTCTTCACAAACAAGATCGGTGCTCCCCAAGGCGAGGAACTTGGCCTAATGAATCCTTTGTCTAAAAGTTCTTGCAACTGATTAGACAACTCTTGCATCTCCGATGGTGATAATCGATAAGGTGCTCGCGCAATTGGTGCAGCTCCAGGCACTAAGTCAATATGAAATTCTACTTGACGTGCCGGTGGAAGTCCTGGTAAGTCTTCGGGAAAGACTTCAGGAAATTCTCGAGCAATCGGTACATCCTCAAGTCGCTTCTCCTCCGACTTCTTCTCGGTTATATGTGCTAAGAAAGCAAAACAACCTTTCTTTATGTACTTCTCCGTTTTGATGCATGATATAATACTGAGTCTAGTTCCACTTCGTTCCCCACGAATGATCAAAGTTTCTCCGTTATAAGGAAGATGAACAACTTTTTCATCATAAATGATTCTTGCACGATGTTTGGATAACCAATCCATACCGATGATGACGTCGAAACTACCAAGTTCTACGGGCATAAGATCTATATTGAATGGATGATTTAGAAAATTGAGTGTACAACCACGGACAATGGTGTCGGTGCTAATTAAGTTACCATTAGCTAATTCAATGTTGTATGATGTGTCTAATGTGGTTGGTTTGATATTGAGTAAAGGTGCAAATGCAGTGGACACAAAACTTTTATCGGCTCCCGAATCAAATAAAACTGATGCATAACGATTATTGATAAGGAACGTACCCGTTACAACATTCGGGTCCTCCCTAGCTTCTCCACCTCCTATGACATAGGCTCTTCCCTGTGCCATTCCACCCTGATTCCCGTTTCCTTGGTTCCTTCCCTTTGTACACTCACTCTTGTAATGTCCCCTTTCTCCGCAACCAAAACATGTTACTTGTTGTTTCTGATTTTCCCCCGTAGTTGGCATCTTGCAATCCCTAGTTTGATGTCCCATTTTTTTACAATTCCCACAGGGATCTGGACAACGTCCCTGTTTGTGATGACTTGAACACCTCTCACATTTAGGCAGAATCCCCGTGTACCCCTTTTTCTCCGTTGGGCCTGCAACATAGGCCTTTGCAATCTCATGTCTCTTAGGTGGTCGTTGAGCGACATTTCCACCTCGATTGTTGTTGTCCCACTTTCGTTTATTGTTGTTATTGTTGTTGTAATTGTTTCGGTTATTGTTGTAATTGAAACGGTTGTTGGTACTGTTGTTGTTTCGGTTGATGTTAGCGATTTTGCCTCTCTTTACCACTTGAGCCATGAGCTTTTGCGACACTCGAATGGACTCCTCAATCATTTGTGGATCAAACGAAATCACATCTCCTTGAATAACTTCGGGAAGTCCCCCGATGAAAGCCACCAGTAGCTTTTCGTTATCCGAAACCATAGATGGGCATAACGCTGCTAATTCTTGGAACCTTCGAACGTAAGCATCAATATCATACCCAATAGTTACCAACTCGTAGAATTCGGTCTCCAACTTTTTCACCTCCGTACGCGGACAATACTTCCTTGTTAGCAAACTCTTGAATTGCACCCATGTGATCCTGTACGCATTTTCCATTCCCATCGGTTGAGCATATGAATTCCACCACGACATTGCCCCGTCCAGTAGCGTACTCGTAGCAAACTTAACCTTGCTATCCTCCGGGCAATTACATAACAAAAACACGGATTCCATTTTCTCGAACCATCTAACCATGGTAGTTGCCCCTTCAGTACCCTAGAACTTAGTGGGATCCCCACTTTTGAAATCCTTATACGAACAGCTTCTAACTCTGGAACCTCCTGCATTACCTGCAGCAGCAGCTAGTCTAGCGGCCTCGGCAGTTGCCGCAGCCTCAGCAGCAGCCGCCACCGATGCTCTCTCGGTCCTTAATGCATCAGCTATGCTATCATTCACATACTTCTGCATAGCAGCTTGAGTCAACTCAGGTGTGGCTTTCTTTGGCGCCATTATTCTTCAAAACCATAAGATGAAACAATTATGAGAACTTGTAAGTAGAAACAAACATTATACATATATATCCACAACCACAACATGTATAATATAAATGAAATCACAACGGAACAACCACGAAATATCACAAATAAAATCACAACACACGTGGATAATATACATGAAAATTTCGGCCTTCGTGGACCGATATCATAGATAGTAAAAAAAAACCATTCCTACATAGTTGAGTCAATACTTGATATTTTGTTTGTACAACAACCAAAAGACAACAAGTTCTTTAAACTATGTCACACACCTTGTGACTAGGATAACAGTAAATAAAAACTATACATGATAAAGGTCTACACTAGGCACCTCCTGGTGCTCCTCCAGCTCGATCCTGAAGATCACGGACCTGTGCAGTCAAACTCGAAACCAAATCCCTCAACTCGCTAATCTGAGTCTGTGCGGTAACCATGCTCTCACGAGCTAGTGCCAACTCCTGTGCATGACACTGAAGCTCATCCTGGGCCATCTCGGCTCTGTCATATAACTCAGGCATCTCCTGCCTCAACTCAACAATATGCCCCCTGTTCTCTAACTGTCTAGATTCTAAACCCTGGTGTGCCAAATCAATCGAAACTCTACCTATCACGAGGCCTTCAACCTCCTCCTCAATGTTCTCCACTCGGTCTAATGACAGTTCCTCCAACTGTCCTAACATCCTATCAATTTGATCCTGTTGGCTATCAATACGTGCCCCTAATGTCTCAGTGGAAGGCTGTCTAGCAGCAGCAGCCTTTGAGCTCTCACCTATATCGAACCTAGCTGGTGGTTCGGGCTCTGTAGAGGATGATACAGGGATGTCAAAACATGCACGCTTTTAGAGCGGCAAGTCTAGTGTAGGTATAGGCTCCCTAAGATAGTATGATGAAGATGATGATGATAATAGTGGTGATGGTGGATGAATCGGGCCATGTGTAGGGCTAACAGGTGGTGTAGGTGCGACTTCACCCTCCTCAAAGGGTTCGGTCTCAGTGTCAGTCACAATAAGTGGAAAGTCTGAAGTAGAGCCAATAGAAGATACAACTACAGTGTGTGATAAGGCATCGTTCATGTTGGTGTCGGATGAGACATCCTCCATGTTCGTGTCAGATGATATAGGGATAGGGTCGGAATCTGAAGACATCTCTGTGACAACCGTGTGAAATAAAAGTAAATAACTCGAATAAAATGTATATGAATCCGTATATAAAGTGAATATGCACTCATGATGAAATGATGAGATGCTATGATAATGTAGTTATAGTCTAGGGTCAATGATGCAACCTAGTTCTCTATAACTGAAGCTCTGATGCCAATCTGTCACACCCCCAAATTATTTGTTTTGCAGCGGAATGGAATTCCTGGGGATTGACTGTCATAGCATCACAATCACAGTTATATTGAATGACCTAAAGTGTCGTTTAAAAACACATCGTTTGATATTTATATAAAACATACAGAGTTACAAGATAGGTCCTAAAAGTTGATAAAGTTTGCGGAAAATATAAGTTTATTACAAATCCAAACGATGTTTTGAAAAGAAAACCATAATATACAATGAGATAAGTCGACGCCGCGACTCTATGAGGGTTCCTTATTCGTGCCATGATGCGAATGTCTTAGTTACCTGAAAATACATTGCTAAAACGGTCAACAATAATGTTGGTGAGAAATCATAGGTTTATGAAAATGATTTATACGACTACACAAGTATAGATAATGTATGACAATGTCGCCACAAAATGTTACAATTGCTATAAGTCCATGACACCGAAACTAGACTGATCATGATGTTCGCCCCAATAGAGTGTTTGCCAAACAACTCAAATAATGTTATTAAATGAAATGTATCCGTTTACCCAGTTGGAATCCACCAACCCGGATGGAGGAGTCACCCTCGATAGATCTATCCACTCACCCTCGCTTCTTTCGGAATTAACGGTTCATGTTATCTAATGGGGACATTCAATTGGCATGAGGTAACTTAAGCAATGTAATGAATTTGATATACTTGGCATCGTAATAAAAATGAGGTGCAATGTATTCTCCCCCGTAAGTTTGAAAATAAGTATTAAATGTATACAACGGGGCTATGAAAACTCACTTGATGAATTGATGCGATGACAAAAGTGAGTACACCGAAATGTAGCGTGATCTTGAAACTGACCTATTATGAATGATATGATATGTAATAAGTCATGATGTAATGTTATGCATGCAATTCGGATGATATTCATACCACTTATGAATTTTTGAAAACAATACTTTTCGTCGAAAATGTAATCTTTTGACGTCTTGATCATTTTTAAATTACTTCACTTGTATTTTCGTTGAAATGATATCCGACGATAATCATTTAGTGATTTATTGTGAAATTATAACTTTTCATCGTAAAATAATGTCATTGAAATTTCCATGAAAGTGACAAAAACGGCCTCTAAAATCTAGTCGTAAAATGGTGCACGTTGAGCGTTAGGAAACAAACTCAACGGTTTTGGGAAGCTCGTATCATAATTTCAAAGTTTTAGTACACGAGTTTCCATCCTAGAGGTCTCGAACATAAAGAAAATTAAAGGTTAAGTATGGTACTTTTAGTCCAAAATATAGTTTAAGGATGGTTTTTCGGCAAAGTTTAAGCGACCGTAATTAATTCATTACAACTCCGCTAATCAAACAATCGGACATTTTGACAAATATACTTGGCGATCTCACTTTTACTAGAAGACATCATTTTTATAAGAAAATGTACTCCATTTTAGTTCTCCAAATTTTGTTCTCCATTTTTGTTCTCCAAACTTTTTGTTCTCCAAATATTTGTTCTCTAACCTTTTTGTTCTCCAAATGTTGGTTCTCCAAACTTTGTTCTCCAAAACTTTAGTTCTCCAAAGGTTTGTTCTCTATTTTTGTTCTCCAAACTTTGTTCTCCAAAACTTTTTGTTTCAAAGTAACTTATATATTTTTGAGAAGTCGAAATAATTTATAACGCCTAAGCTTCATTTTTGACTTGTACAAATTAAACAATGTTTGCTGAAATTCCAGAAAATTTATAGTTTTCGTCGCCAAATTGAAAAATTCATAACTTCTTCGTTATAACCTCGTTTTAATCCGTTCAAGCGGCCACGGTTTCGTTTTAAAGTATATTTTCTAAATATCTAAGCCTAAAATTTTTATCTACTGTCGGATTTTCCAGATTTTAAAAATAAGGACAGACCCTTTTCCAAACTTGTCGAAATGAGTTTTTCTCGCGCCAAACCTATTCTAACCCATTCAAAACAACTCCGAAGCTATTCTAATCCTACCATACACCTTCTTAGGGTGTCATGGGTTCCTAGACATCACCAAAAATTATATATATAACAAGGAGTAATTATAGGATAGGATTATATATATTTAACACTTAAAAACCTTAAAAAGTGGTATAAACATCACATAACTTGCATGTTTCTCAAATAAAATGATATGACCATAATAATGAATGTGAAATAAAAACATGAATATGAATGCTTACAAGAAATATGATGAGGTTTAAGGACTAAGGGTTTTTCCTAATCACTTGAGGTTTTTATTTGAAAACCTATACAACAAGTGATACTAGTGTTTATAAAACCTTGTCTTGAAAAATTTGAGATGATCCTTCCTTTGGTCTTATGGCTGCCGAATTTTTGAAGAGAAAGAGAGGAAACAATGAGTTATTGATCTAGTATTTGTGAAATGAAGTGAAATGAAATGAGTTGTTTGGTTTTAGTATAGTATAATACTAGTATACTAGATATTATGCAAAAATTCTTGTGACTCATCCCTCCCTTGTCGACAAGGGAGGATAGTCATTCATTTAATATATATATATTTTTTTTATTATGTATTAGTGTAAGATTTGTGAAGTTAAATGAGGTTAAATGATAAGTTGTAGTTACTTTTGAATATTTAGGGTAGCGTTGGATAAAAATAAATTTTCACGGGCCAAGTTAAAATATATTTAGGTCATAAAAATTATAAAAATACATTTCTTGTAAAATTTGAGTGAAATAATAATAATCGTGTCGTATTTAAGAAAAACGTCGTAATTATATAAATACAACAATTTAGTTACAAAATAAATTTAAAACACTGGGTAAACTCATAATATTATTTTATAAACTTAATATGAGTATATAAAAATATATCGGGATAATTTTTGGAAGTAATGGATCAATTGTTCAAAATAATTAGTTACGCGATAACGTTTATTTAATATGAAAATTATACGTTTAATGTAAAATGCAAAACCATGCATGAACTAATATGATGACAATGATGTTAATGAAATGTAGACTAAACTTAGTCTATATGAAATGACCTCGATGATATGATCATGAATTCACAGCTAAACCATTACGGTTACGTGAATTTGATGCTCGTAAACCTAGTTCACGATAAATGATAAATAATGAAGCATGAGTAATGTTTTGAGAATGACCTGAAAATACGAATTGTCACATTTAGCGACTTGACTGTGTAGCGACTTAGTGCTTAGGGATTTGGTGATTTAGCGAGTTGTTCTTTAGCGACTTGGTGCTTAGCGATTTTGTGATTTAGCGAGTTGCTACTTAGCGACTTGGTGCTTAGCGACTTGGTTCAAGGGTTATAGCGACTTGGTTGATTTTTACGAAGAAGAGGTTTGACCAAAGTTGACTTTTTTCGTCAAAACTTCAAACGGCCATAACTTTTGATCCGTAACTTCGTTTTCAGCGAAATACCTGTCAAAACGACCGGAACAGCCTGAATATTGTGAGGTTTCACCAGGATGTCGTGAAACAAATTTTTTGAGGCCCAAATCCTCTACGAAAGGAAGTTATTGAGCTTTTAAGTTTTTAGATCTAAATTTCTCCATAAAATCGTGCAACAACCAACCCAAATCACAACCAAACAACATCTCTGCTTATCCCATAAACAATCATAAGACCTAACACACAATTGTCTATCATTGTGTCGATCCATCAGTCATCTTAACACATTCCATTGGTCATTGCTTAACGGTTTGGTCTTGATTTTAGTAAAATCCCGCAAAAGATTCTATTTCTCGGTTTAAATCATAGACTTGTAAAATCCCGTGCATTCTACCACATCATGTCTTACTCTACTAACCCAGTGATTTCAGAAGTGCTTAAATTGTATGATGCTGTGGACAATAATGTTAATGAATGCTACACTGAACGATTAAAGATGTTTGAATTAAACAATGAGGATGTGAGATCTTCATGTTCTGAGTACAATGAGAATGAATTGCACCTGCTACAGAATGCCATGCAAATGGAATGCAGCATTGAGCCCTATCAGCTACTTCATCTGCACTTCATACAGCTGTTATCCATAGCTGGGGATCGAACATGTAGTGCTCTTTTCCGCCAGGACTTACCTACATTGACAAGAAGCTTGCTGTTGAACTTAGAACATTTAAAGCTGCAACTTACCAATGAATAGGTTCAAAAGGATGGTTCCAGTACAGCTCTTCAAGTAATCTACAAACAATTTCAGCCATTCATCAGTGGGGAATATTCAGCAGATTACGATCAACACTTGACTGGAATTTCCTTCAAAAAACATACTGGAATGGAAATTCAGGAATTTATTGAGACATTTATCCAACTCATGGATAATGTGAAAAAGTACATTGAAGAATCTGCTCAAAAGAATGAAAACGTGAATGAGTGTCAGGTGCAGTTGAAAGATTGTTGTGATAAGTTGGGTAATGTTTTTGTTGAAGTATCGGGTGTTGCTGTATGCAGAATGTCAGTGACAACAAAAATTGATGAGTCAGATAATGCAAAAATGGAATCTTCGTGCTCAAATTCACAAGAGAGAGAGGTACACCAGACACAACCTGTGCAAGTTAATGCAAAGGAACACTCCATGGAAGCTTCGGATGTACCCAAGATAGAGATGCACCCATCACAGCCTGTGCATGTTAATGCTGAGGTAAGTTGCATGGAAGTTTCTGCTGTACCTAGTTGTGCATCTTCTACTCAAAATGATGATTATGAACTGCATGAGTACGCTGCATTTGTGCCTGATGATTCCCTTACCACTGAGCTTAACATATATAAGGATCAGGTTGCCATCTATGAACAGCGTGCTAAGTTTGAGTTAACTACTCGTGAGCAGGAGTTGGATAACCAAATGCGTACAATTATTAGAAAAAGTAATTTTAGAGAAGAAGTGTTAAAACAAGAGTTAAACTCCTTACATGAAAAGCTTTCTAAAACTGCTAAGCAAAAACAAGAACTTCAAGAAAATGTTAAAATGCTTAAGCAAGAATTTGTGCTAAGGAATCAAAACTTTTGAATAATTTTTCTAATCTAAAAACTTTGAAAAACAAGCTTGAAAATAAGTTGTACGTACAAGGAAACACCATTCAAACTGCTCACATGATTACTAAGCATAGAGTTCTAAGTGACAAACATAGTGTTGCCTTAGTTGATGAACCAAACCCTGAGGCTTGTAAAAAGGCTAGAGAAGCTCATAAGGTACTGTATGATGGTAATGAGATCCTTAAGCCTAGATAAAAACCTAGTTGCGCTGAGTGCACTAAGGAAGATAAGAAATCAGATGAAGTCACTAGGGAGAAAATGAATAAGAAGCTAGAAGATCCTGAGTGTAAAAAGAACAAGATAACGATAAAACCCCATGATTACACTAAGGAAAATTAGATATCCTTAAACATGTTTAAGCCTCATACTCTATTGACCCCTGAACAAGTGTTCTGGAAAAAGGATATGGACTTGCAAAGAGTTGAAAATCTTGTTGAAAAGAATCCCCCTTGTAGGAAGTTCCCTAAAGCGACTGTGTATCCTCCAAATACACCAATGCATTTAGTTCCTAGAACTATTGCCACTAAGAGCAAGACCTTAATCAGTCAATACGTTATTCTTCAACTATTTGTCGACTTTGAGAAAACTTGTAAGAAAAGGATCACACCCACTGGGATAACTGAAGGGGAAAGGGGTTTTGAGCAAACAAAAGAATGCTATCTAACAGAGGTCATGCCTTTCTTTAAACTACTAAAAGATCATTTTGAGAGTTTTAAAAAGGGGATAAAATCAGATATTAAAGAAATGGAAAAGGAATTTGATGCAATGATATTTGAGGTTAGTGACTATGAGCGAGAATTAAAATATAATGAGATTGAGAGGAATAACTTGCATACCTTGAATGAGAATCTTATTTCTGAATGTATTACTCAAGATGTGTTTTACACTGCTACGAATTGTTCCATTAATGCTTCTCAATTTCATGAATTATCTGTTGCTCTGAAAGTCTTCCATGATCGTGTCATTGAGCTTAAAAAAACTAATTCTAAATTGCATGAGAAAATTGAACAGGATGATCACGATAACCTGGTGAAACAGTTTTCTAAATTAGAAGTTGAGCATCTTGCTTTGCAATTAAAATATCAACATCTAAAAGAAAATGTTAAAACCTCAAATATCAAGACATCCTTGGATGCTCTTGAATTTGATGCAGTTTTTGAAATTAGCAAATGTGATGAACAGATTCGAGCTCATTGTAACACGATCAGAAGATTGAGAACCCAAGTCTCACAACTGAAAGGTGAAAAGAAGGATGTGACTGGTTCCCATATGCCTCCACCTTTAGATTATCAGAATTTCCAACTTCAAAACATAATTGATAACTTGCAAAAGGAAAATGATTGTTTTAAAGCTGATATTTCAAAGGTTAATGATCAAAACAAAGAGTTATGTGATTCATTTAAAGTTAATCATGATAAACAAATTGAAAAGATAACTTCTTTACTTTACGATATTGAGAATCTGAAGCGTGAGGTGAAAGGAAAGTTGTCAATCCCCAATTGCAAATACTCTGTTCCTAAGGTTTCTGCTTGTGATAAAAATGCTATCGATATGTTATATATTCCCCCACCTATTAGGAATAATGAACTTGCACATAAAGCATATCTCTCATACCTTAAGGAAAGTTTGAAGGGTCTCCGTGAGATTGTTGAAGATGAAAGATTAGAAAAACCTTTTGATAGTACTATAGCCTATGCCTGCATGGATGCCAAACGATCTCAGGAACTCTTAGAGTATGTAATTGTCACAAGTCCGAAATCTAGCAATAGGTGAGATAGAATAGTTGTGCCTTGTTCTATGCCTAAAGCCAAGCATATGACCCTTGATATGCCTTGTTCCATGTCTAAATTCAAGCAAGCAACCTGTGATGTGCCTCCTAGAATTTCAGATCCCAGCACTTCTAGACCAGGAATGCAGAAAGTAGTAAAGCCATGTAATGTTCCAATCGTTACTTCTACAGATGTTAAGATTGACACTAAAGTTAGCGGGTCAAAACCTAGAAGCAATGCAAAGAAGGATAGGATTACGCAAACTAAAAGTGTTCATGATAAGGAAGTGAAAGAACATCATAGGGAAAAGAAGTTTCATTTGAACAAAAAGAATCGTGTTAGTTCTAGTATTAGCTCTAAGCTTACTGAAATTAATTCGAGGCCTCATGCTATCTGCAAAACATGTAAAAAATGTTTATTTTCTGGTAATCATGATAAATGTGATGTGTTATTTCTGAGGTCTAAGATTCATAACCCAGTTAAGAAAGTTTGGAGAGCGAAACAGATTAAGCAATTATGGAAACCTACAGGGAATGTGTTTACAAATGTAGGATTTCAGTGGAAGCCCACATGTCGAATATTAACGAATGGCAAACCTTACCCCTTAGCTAGATCCACTATGCCTAGAATAGTGCCTGTTAAGGTTTGGAAGCCAACTGGTAGAATAATCCCATTAAGCACAAAATGTCATTTGACTAAGTCTGATGCTTCTACTAGTTCAGCTCCTAGGGATAATGCCATTGCATCTAGGGTTTCTGCTGATTCAAAGATTATTTGTGCTAACCAAAAGGAACCCATCAGCACGTGGGGATCCAATGTTTCCAATTCTTTGTCTTCGTCTGTTGTCCAAAGCAGGTCGTACAAATCGTCCCTTGGTATTTGGATTCGGGCGGCTCTAAACGTATGACTGGACTCTTAACAATGACGTCTGTTCACATCAGTTCAGGCCTCGTACTTCATCATAATGGCGTCTGCAGATAACACTTCAGGCCCCATTCTTCAAAGAAAAGAAAGGTGTACGCTTTAGTGCGCTTTATCTTCAAAAGAAGAGAAATCTTCATGTTTATGACCATTATCATCGACATTCTTCATCAACAAGCTTCATGTTTTCCCACGCTCTGTCAACCCTCAAGTGGATCTACGTTCATTGGTGTTTATTCTTATTCACTTGTTCAAATCAAAAATGGCAACTCCGCATGCAATTTTTGAGGGGGAGAAGAGTGCATATACTACATGTTGATGGATGCTTGATTTATGGTCGTATGACTCTCCTTCAACACCTAATGCTTCACCTACTAAGGATAACTGGGATTCATTGTTTTTCTAAGATATGATTGATGAGTACTTTCAATCTCCAACGAATGTTGATCATCTAGTTTCTGAAGCTCATGCTGCAGTTTCTACTGACTCAACAGGTTCACCATCTAAGAAGTACTTCTCAGAATTCTCAAGAAACCTTATCTCCAATTACTTCACAAGGCGTTGATAACGACTATCATGATGTTGTAGTTGCACTATTGAATAATGATCCGCTCTTTGGTATATCTTTGCCAAATCTTCACGGATTATTGTTCATGAATAATGATCCGCTCTTTGGTATTCCTTTGCCAAATCTTCACGGATTATTGTTCCTCTCATGGTGCACGTTATAAATCAACCACATGAACATTAAGGAAAATGACTACCTCATCCGCTCGAAAACATTATTGGTGAATCTTCCAAATCAGTTTCTACATGTATACCTTAAGGAAGAATGCATTGATGTTGAGGAATCATTTGCTTCGGTTCATTCAGTAGGTCAATGTACATCCGATTGTATGTTTATTCACGTGTTGGACATTTGACACAAGTTGATTACTTCAGAGTTAATCATTTATCACTTATTTGAGATTGAAGTTGACCTTCACAAAGGCGTGTTCTTATTTGATAACTTGCTCGGGCTTAAGAATTTGAGTTGAAGGCTTGGTTTATCTAGTTACCAGCAGTCGGAGTGGATGGTTGAAGACCTGGTTAACTATCACTATTAGGAGTTACGTTGTATTACTCAGTGTCACATGCAGATGATGACGTGGATAATATCAAGAGGTGTAAATGTCTCATACTTTGTTTGAGTGTGAGTACTTAGAGATTTGCTTGAAGCATAGATTCTCGACACCGTTCTTCCTTCTTTAAGTGCAAGCTTAAGACACAAATGCGGGGAATTCGACTTCAGTTTCAAGTTTGGTATATCGGGTTTTTCTTCAACAGTGGTCACTTCAAATTGTCTACATATGGGTTGATAAAGATAGTCAGAGAGAGTTTATGTAGCAGTTGATTCTCACAGGATTCATTTGGGCTATTTGAGTTCTTCTCACAAGATTTCAAGTTTATGGATATATTATGTTTTGCTGATTCTGAGGTAGTAAAACCATTTGGGGGAAGGATATATTATTCCAACTATTTGGGGGAAGTGGTCTCTGGAGACCTTTGGTTTATGTTACTTCAGTGTTCAGTTGGAAGAAATGTGAGAAGAATATTTGGAACGTGAGATGATACTGCCTATCGACATCTTATACACGGTTTATGATAAAGTGCTTCCGGTTATATGCACAACATGTTCACTTGATCGAGCTAATTCAGTTATTTCAGAGTTGACATCCACAGAGATGATTAGTGACTCAACATGTTACATGGATGTCATCGTCTCTACTCTTGTTGGGTACATGTGTACATTATGTGCTGATTGGTTATATGTTATATAACTGGAATGCACTTGGTAAAATAAAGATGTTGATATATTGTTCCCCTAAATAGACAACTGGTCAATCTCGAAGAGTAAGGTGTACATCGGGGATGCACAACAGGTTCATGTGATCGGTCGTAATCAGTTAATCCGGATTTGAAAACCACTGAGACGATCAATGTTTCAACTTGTTACTTCGGTGTTCTCGTGTTCTTCAGGGTGCTGAGCTTCAATCAATGAGACTGCTTTGTGATCTGTGCAAAACAGTCAAGTCTAAAAGACTAAAAACTGCTTAAACACTAATGCAATTAAGATCAGAGGAGTATAGAGTCTCCCCGGGTTGTTATGTCCCAGCGAGCTATGCAATGGATCAATCAACGTCTAGTGATCGAGAAATTTGAATGATAAAGGGAATTGTGATTATTATAACTAAGGAAAAGCCAACAAATTAAAAACGCCTTAAATGCAAATTAAAGAAAATTAAAAAGATAAAATCTATTAAATAAACGCTATCACTATAATTAAAATGATGTTTTTGTTTTTATGATTTTATAAAACTGAAATTAAAATCTACGCGACGTAAAAATTAAAAAGTGAAACTAAGTCAATATTAACCCTAAAAATATGAAAATGATATTTTTACAAACCTAATGATATAAGAAAATATTTAGAAAAAGAAAATTATTTTTAAGACTAATTATCTAATTAAAAACTATTTTTAACTATTAATTAATTACCTAAAATACAAGAAAATAGGAAATTAAGCTAGAAAAATAAAATTAAGACTTGGAAAAGTCTAAAATATCAAAATAGACTTTTCAAAACTATTTTTGTATTTTTGTGACTATTTATCTATTTTCTATGAATTTTAAACTATTAAAAACTAATTAAATCACTAAAAATTACCAAATGAACTATGAAAAATATGGAAAATTACTTTTTTGCCTTTTTATATTTATCTAAGCCTAAGAAAAATGAAAACTTATTTTTTTGAACCTTTTCTGAATTTTTTGTATTAAATGCTATTTAAAAAGTGCTAAAAACAAATAAAAATCAAG
>BPTQ01000007.1:322906115-322991605 GCA_019973895.1 Chrysanthemum seticuspe | reverse complement strand
GCTTTGTGAGTTATACCAAAGAAAAGCACCTCTGAGAAGATGGGGTACCAAACGACTGAAACGTTTAATGGTACGCCCATTGAAACACCACTTTCCCTACAGCAGGGTTGTCTTTTTATTTAAGAAATTTCTACACTTTGTAATAAAGACCCTGCTGGGGATGAACAAATTTTAGACACGCCTAGTTCAGTAGGCCGCTACACACATACCAGTCCTTCGGCAACTGTAAGAGTTCCGAACGGTAAGACCTGGATGACCCCCCGTAGTATCGGGGTTGATGTGGCGGTTCTTCCACAAACCCAACGGGACTTGAGCTTTCCCGAGAAAATCTTCAATCTTGAATTGAAAAGAAGGACTCGATCCCCAACGTTGAAAACGCGGTTTTTGATTTTTGAGTCATGAATCTTCTTTGTCTTTTGTTTATAGATCAAAGAGTTCTCGTAAGCTTGATCACGGAGTTCATTTAATTCATTCATTTGAACTTTCCTATGATCACCCGCTGTCTGAATATCGAAATTAGCATGCTTCAAGGCCCAGTATGCCTTGTGCTCGAGCTCAACTGGTAGATGACACGCCTTCCCGTACACCAGCTTGTATGGAGTGCACCCGATGGGTGTTTTGTAAGCTGTACGGAAGGCCCAGAGTGCGTCATCTAGCTTATCCGACCAAGAGGCACGGTTTTCGCCAACCGTCCTCTCCAAGATTCTTTTAATCCCCCGGTTAGAAACTTCCACTTGCCCACCTGTTTGTGGGTGGTACGCAGTAGAGGTACGGTGAGTTACACCATACTTTTGCATGACTCTTGCAAATTGGTCATTGCAGAAATGCGTACCACGATCACTGATTATGGCTCGTGGAGTTCCAAACCTAGCAAATAAGGATTTCAAGAATTTCACAACAACTCGGGCATCGTTGGTGGGTAAAGCTTTAGCTTCAACCCATTTTGACAAGTAGTCAACGGCCACGAGTATGTATTTATTTCCGTGGGAAGAAGGAAATGGCCCCATAAAGTCAATGCCCCAGATGTCAAAAATCTCACACACTTGAATGGCATTTTGCGGCATTTCATTCCTTTGTGAGATATTCCCGTGACGTTGACAAGCGTCACAAGTTTTGACGAATTCATGGGCATCTTTGTAGATCGTGGGCCAATAGAATCCAGAATCAAACACCTTCTTGGCGGTGTAGTTGGGGCTATGATGCCCCCCAGTAGGTCCAGAATGGCAAGCCTTGAGAATGTCAACGGCTTCCTGACCATACACACATCGCCGGATGACTTGATCCGCACAGATTTTAAACAAGTAGGGGTCGTCCCAGAAATAATGTTTCACATCTTTAAAGAATTTATTTTTCTGTTGGGACGACATCCCTTTCACCACAAAGTTACCCGCATGGTAATTTGCAAAGTCAGCAAACCATGGGGTAGAAGAGTCTCCACGAAAAGAAACCATATTGAGTGTTTCGAGAGGAAATGTTTCATTGATTTCCTTTTTCTCAAACACATTCTGGTGAGGGTTCTCTAATTGGGAAAGATGATCAGCAGCCAGGTTCTCAGCTCCTTTTTTATCACGAATGATGATATCAAATTCTTGTAGGAGGAGAACCCAACAGAGCAATCTCGGCTTTGCATCTTGTTTTGCAAAGAGATATTTGAGTGCCGAGTGATCCGTATACACCACGCATTTGGTCAAGATAAGATATGGCCGAAACTTCTCAAACGCATACACCACCGCTAATAATTCTTTTTCCGTAGTGGTGTAATGGGTCTGAGCTTCAGTCATAGTTTTGCTCGCGTAGTGGATTGGCTGGAAATGCTTGGTTTTGCGTTGCCCCAAGACTGCACCGATTGCAAAATCACTTGCATCGCACATGAGCTCGAAGGGTAAGTCCCAGTCGGGGGCAACTAGAATGGGTGCTTCCGTAAGCTTTTTCTTAAGTGTTTCAAAAGCTTCGATGCACTCAGGAGAGAAGATAAAAGGAGCATCTTTTTCGAGAAGATGGGTCATAGGCCGGGCGATCTTAGAGAAATCTTGAATGAATCTACGATAAAACCCGGCATGACCTAGAAAACTCCTAATACCTTTGACGGTAGTAGGATGAGGTAGTTTAGCAATGACATCAACTTTTGCTCTATCTACCTCAATCCCATTCTTAGAAATCTTATGGCCGAGGACTATGCCCTCTTTGACCATAAAGTGGCTCTTCTCCCAGTTTAGACATAGATTGGTGTCTTCACACCTTTTTAGCATTTTGTCTAAGTGGGAGAGACATGTATGAAATGAGTCCCCAATGACCGAGAAGTCATCCATAAACACCTCCATAGTTTCCCCGATCATGTCGTGGAAAATGGCCATCATACAACGTTGGAACGTGCCAGGAGCATTGCATAAGCCAAAAGGCATACGTCTGTAGGCAAACGTCCCGTATGGGCAGGTGAATGTAGTTTTCTCTTGATCCAGCGGATCAATGGGGATCTGAAAGTAACCCGAGAAACCATCAAGGAAACAATAGTACTCGTTCCCTGCTAATCTCTCAAGCATCTGGTCCATGAAGGGTAGAGGAAAATGGTCTTTACGGGTGGCTTCGTTTAACTTTCGATAGTCAATACACACACGCCATCCCGTAACCAATCGAGTTGGAATCAACTCGTTTTCTTCATTCGTGACAACAGTAATGCCACCCTTTTTTGGAACGCAATGAATTGGGCTAACCCAAGGACTATCAGAGATCGGGTAAATCAGACCGGCATCAAGAAGTTTGAGAACCTCTTGTTTGATAACCTCGTGAATCTTAGGATTCACCCTTCTCTGACTTTGGACTGCTGGCTTGAAGTCATCCTCCATTAAGATTTTGTGAGTACAAAACTCAGGGTTGATACCCTTAATATCGGAGAGTTTCCAAGCAATTGCGTGCTTGTGTGACTTCAAGACCTTTATGAGAGCAGTTTTCTCCTCCTCAGTTAAGTCTTTAGCAATAATGACGGGTAATTTATCATCACCCTCCAAGAATGCATACTCGAGATGAGGAGGTAGGTCCTTAAGTTCAACCTCGGGAAATTCTTCAGTGGATGATTGCACTGATTTGATTTCCTCAGTCGTGATTTCTTTCGGCGGGAGTGAAGGTAATGGATCTTCATTAAGCAATTGCTCAAGATAAAGAACATCCCCCTCCGAATCATACACACCATCAATTCCGGGCGGAATTGATTCATCAGTAGCCAGAAATTCATCGATCTCTTCCAGAAGGAAGTCACCTCCCTCAAACGGAGTGAGAGAGGGGGAAGAGTCGGCAATGATAGGCTGAGAAGATGTGGTGGAATTCCCACCCACAGAATTATGAAGATAACCAAGAAACTCTTGAGAGTACTCCTCTGAAGCAATATCAATTAAATCGACTCGATTAACTGATTCAGTATCATAATTTGAGGAGTACCTCGAAGTCTGATCGAGGTTAAAAGTAACAGCTTCGTTACCCACACGCAAAGTGATCTCTTGCTCAAATACATCGATGAGAGCACGGCCAGTTCTCAGGAATCCTCGTCCAACAATGAGAGGAACCCGATGATCGGCATCGAAATCAACGACCACAAAGTCAGCCGGAAAATGGAACTTTCCTACTTTCACAAATACATCCTCGGCAATGCCAAGAGGACGCGAGATAGAACGATCTGCAAGCTCAAGAGTCATGCAGGTAGGAATAAGTTCCGGAAGAGACAGTTTCTTCCACACTGAATATGGCATCAGATTGATGCTTGCACCAAGATCGGCAAGGGCAAAGCATTCAATCATCCCAGGAAAAACACAAGGAAGAAGAAATTTTCCGGGATCTCCTAGCTTCTCGGGAAGCTTCTTTAACAAGACTGCTGAGCAATTCTCATTCAAAGGAGTCTTAGCCATTTCAAATAGCTTTTCTTTGTTGCTCAGCATATGTTTCAGAGTAGATGCAAATTTGGGCATTAACATGATGGCATCCGTGAAGCTTATGTCAAAGTGAAGCTCTTGGAAAATTTGAAAGAATTTTTCCATTTGGTGACTAGCTTTCTCGCAGAGCTTTTGCTCATGTAAACGCGATGGGTAAGGAATAGAAGATTTGGATTTCTGTTTCTCAACAGGAGCTACAGGAGGTTCAAAAACAACTCCTTGATTTGACTTGGGTTTCTGGACCACTTGAGGTTGGACTACCGAAGGTTGGACGTGTGAGGTACTTCGTGGACTTGAATAATGCACCTTGTCCGTTGTTTCCTTGGTAACTTGACTCATTGCCACAGGAGGAGGGGGCATTGGAGTCGTAGGTCCATTGTGTTTTGGAGGTTCGCTTTCCACTACCTTCGGGATAGAAGAAGAAGAAGAGGTAGTAGGAACAGCAGGTCCAGCATATGAAGCACCACTTCGGGTTGTGATCGCCTTTGCATCGCCCCTCGGATTAGCGATCGTGTTGCTAGGTAGAGTACCTGAGCCCGAGGGTCGATCATTTAAAGACTTCTTGATGTCAGAAATTTGGCTGACCAACAACCGATTCATTTCCTCTTGGGATTTCATGAATTGTTTCAACAAGTCATCAGATGATGGGCCAGTTGGAACAATGGCTTGAGTTTGCACAGGGAAATTCTGGCCTCTATTGTTGGGATTAGGGCCTTGATTCTGAAAATTCCCTTGATTGTTTGCATGAAAATACCCTGGGTTGAAGTTTCCCTGACCTGGGTTTCTATTGAAATTTCCTTGGTGTTGGAAATTTTGATTCTGATTTTGAAAACCGTTGTTTTGATTGAAATGACCTTGGTTTTGAAAACCTTGGTTTGGTCTGTTTTGGATTCTGATTACGGTTTTGATTTTGATTGAAACCGGGAGGTCCAGAGTAGTGGTTAGGACGGTGGTTCGGGTCTACAGGAGCACGATATTGATTGCCTCCTTGATTAGACATCCCGCCCACAGCATTAGCTTCGAAGGGGTTACCATCGGTGGCCATACAATTATAGTAAGCATGGGGGCCACCACAGGTAACACAAACTTCCACTTTCTTAACTTCCGCAGGAGGTGAAGTTTGTGGAAAAGAGACTTTCTTCTGGTTGGAAAGAACCAAAGCTTGAATAGCTTCCGTGAGTTTATCAATCTTAGCATCGGTGCTAGACTGACTCACGGGCGATGAAGAAGAAGAAGGACCAACACTGACTTGGGAAACAACCGGCTTGCTTCGTGCAGTGCGGACTTTAGACTTGTTTTCGATAATCGCTAAAGCTTCTTTAACAGTTTTGCTTAGGAAATTTCCTCCCGCGGAGGAATTGAGAGAATCTTGATCAGATTGACTTACTCCATTATAGAAAGTATCGAGTTGCATCAACTCGGAGAAACCGTGGTGAGGACATTTGCGAAGCAATTCCTTGAAACGATCCCACGATTCACTGAAGGATTCATCAAACTTCTGAGTGAACTTGATGATTTCATTTTTAAGACTCGTGGTCTTGGAAGGTGGATAGAATTCATTCACAAATTTCTTCACCAGATCTTCCCATGTCTCTATTGATTGAGGGGGTTGTTTTTCAAGCCAAATCCGGGCTTGCCCCTCAAGAGAAAACGGGAACAGAAGAAGCTTAACAGCATCAGTAGGGACATTCTTATACTTGATGGTAGATGCAATCTTGTTAAACCATCTTATATGAGCATGAGGATCATCCCGCTCAAAACCGTAGAACTGATTTGAGGTTACAAGGTTCAGTAACCCGGTCTTGAGTTCAAAATTTTCAGCCACGATGGCTGGTACAACGATAGCATCTCCATACCCGTCGATGGGTGCCTGGAGAAGCTCGCACATAGGAATCTCATCCGCCATGATAACGGGAGTAGTGCGAACTGTCCGGATCTCAGATCCGACTGATGGAGCAGAAAGTCTGCGAGCACGCCTTCTTGGAATCTTGACAAGCTCACGAAATGGGCTCACAGATCTAGAAGAGCGAGTGCGCATACACAAGAGTTAACTCTAAGGAAACTCAGAGTTAAGGAGAGAAATGGAATTATGAAAATCTTTCAGATGAGGATGAGAATTATGAAGACGTTTGTAAAAAATCAGGGTGAGAAGAATCTTTATGGGTTTCTGGTCCTGAAACGTCGATATCACAACAAAATCAATTAACACAAAATCGAGGCAAAACAACAGTGAACTTTACCAATAATCCTAAGATGAATGGCTTATTTGAAAAAGGTACACCAATCACAAGGACACAAAGGCAAGTTTTATATCTTTAGTTCGGGAACTTATTATGGTCGCACCCCCAGTTAGGTAGTGCACTGCCTTGGTTTTCGGTGGTAATCTTTTAAGTTGTTAATTATTAAAGAAAACGACGATTCTTTTTGTATTTTTATTTTTGATACATATATAGAAACAAAAGAAAAATATTTTTGTGTTTTATACGTTTTTGCTTGTTTTTGGGTTTTTGGATTTTTTAGAAGAAAATATGGATATATAGATAGATATGGATGATATAAACAAAGAGTGAGGATTTAAACAACTAATCTGCTACACGGAAGATAAATCAGCACAGCTCCCCGGCAGCGGCGCCAAAATTTGATCTGTGCAAAACAGTCAAGTCTAAAAGACTAAAAACTGCTCAAACACTAATGCAATTAAGATCAGAGGAGTATAGAGTCTCCCCGGGTCGTTATGTCCCAGCGAGCTATGCAATGGATCAATCAACGTCTAGTGATCGAGAAATTTGAATGATAAAGGGAATTGTGATTATTATAACTAAGGAAAAGCCAACAAATTAAAAACGCCTTAAATGCAAATTAAAGAAAATTAAAAAGATAAAATCTATTAAATAAACGCTATCACTATAATTAAAATGATGTTTTTGTTTTTATGATTTTATAAAACTGAAATTAAAATCTACGCGACGTAAAAATTAAAAAGTGAAACTAAGTCAATATTAACCCTAAAAATATGAAAATGATATTTTTACAAACCTAATGATATAAGAAAATATTTAGAAAAAGAAAATTATTTTTAAGACTAATTATCTAATTAAAAACTATTTTTAACTATTAATTAATTACCTAAAATACAAGAAAATAGGAAATTAAGCTAGAAAAATAAAATTAAGACTTGGAAAAGTCTAAAATATCAAAATAGACTTTTCAAAACTATTTTTGTATTTTTGTGACTATTTATCTATTTTCTATGAATTTTAAACTATTAAAAACTAATTAAATCACTAAAAATTACCAAATGAACTATGAAAAATATGGAAAATTACTTTTTTGCCTTTTTATATTTATCTAAGCCTAAGAAAAATGAAAACTTATTTTTTTGAACCTTTTCTGAATTTTTTGTATTAAATGCTATTTAAAAAGTGCTAAAAACAAATAAAAATCAAGAAAAATAGTAAAACAGCTGAGAAAAATCTGAAAATTTCAGGGAAACTCCAAAATAATATTAAGAAGCTATGAAAATTGGAAAAACAAGTGCTTGTGTACAAGATTATGGAACTGATGTGAGAGTGCTTATTGAAATAAGCACTAAATAAGCCAAATGATTAAGACAAGCCACCAACTGTTAACAGAAGTTCTAATAAGCTATATTAACCAAAATCCAACTAAAATCAACAAGCTATAACTGCTGAATGACAAAATGCAAGGATTTGATGATTATGAAATTAAGCTCAAAACAGATTTGGGTGCTAACTTGCAGACCCAAAATAAGCAACCAAATAAGCTACAAACTAAAAACCAATGATTAAGATCTAAACTAGACCTAAACAACTACTGATAACCAAAAGACCAGACCTTGAAAAGCTTTTGTAAGCCCTGTGCAGGCTTGCACAAAAGCTGAGAAAACCACTCAGTCAATACTGAGTTGGAGCAGGGCAATAAGTACCAACTTTGAGCTTATGCAGAAGCTTATTCAGGAAGCTTAAGCTAAAACCAGATGTTAGGTCTTATAGACCACCTAGAGCACTACTTGTAACCAAAAATTCAGACCTTGAAAACCTTTAATGGAACCTGTGCAACTGCTGCACTTTCTGCACAAAACAAGTTTTTGACATTTTGACTATATTGAAAAACCAGTTACCAGTTGACTTTCTTGAGATTTGGATCCAATTAAATGACTGATTTTGAAGTAATATGATGTAATGAAGCTTTTACAACCTTTGTCTATGACTTTTAATCACAAAATGAGATTTTGATTTTCCAAAAATCTCAACAGTCCACTGTTGAGATTGTTTAAGGTGGATTTTGACTTATGCAAGTACTAAACTCAAAAGTAAGACAGATAAGGACTCAAATGAGTCTAACAAGCATGAATAAACAGAAATCACTCACTGCACAACCCTTAAAAGCAGTTAAACCTAATGAGCCAAACACCCTTGTATACCATTGATAAGCACTTAAAATGAGATTACAACAGATTCAACTCACATCATTGATCAAACTAAGATTATATATCCTAAATACAACTGTAAAGACAGATTGGAACCAGTTTTAACTACAAAATCAAACAATGCAAAGAAACTTGAAAATGACTTACAAAAGTCAAAAGCTGCTATAGCTTGCAAACCAGTGAACCAAGATCTCTAACCTATTTAAATCAACCCACTAGACCTAAATCAACCCATTTCCATAGCTGCTTCACCATTTGACCAATTCCATTGCCATATTGACCCATTTTGACTTTCGTTGACCAATATCCAATGTAGTTTAGAATTTGAGCACAAGCTTATAACAAGGTACCATAAGCTGAAATGAATCTATTTAAGCTTAAGAATAAGCTAATAAGAGCTAGCATACAAGATTTAAAGATAGAAATTTTCAACAGTGGATACAAAATGAGAATTGTAACAATAACTGAAAATTGATACTTGAATTGAGTTTTAAAACACTTAAATACTTTAAGTTAACACAATTTAACAAAAGATTACAAACTTGATACTAAACTAAAGCTTTTATGTAAAAAACGACATAGATAAAAATTTTAAAACTAGAAGACTACTTTTCTTGCTTCCTTATGCTCCTTTTTATATCCCAATCTCTTTATCTCTATTCTCTGATGAATTCCCAACAATTTCCTAGCCATTGGATGGCTTGAATCAATCTCAACCGTTTAAATGGTTTTTGGCGCCAAAATGGTTATTTGACAGATAGGAGAGATTGAGTGAAATGGGGGAGAGGCATTTATTGCATTTGGAGTTTGGTGAGGTGGGGGGGGGGGGGACAGGAAGGTGATATGGTGAGGCTAGGTGGTGTGTTGGTGGCTGGGTATGGTGGGCAGACAATAGGGAGGGAAAACGGGGAAGAGGGTGAGACTGGTTTGACTGGTCTTTGACCAGATATTATAAAGGGGGGGTCAAGTTTGGATTATGACAGGGGGTCAAAGATAGGGCAGGGGTCCAAAATTGGTTTAAAGCTTTAAATGACAAGGGACCCAAAGTGTAATTGCTGAAATTCAAAGGACCAATGCTGCCAATTCAGAAAAGTTATTCCAAGGACCACAAGTGACAACCTTCAAAAGTATAAGGACCAATATTGCCATTTTGCAATTTTCCAGGGGCCATTTCTGCCAATTTTGAAAGTTGAAGGACTAAACCTGTAATTTTCTCAAACTTTTGATATTTTTCACCAAAGGACTAAATTTGACAACTTATGATTTTAAAAGGACCTTTGGTGACTTTACTTTTGAAATTATGGCTCAGGGACTATTTTTGACAATTTTTGAAACTTGGGGGACTAAAACTGCAATTTTTGCAAATTTGATATGTTTTTCATCTGATTTTGATATTTTTGATTTTAAAACACATAAAACACTGATTTGTGATATTTTGATCATTTTGATGTGTTTCTGAGTGTTTTCAGATGATTTTGCAGTTTATATTGTACAAAAATGATGAGTATTTAGACACTCATCACTTTGTATTCAACTCTACTTCTTAGGGAAATGGTCTTTATTCGATGTTTGTCGGTTTAGGGGGAAGCTACCAAAGATTCAAATTGTGAAGGCTCATGTCCAGACGATTTTCTTAGAAGCCTCGAATGCTTTGGTGGCGAAAGTTTAAGAGATGTTGATTCCTTTCTTCTACAACGTGCTGAACGATATATTTATCTCGGTACTCATTTCATCATTCTATTAAACTAATTCATCTCTTGTAAATATTTATTCGAAAAACAAAATACAAAATCATAAAACCTTCAAAAAATCAAATAGAAAAATATAAAACTTTCAAAATCCATAAAAATTTGAAAATTTCGAAAAATCTTCAAAAAAAAAATATTGTCATTTTGTCTTGTTTCTCTCGATTCGATAATATCTACGGTCTTGATGTTGTCATTCAAAGAATGACACGGGACTTTAGATGTTGTTTGAATTTTTATATAAAAAAAATCAAAAAATCAAAAAATATTTTTGGTAGAAAGAGAAAAAAATGGTTTATTGTCATATCAGGCAGTAACCCGCTTTTCAAAGAAAGAACAGAGCCATACTTTATCATGTTTTCAAAATTCCATGCTCTGATTCTATAAACATTTATCTTTTGAAAACCAACTGCTTTGAAAAAATAACTCGGACTCTATTTTTTGATAATCATCTGGATTTATTTGGCAAAATATCTATCTCTCAAATCAACAACCTATGTTATTGATTGAGGGGGAGAATGATTTCAATTAAATTAAAAAGTTATTTGTCATTCAATTGTTTTTCAAAAGATATTCATGCATGTTTTATCAATGGAGTTTAAAGTTTTAAAATCCGATCCTTATCAGTTAAAACGCTTTCATAATCAAGTCATAATTCCACTCAAAATCTTTCAAAATCAATTTAAATCTATAAGAGATCACAAATCTCAAATGATTTGATAATTGTGATCGGGGGAGACTGTGTAATTTAAATTGGATTTAAACTGATAATTCGGTAAATGGTTTTATAAGGATGTACAAGCTCTCCTTCCCACATGTGACAAACGATTTCAAATTTTCCATGCACATGTTGAGGGGGAGCATCTATCTTAAACCTATGATTTGAAACGTGATCACTTATCTCAATGTGCAGGTTCCCTCTAGTATGTGCAAAACTCTTTTCAAACATCAATGCACATATTGAGGGGGAGCAAACTTGTGAAAACCTCATCCGTCCTCAAAATGCTTTATCTACTTGATTCGATTAGGGAAGTGATGTTGATATTTTTTAGAAAATGGTAATCAAAGAAGTTAATTCTTTCTCTTGCCTTTGTGTGGAAAACTATTTCAGATACTTGATTCACATGTTGAGGGGGGAGTTCTTCTTCTAAAAATATCAAAAACAATTCAGGTACAAAATGCTTTGATAATATATCACAAGTATCTGGATTGATTTTCAAATGGTTTTCAATTAGTTCCTATGGCAGATGAACAATAACAAATAGACCGACCAACTTTACTTTATGTACGGTGATATAAGGATGATAAGGTTAGGTATTGGTTCCCATGATCCGCCAGAACCAGAGGGATCTACCCAGGGACAATCCACTAGTTAGTGTAGAAGTCCTTAGGTATGATGATAAAAGGAGAAAAGTGAGATATGGGAAGAGTGCGGACTGAGACAGAGCAAGTACTGGAACAAACCCAACAAGGTTATTGCTATGAAGTCTCGGTAAGCACTGAAGGGGTTGAAGAATTAAAAAGAATTGAATAAGAAAAGGGTGAAAACAAATAGCCCTCCATATATTCAACCTTAGGGCAGAAACCGGGTTCAATTCATATGCTACTTATGGTAACATCGGTATTGAAGACAAGACGTCATGGACCCAGTGACGCACTGCACTTCAACTTTCCAAACCACTCAAGTTCCTCTTAAAAGGACTTGTTTCATTCTCACGGAGAACCGACATTATCTATCGACTTTCTCTTAGAGATTGTTGATATTGAAGAAGGAGACCCTCTCCCTAGTCTCCGATATAGGATCCAAATATGCACAAAATTGAGTCTAGAGCCACGAGATCATCAATAAATCTCATTAGGACACGTTCAATGAAGACTCTCTGTTTCACACAATGTGGAAAGAGAGATTATATCTTGAGTCCTACGCATTATCCTTGTGGTATTGCCAGAACATCTGAGTGATGTGTTTACATAATTACAATGAAGATGGAAATCCTTCTGGAGCCAACATCTAACAAGCTCCTGGTAGGTGGCATGTGAGATCTATCAAATAGATCAACCATGTGACAACTGAACAGAAACAATGGAGAGATTCAATCTTTTGAATCAATCCTGGTTCAGGTTATGGATTGACGGATACCTTTGAAAAACCGGTCTTTGTGAATAAAAACTCTTTTCTCTAGCACATTGACCGTGTTCGAATATTTCAAATCAAAAGGTGTTTTATGATTGATAATTGATTTTCATTAAAACCTTCGTTGTATTGCAAAAACAATTTCTATTGAGCAATACATGATTGTTTTTCAAATCACTTTTCATCAATCAGTGGACTTAAATTCGCTGATTTACTCACTCCGTGTTGCCTTCTTTGAGACGTTTCGGTTTGAGAACAGCTAGAGCAGCTGCGAAACCCTGTCAAGGAAATTCTTCGGAATTATACCTGATCACAGACAGTACTTGTACTGATCAACGGGGAACTGTGGGCCGTGTACCTCAATTCATCGAAAGTGATCATAGACACTTTCGTACACTTTATTGCTAACTGTCTTATGCTGGTACACCCCGACGTTTGCAGCTGATCAGAATGGAGCGGTCAATCCATAGCCGCATGCTCACACTACACATTCATCTCAAAAGAAATCATGATAAGTGCATCAATGACTCTGATATTTTCACTCCATGCTTCTGCTACGCTGCTGCCAATATCATGAATCAACGAAAGCTTCCGTTACTCTGATGAGAAGATATCATGATCCAGAATGTGAGCATGTCGGTCCGAAAGTCACAACATCACATAATACCAACACCACTATGGATGTCTCAGAGATTTTTGTTAGCTGATGATCTCAAAAGATGGCTTAAAATTATTATCACGTGGATCAGTAAAAGACCTCCACGTGGATTAACCAAATATGCAATGAGTGGAATCAATGACTACGAGCTTCGGAGCAAAGTACTACATCAAGAATGCAAGAACAATTGTTAATGTAATATCTGTTTGTATTCAATGTAATTTTAGTATATGTTTGAGATGACCTCCCTTAGGGGGAGATTGTTAGGAATTAGAAATTCCAGGTATTGAAGAGTCGGTCACCTCAAGTATATGTAATCGTTAGAAAGCTCGTAGTCGTAGTTATTTTAAGCTAAGTAGTATTTAGTTAAGTAACACCGTGGAGGACGGACGGGTCTTTACCCACTGTATGCCTGATCCACAGCCCGTTGTGTGGCGTTTTATTGTAAGACTATAAATACTCTCTACCTTCCAAGGTAGAGAGTTGGAGCTCATAATAAGAATTTTCTTTCTCTTACTAAAGTTCCCTAAACCTCTAACTTTCTCTCTCTAAAAACCATCTTGTACGCCACTTATGATTATGGTTTAGTGTGTTTGTGAAATCCAATATCCTACAGGGGTAAAGATTGAAATAAGCACTATCCTCCTCATTCACATTTTTATCCACTAAGCCATTATCCGATTTACTGCTGATCATAGAGCCAACAACAGAGGCGCTAACCACTTTCTCAACAGCATCCCTAATTGTACTGTCAAATACCTTTTGCAAATCTTGAAGGTCGTTGTTTCTACTCACATAACGGCTTCGGCGGTTGTGTTGGTCATTAGGTTGGGGTTTGAGTGAAAGTGATTTATTTGGTGGTGGGTTGTAGAGTGGTGGTTGATTATCACCTTCTATAATGAAAAGTGATAGGATTACTAACAAAGGTCATGAAGAAGGGGGATAGACTACGAGGAAGCTAAAAATGAGAAAAAAATA
Source organism: Chrysanthemum seticuspe (assembly GCA_019973895.1). NCBI lineage: Eukaryota > Viridiplantae > Streptophyta > Magnoliopsida > Asterales > Asteraceae > Chrysanthemum > Chrysanthemum seticuspe. Next base: position 322,977,720 of record BPTQ01000007.1, on the reverse strand, counting down.
TCAATTGATAGGAATCAATCAAGGGAACCTAAATGAGGTAGACTCCAAACTAGCTATTCTATTCCCCGGCAGCGGCGCCAAAAACTTGATACGTGTACAACGCGCGTTCGGGGTCAAACGAACTTCCTTTTCGTTGAGTAAGTTTTTCAACACCCTAGGCAGTGAACCTAATTGTTGTAGTGTAGTATTAGGGTAAGCCTCGGGAATTGATATCGTTCTCTAGGGGAATAGGAATGCTAGTGAGAAATTACTACGCTAAGTTTGGGGATGAGGAAGATTATTTTTTATTCTTTTTTATATTTTTTAGAAAATTGAAATGTACGAATCTCGGGGTATTGGATTTGGGGGGGGGGGGTATTTCTACTAATTACTCTACTTATCTAATTATCTAAGCTAAGGTGAGGGTAGTCTATGTCTATTGTTGTGTGCTCGTATGATGATAAAAAAAATGTGTTTACCTAGATGCTACTACTCCCTAGTTATCTCCTATTGATGGTTGAATTATCATGTCCTTATTCTTAACGCGTTGTGTCTTCTAAGGTCGTAGTGTATGCGTTTTTTCCTAACTCTTTGAGACTACCTTAAGGTTATTGCCTACGAAATCTCTAGGATTCATAAACTAACTCTAAGGTTACCTTTGGATGTTTAGCCTACAATAACTCTAAGTGATTATAAACTAATGTTCACAAAGATTACTCAAGCATTAAAACACAACGAATGACCTATCGCAATACTAGGTCAATCACAATTAAGATAAAAGACAACCAAGCAATATTCAATACCTAGGTTTCATAGATCTAAGCAAACACACAAGTAAATTAGCCGGACATGGAAAACATGCAAGCATACACACAAACAAATAAAGACATAATTGAATTAATAAAGTAAATCACTTATCTTGTTGTAAAATAGGGTATGGAACCCTAAGATACTGCCCAAGCCAACCAAAGTTCATTTTAGGTTTTACTCCAAAAAACTACCTCTCTAAAAGTCTGAAAATTCGAATTCTATATATAGAGTTACAATATGTGACGGCGTCACTCTTTATTTGTGACGCCGTCAGATCACCGCCATTAGGTTTTTGTCTTGGCCACGTCAACTTTATGACAGCGTCACCTTATGGTTGTGACGCCGTCGGCTTCATCTTCTGACGCCGTCGGGGTCCAAATCTAGGCCTTCTGAGTTATGATGCCCTACTCTTTAAAACATGATGCCGTCTAGTGCAAAATAGCAATTTGGCTACTAAGTCGTCACAAAGTGTGTTGCTACGACGTCGCCATTTGACTGTGACGCCGTCACCTTCTGTTCCAGCAGCTTGAGTGTCTTGATTCTTGACTTTGGCCATTTTCTTCATATATTCGCGCCTTTTCGTCCGAATAAGTGTCATTCCAGCAATTTTCCTTCAAGAAACATAAAAAGTGAAAAGGAACGAAATTAAGCAGTAACGGATATAAAAGTGGTCGATTAAGGGCTTAAATGACCCCTCAAAACTTTACCTTTTAAATCCTTATCACTGAAGCATCTGTTAGGAGTTCTCTACACCTAGCAGATGAAGAGGGTATTGAGTATTATTCTGATTCTACAAATTTTGAAAATCTTGCGCTAATGGGTTATGAGAAGAAAATTAATTCTTTAAAGTTTTTGAAAGCAAACTTCTCCTCACACTGGAAATTCTTGATTCATACTGTCCTATAATGCTTAAGTCCAAAAACAACTTCTTGGAATGAGTTTGGTTTTAATATGGCATCTGCTATAATCTGCCTAGTCTTAAACCAGAAGTTTAATTTTTCTAAATTGATTTTTGGAAGTATGATTAAGAACTTGGATAAATCTGCAAATAAGTTTTATATGTATCCAAGGTTTTTGCAAATTTTCATGGATGAACAATTTTCTCAAAAGCAAATTCATTCAAGAATTTATGATCCACCTTCTCATAATAAAAAGATTTTTGCTAATATGTGGAGGATCGGTAACCAATTTTCAGGTAGAATAACACCACTTTTTCCAAATATGGTGTTACTACCTCTTTCAACACAGGGTGAAGGCTCAAGAACTCAAACTGATTCCTAATACACACCTAAACTTTTGGCTTCTTCCTCTCAACCTTAAAAGAAACACACCTCTAGGAAAGCTAAAAAGGATACTAAGCTACCTCATGCTGGTTGCAGATGAGATAATCATTCAGGAGGAGCATGATAGATTGAAAAAGGGCTGTCACTACTACTTCTAGCTTAGATGCATAGCAGGTCAGTGATAACATCACTAAGACCCAATCCAAGGCAACATCTAATGGGTGAAGTTCCCGTGGAACTGATTCAGGTGATGGAATCCCCAGGCACAAAGAAACCAGGGGGTCTCAGCTGCTCAAACTATTTAAGACCGAGTCTGAAATTCCTAGTGATTCACCTCTCAGGATAGTTAACACAATCCGAAGTGATGAGGGTAGTATGCAACAACTTAAGTAACTGATGGCACTTTGTACTAATTTAAAATAATAGGTCTTGATCTAACCCATAAGACATCTTCTCAAGTAGTGCAGATTGAAAGTTTAAAGATGAGGATCAGGAAGTTAGAGAGAATAGACAGGTTAAGAACCAAGAAGCTAAAAAGACTTTACGAAGTTGGTGTGTCTGCCAGGGTAATCTCTTATGAAGAATCTGATTTAGAGAATGCATCCAAATAGGGGAGGATAGATGGGGATGAGGGTATGGTAGACACTGAGCAGTTGGATGAAGAAATTGCGTATGATGATGGTAATGAGTTTGTTGTTCAAGATCAACAAGGGAATGTTGTTGAGATTGATACTACTGCTAAGCTAAAGGTTGATGTTGTTGATAATACTGATAAGGCTCTTGATGTTGGTGTTGATGAAGTTGCTACTGCTAAAATGGTTACAACTATTGGAGTTGATGCGGAGAATGCCATTGAAGTGGCTAAATTGATGGTTGAAACTTTGACACTTAATGCTGCTGATGTGCCAGTTAATACTGTTAGTGAAATAATTTATGTTGCTGGTGTATCTGTTAGTACTGCTGGTACTTCCACAACAACTGCTAAGGTTCCATTGGATGATGATGATATTACTTTGGTTAAGGCTCTTACTAGATTGAAGAAATCAAAACCAAAAGCTAAAGGAGTGACTATTAGGGAACCATCATCAACAAAAACAACAAGCATCACACAACAACAACAATCAGAAGGTAAAGGGAAAGGAAAAGTGATTGAAGAACCTGCTAAGCCTTTATCAAGAAAATACTAACTTTTGCTAGATGAAAAGAGGCTAAGAGATGGCAAGAGGTCTATAATGAAGAAAATAGGGTCATAAAAGAAAAAGCAAGACTTCACGCTGAGAAGGATGAGGCTAACCTTGCACTACTAAATGAGTGGGATGATATTGAAGCAAAGTATGAAGCTGACTATCTTTTAGCTGAAATAACAAGAAGAAAGAAATCAGTTGTCTGAGGCAGAACATGCTAAGAGGAACAAACCACCTACCAAAACTCAACAAAGAACCATCATGTGTACCTACTTGAAGAACATGGATAATTGAAAGCAAGCTCAGTTGAAGAACACAAGTTTTGAAAAAGTCAAAGAGTTATTTGATAAAGCTTTCAAGAAGGTGAACACTTTTGTTCTAATGGAAACAAAGCAGATGATAGAATCAGAAAATGTAGTGGAGGGTTCTAAGAGAGTAGGAGATGAGTTAGATCAGGAAGTAACAAAGAAAAAGAAACTTGATGAGCAGAAAGAGAAAAATCAAAGAGAATTGGATGAAAAGGACAAAGCTAAAAAACAAAAGTTAATAGTGATTGCTTCTGATACTAAGGAGGAAATAGTTGATGTTGTTCCTTTGAAGGTTAAAGCACCTGTTATTGGCTGGAAAACTAGGTATCATGGAAAGATATGTTGGTGGGATATAGTGAGAGCTGGGGACATACTCAGAGATTTAGCACTTTTGGATTGATGCTCAGGAGCTTTGATACTGAACATTTGGAGACTCTATGGGAGCTGGTAAAAGCTAAGTATGGATATACCAAGCCAGATGATATCTTGGATAGGGTTCTTTGGGGAGACTTGAAAGTGATGTTTGAACCTCATCATGAAGATAGCGTTTGGAGGGAACAATACAAGAATATAGTTTTGCAATGGAAGGTATATCAGTCTTGTAGAGTTCATACTATAGCTATGAATAGGTTTCAGTTCTATATGCTAGTTGAAAAGACATATTGGATTGAGTCCTGCAACATTTCATCAGATGCTTAATGGAAAAGTTAGAATTCAAATTGATAGATATGATGAAATGATTTACTGGTTAATCAAGAAGATGGAGTACATCCTACATCCAAAGAATAAGAAGTAAGGTGTTTGGAAGCATCCTCCTAGTGATTATCAATGCTTTGAAAGAAACTTGATGATTTTAGAAGAAAATATCAAGTTTAGGGGAGGATTTTTGGGTCAAAGACTTTCAGGTGCTACTACTGCTTATGTGGTTAATACTGCTCATGTTGATCAATGGAAAATACTCCAAGTGTTATTACTAATGTTGGTTATGTGTTATTGCTTCTTATTGAAGATTAAGACTGCTAGTGTATAATACTGCTGTTAGAAACTTCAAAGGAAATACACTAAGTCGAACCAATTATCAGATCAGTAAACCTGTTTAAACTCAAATGATAGACTTGCATAATTAGAAGTATGTCTTTATCGTTATAAAAAATTAAAAACTTGAAGCAAGGGAGGTGACCGGCACACCCACATTTTTTATTGGCACACTTCAGTGTATAACCAGTTAAAGCATGTTATATACAGAGTACAATTGTCTAATGCATATGGTAGAGTGTGGAAATAAAAAATATGAGTTTGCAAATCAATTCTTATTGTCAAATACACAAATCACCTATTTTTCATAAAAGATGCTAAAATAACTTGTCGTCAACATAGCTAAAATTTTTTAAAAGGAAAGATTAAAAAAAAGAAAAGAAGTATCACAACTTAAAAAACTTAATCTAACATCAAGAATGAACCTTATACGATTGTATCAATTTTCCATTCTCTTAGAAATTTGACAAAAATCTATCATATCTCTCTGCACACTCACGTGTTACTTTCAGTCTTTTACACACATATTTTTGTGTTGCTTCCTCCTTATATCAATATATTCTTCATCAATCAACCGGTTCTTCTTCAAACACCTAAATATACTTATAAATAGCATGAGGGTAAATATTTCTTGCTTTTGTGTTTCTACTTTCTACCAGCATATATTTCTCCAGTCCATGAAAGAAGAAATACATAAAAATTTTGTAACCATAAATGGTTCGTTTACAGCGGTGCCAGTGGCGAATACAGGATTTTGAACCATGTGTAGCACAATTTTTGGTTCACTTCGCGAATAATTGTTAATCTTAATTGTCCATATAATAGGATAAAAGATAAAAACAAGTTTCTTTTAGTGATTTTAGTTCGCACATCCACTTAATTTAAACATAGAATGTGAGTTGTAAAAATATTTTGAATGATAAATAAAACTAAACGTTTACAAACATAGTGTTTTACAAAATAGAAAGTAAATTACAGATTCTAAATTACTAATGGAAAACTACATAACTTTTGTGGAGCAAGAATTAAGAATATACATAGTACAATTAAGTTGACCCATATAGCCTAGCCCTTTTTGTGTACGCATTAAAAAACTAATTGATGATAGACATGACAAAAGGTTAGCTATAAGACAAAAGACTATCAAGGTATTTTAATAACCCAATATATTTCTTCATCTTCATTCTTTCTCTTTCAAAATAACCCTCTAAACCATATTTCTACAAAAAGTAGGTGTGTAAGATATTGGATTTCACATACACATCATAACATTAACACAATGAGCACATAGATGGTTTTAGAGAGAGAAAGAGTGGGACATTCTAGTAAGAGAAACTTGTAGAATATTAGATTACCAAAGAACATCCAACCCTCTACCTTGCAAGGTAGAGGGTATTTATAGGTTACAAACTAAACGACCTCCTGACGGCCTGTGGATCAGGGATACATTGGGTAAAGACCCGACCTTCCTCCACGGTGTTGTACTAATCTATTTTAAGCTACTAACTAACTAATTAACTACATAAAAACGTAACTAATGACAAATCTACGAGCTAACTTGTGCTAGATAATAGTTAGGGTGACCGACTCTTCAATACTGGAATTATCTAATTCCTAACAATCTCCCCCTAAGGGAGGTCACCCCATGTTTTACATTACAGAACCTAACATTCTATTCTTGACTTGGTTCTTGAGCTCGTAGACTTTCATACATCAACATCGTAAACTTAGTGCATAAGTGGTGCAACTTCAAAGTCTGCATAGATTTGTACTTTAAATTGGAGGTCCATTTCTGATCCACGTGATAGTAAATATGAACCAGCTTTTGAGATCATCAGCAATCAAAAATCTTTGAGACATCCATTGTGGTGTTGTGACTTTAGGACCGACATGCTCACATTCTGGATCATGATATCTTCTCATCAGAGTTGCGGAAGCATTAGTTGATTCATGATATTGACAGCAGCGTAGCTGAAGCATGGAGTGAAAATATCAGAGTCATTGATGCACTAATCATGATTTCTTTTGAGATGAATGTGTTTAAGTGAGCATGCGGCTATGGATTGACCGCTTCATTTTGATCAGCTGCAAACGTCGGGCGTACCTGCATACAACAGTTAGCAATAAATCGCACGAAAGTGTCTTTGATCACTTTCGTTGAATTGAGGTACACGGCCCACGGTTCCCCGTTGATCAGTACAAGTACTACCTGTGATCAGGTATAATTCTGAAGAATTTCCTTGACAGGGTTTCGCAGCTGCTCTAGCTGTTCTCAAACCGGAACATCTCAAAGAAGATAACACGGAGTGAGTGAACCAGCGAATTTTAAGTCCACTGATTGATGAAAAGATATTTGAAAAACAATCGTGTATTGCTCAATAGAAATTGTTTTTGCAATACAGCGAAGGTTTTATTGAAAATCAATTATCAATCATAAAACACCTTTTGATTTGAAATATCCGTACACGGTCGATGTGCTAAAGAAAAGAGTAGTTAAGCACAAAGACCGGTTTTTCAAAGGTATCCGTCAATCCATAACCTGAACCAGGATTGATTCAAGAGATTGAATCGCCCCATTGTTTCTGTTCAGTTGTCACATGGTTGATGTATATAATAGATCTCACATGCCACCTACCAGGAGCTTGTTTGATGTTGGCTCCAGAAGGCTTTCCATCTTCATAGTGAATATGTATACACATCACTCAGATGTTCTGGCAATACCACAAGGATAATGCGTAGGACTCAAGATATAATCTCTCTTTCCACATTGTATGAAACAGAGAGTCTTCATTGAAAGTGTCCTAATGAGATTTATTGATGATCTCGTGGCTCTAGACTCAATTTGTGCATATTTGGATCCTGTGCCGGAGACTAGGGAGAGGGTCTCCTTCTTCAATATCAACAATCTCTAAGAGAAAGTCGATAGATAATGTCGGTTCCCCGTGAGAAATGAAACAAGCCCTTTTAAGAGGAACTTGAGTGGCTTGGGAAGTTTAGTGTAGTGCGTCACTGGGTCCATGACGTCTTGTCTTCAATACCGATGTTACCATCAGTAGCATATGAAGTGAACCCGGTTTCTGCCCTAAGGTTGAATAAATGGAGGGCTATTTGTTTTCACCCTTTTATCATTCAATTCTTTTTAATTCTTCAACCCCTTCAGTGCTTATCGAGACTTCATAGCTAGAACCTTGTTGGGTTTATTCCAGTACTAGCTCAGTCTTAGTCCGCACTCTTCCCATATCTCATTTTTCTCCTTTTATCATCATACCTAAGGACTTCTACACTAACTAGTGGATTGTCCCTGGGTAGATCCCTCCGTTTCTGGCGGATCATGGGAACACATACCTAACCTTATCATCCTTATATCACCGTACATAAAGTAGAGTTGGTCGGTCTATTTGGTATTGTTCATCTGCCATTGGAACCAATTGAAAACCATTTGAAAATCAATTCAGATACTTGTGATATATTATCAAAGCATTTTGTACCTGAATTGTTTTTGATATTTTTAGAATAAGTGCTCCCCCTCAACATGTGCATCAAATGTTTGAGATCGTTTTGCACACGGAGGCAAGAGGAAGAAATTACTTCTTTGATTACCATTTTCTAAAAATTATCAGCATCACTTCCTTGATCAAATCAAGTAGATAAAGCATTTCCAGGAAGGATGGGGTTTCCATAAATTTGCTCCCCCTCAATATGTGCCTCGAGGTTTGAAAAGAGTTTTGCACATACTAGAGGGAACCCTTTATCATCAAAGGATTAGAAGCCATGTGATCAAGGTACCTTAAAAACATTTAAAGTTGAATTTGCAAAGAGAGTTCTCCCCCTTAATATATGCTTCGAGATTCGAAAATTGTTTAGCACATATAAGAGAGAAGTTTGCACACAAATTGGTCATCTTATCTTTTAACATCTTTCATATTTATATCACATTTTCTCCCCCGATAAAAAATCTTAAATCCTTTGAGATTTTGGATCTCAAGTGATTTAAATATGTATGAGGTAAAATATTTGTAGGAGAAAAATGTGTCCTATTTTATATGATCCAAAATGGACAACACAGATGTTTCCCCTTTTACAAGGGGAAACCATAGTACAAATCCTAGCACTATTACATGTATTACAGTTGTTCATATTTATTACACCACATATTACACATAGTTAAAAACACACCATAAACAGTATCCCGAAGAAGTCTTCATTCAGTCCTCTGAAGAAGTTTGTAGTAACCATCACAAAGCCTTCCACCAACAAAACTTTCAAGGCTGCGGAAGATCCTTCGTGTCTTGAGTCTTCGTCTGATTGCAGCAATGAAATGTTCACATCTCTTCACGTCATCCTCAGTCCAAAAAATGGTTTTAATCCAAGATTTCATATCAAGTTTGGCTTCTTTCACTCTGGTGTCAAGTTCTTCTTCGACCAATTTGAGCGTACCATCACTAAACTTGTAGAGTTCACATAGACGCATAAGCATACGAGATCCATATCTGTCGGTGAAGATGACGGCTCTAGGGGTGTCAAGGACTTTGTATTCTCGATGAAATTCATGCCCAGTTGCATTCCATTGAGGACTTGTAAGGTTGATCCTGGTTTGGTAGCTTTCAATGCCAAGCTGAAAGTCCTCAACTCGTTTTCGAATGACTAAGCCCCTGATCCAAAGAGTGACAGCTGCAGAGAAGGCCTTTTTCTCACGTACAGGTAAGTGCTCAAGGTGTCCTTGAAGATTTAAGAGATAGAGATCTTCGAAATCATTTGGCAGAAGATGTTTGAAGTCGTTCTCTTCAATAGTATACACTTTGAGGTCAGCTCTTTTAAGGAAAATCTTCTTCAAGTACTCATATCCATAGATAGGGAAGATCTCTACACTAACAACACTTAAGATTTGCAGCTTTGATCTGAAATCATTGCGTCTTTTATCAGCACCATGTCTTTCAATGTAGAACTTCTTCTTTTTGAACCACCAGTGAGAAATACCATAAGAAGCTGCAATATCATACTTTTGTTCTTCATTCGCCCAGAATTGATCAGGAACCATCTGCTCAAGCCCCTGATCAGAGTAGGTTGCAGCTTTCATCTTTGATATTGATAGAGCAGGTCTTCTTTCAGCAGAGCGAGCACACAGATAGTCGAAGTCATGATTGAAGAAGAATTCTGCCTGAATGGTCATCTGACCAGGTTCACCACCAAGAGGAAGAGATTTGTTGACATTGAAGCGACTGATTTGATCACTGACTTGGTCATTTAGCATCTTATGGCATTCTTCCATCTGATATTGAAGATGATTTGCATCTGAGTGGAAGACTTTGACAATTTCGTAAGCTTGACCTTCAAGATCTCTTGGTGTTATGGATGAGATGCTCTTCCGTTCACAAAACCATCTAATGAAACTTCCCATATCACCAGTGTAGTGTAGAAGAGAGTCTTCAGCTGGAATTTCGTAATTATTGGTGATAACTGATGCCCAATTGTTGTCAGGAATCATAGAGTCAGACTCTGGGATGGTCCATGTGGGTTCTGGAGAAGGAGGTCTATCTTCCACAATGCAACTTTGAATTGTGTCTCTTGAAGGTGCAACTCTGGATGTACTAGTGCGATTCCCAGCCATGTAAGAATCAAACCAGTCTTCTGAGGGCTTAGGAATATGCTTTGTAGATGCATCATCTTCATCTGGTTCTGAGTCCGCCATGACATGCGACTCTTCGTTAACCATTTGATCATCAGGAATAGAGGTGGACGTGGATGCGAACCTTGAATCAACCGTCGTCCAGGCAGCAGATTTTTTCTGAGTACTCTGTTCTTTTGTAGGATCTGATTGACTGGAAGACTTTGGCGGTGATGATGGTGGTTGTGATGGAGGTGTGTTGGTTGTTGTAGAAGGATTACCAGATCCAGAAGTTCCAGCGCCCCCCGTTGGTGGTGGGGGTGGAGGTGGATCTTTGCGATCCTTCATCAATGCTTCCATTACAATTGTTCTCCTTTTCTTTTTAGCTTCTTTTTCTCCGACATCAATCTTAAACTGCTCATAATTGTCGAACTTAATGGATTCTTCAAGTGCCTCATAGAGTTTACTGTGAACCTCATGCTTGTCCTCTTCAGCCTCATACATCCTTTCACACAGAGCTGCTCTCATATCGGTGATGGGGAGGTCCTTGAATCGTCTAAGAAGTGGAGCCTCCATACCCCATTCCACAGCATCCTTGACTTCTCCTTCAATAGCGGCAGTAACCCCTTCATTGAAGTTGAGGTGCTCCAATCTATAGACACGATCCACCAGAGAATCAACAGATTTAGGAAGTTGCCTTTCCAGAGCTTCTATCCTTTTAATGGCTTTATCTAGTAGTTGATCAGAGGTGAGAATCTGTGGAGGGGAAGCTGGTGGAGCCACCTCATCTGCAATTGTAATGACAGGTTCAGGGGTTGGTGGTGTTTGTACAGTTGAATGAGTAGGTAAGGGGGGTGGTGGAAGTGCAGTTGATAGTGAAGATGCAGTCATTGGAGGAATAGTTGACGTATCTTGCTGAATGCTGACATTATACATGGATTGTGCAGTGTCTAAGAATTTGTCATTAATGAATTGATCACCAAAAGAGAAATCTTCATCAAGATTCTTAAGTGAGGACAGAGAGTTAGTAGACAGATTTGGTTCATCCATCTTCAAGGTCTCATCAGATCTTGTCTCAAGGTTCTCCTGCGAGCCTTTTTGTAACAGAGTGTCAACATTCAAGCCAGATTGAGTCTCACCAAGTGTAAGAGATTCCTTAAACGTTTCAGGCACCTTGACCACTCCAGATTGTTCTTTTGCATGAGATGAATCTGTTCTTCTCTTCAGCTCATATTGATTTGTGGTGCTTGATGGAGATGATGAGATAGTTAACAGCATGTGAGCAGCTTGTTCAGTTTCAACACTTGCAACTCCTTTACCCTTGTCATGTGTAATTGGGGTTATTTGTCGAGGTAGTTGAGCGGGTTCTCTTAACACAATTCCACCTACTGGAGCTTTCACATTCTGACTTTCAAGGCTTTGCTGAATTCCAAGTTGCAGATCAGCATCATCTTCATCAGTTAACCTGGTAACATTCCTTGGTATCTCAGTGTTCTCACCAATTTCCTTTTCCACTTTCTTCCTTTTTACTTTCTGCTTCTTGGATGCAGTGTCAGACTGTTGTGACCTTTCAAGTCTCTTTTTAGGAAGAGAGGCATAGGATGCTTGTGAGGCTGACTTGGTCATGGGAGCATTTGGTTGTAGAGGAGAGGGTGTGACATCAGCAGAGAGTTTGGTTGCTCTTTTCTTGTATTGCTTGAAGTAGTCCTTCTTCTTGATATCTTCTGTGAGAAGACAATCAGGAATTGGCAATCCAAATACTTCTTTATCCGTACCTCTAGGAACATATTTCAGGTTTCCTAAAACAAATTCATCTTCTGCTTTGTGTAAAGTTGATTCAGACCTAGGAGTGAAGTTGTGATTTTGTTGCAAATACTGGATAACAAGCTTAGAAAATCTGATGCTGGGAATTACAAGCTTGTTCTGTTTCTTTCGACCTTGAGCATTGTTCTGGAAATAGGTTCTATCAGATATGAATGTGTTCATTGATAAAGAGAATTCTTCCCAAATACGATCTGAGACATTCACATCAACCCTATTAACGATTCCCCATAGGATTTGCAAGATAGGAATTCTCACTTTATCGAACCCTGAAGTTTTCCCAGATAAGCATAAGTTCAGAATGGTTGTAATAGCTCTCCAGGGTTGATACATGTGTCCGGTGATGATTTCAGATGCTCTTGAAATACTGTTCTGATAACCCAACCCAATTAGAAAGATAATCAGATCGTCAGCACCAGGTGGAGATTCAGAACGAAAGTCAGGGTTACATGGGGTGATTCCAAGAGCCTTGCTCAGAATATCAGAATCAATTGTGAACTCCCTATTATCCAGATTGCAAGAGTATTGTGCTGTGATTTTGTTCCATTGAACGGTGTTCCAGAATTGTTGAATGTAGATGGTAGGAATTGAGCATTGCTTGGTAATAGCTCCGAAGAAGTTTGTGTTTTTGAGGATGTCAATAGAAACTTTGAGTATCGGATTTTGTTGGAGCCTTTGTAGGTCCACATAACAGTTGCTTTTTCCTATAGCAGCCCATTGACTTCTGGGAAGGATTTCTTCGTCTGAGAGAACTTTGGATGATGCCGAAGGGGTAACGCTCTTTTCTGGGATTGAACTTGCCATTGATGGTCTGAGTAATCATACAATCAACAGTAATGATTGGGAACAGGTTAGATAAATGATAAATGAGACAATGTTGAGAGCACCCTTATGACATAGACACATAGAAGTAGTAACTCATAAGGAGTCCCCAAAACACATACAGAGAAAGATTTAGTAGCACAGGTTTCAGATATATGACAACTTTCATAAGTGAGATATTTTAATGAAGTATAATCTAACAGATAAATAATCACATGACTAGTTGATAAGGGATTAACAGGCAAACGAGTGCATAGCAAAGGGATCATGTCATGAGCCAAGATACAAATGTAGAAGTGATATAACTGATATGCATGAGGAAAAAGGAAACTTTTGGTTGTCGTGAGAGAAACCAAGTACCTTTAGCCTAAACAGACATGTCATAGCAAATTACATGGAGTATGTTGACGCAACAAGTTGAATTAGGAGATCCTAAGTGTTGTGAGAATGAGATCAACTTTAGCATTAAACCTTTGAACATTTTAATAACCCTTGACCCTAAGACTAATTCGCAACATGAAAGTGAACAATGTTGCAAACTTGTAAAGAAAAGTCGCCATCTAGAGCCACAGACAAGTCGCTAATAGTTTAGCACTCTAAGTCGCTATTCTAATTCGCTACCTTGTAACGACAAGTCGCCATGAACAGTAACTAACCCAAGTCGCTACAAATCAGTTAACTAAGTCGCTAGGTTACTAATTCGCTAACTTGTGAAGACAAGTCGCCATGAACAGTAACACACCCAAGTCGCTACAAATTCGTTAACTAAGTCGCTAATGTTACTAATTCGCTAACTTGTAAATACAAGTCGCTAACTACTAACTCGCTAACCAAGTCGCTAGAATATGGTGAACTAATTCGCTACAGAAACGTAGTCGCTAATAGAGTGCTAACTCGCCATGAAGAACATTCAAACTAAGTCGCTACCAAGAACAGGTTAAATCGCCAACAAGAACACAAAAAAAACCCAACAACCCAATCCGCTAACCATTCATCATCAGATCACGAAGACACATTTTCAAGCAATCAAGATACTATATTCCAAACAATTTGACCACATTCAATCATTAGAATAACAACAAATACACGATTTCATGATAAGTCGAACCTAGGTGGGAGTCAAATAATCTCAAGTCGTGAGCTCGAAAGGATCTGGATAAAAGGACATGTTAGAAACTGGACACAAAAGCTTAAGAGAACAAAGATAAGAGGGAATCGAAGCAAACCTCTTGCTAAGTCGCTAGGATGAGCAAAATGACGAAGAGAAGAAAAAAAACGAGAGAGAAAAAAACTTGTTTGGAAAAATGGTAACTCGCTAACAGGTAATTCGCTAGGGGTATACAAACAATCTTAGGCAGTATGACACAATTGGTCCTTGTGGTTTTAACATGAGGTGAGGTAATTCACTAATGCAACATAACTTTCACTATATGACAAGTTTGGTCCCTATGGTATTGATGAACGAGTGGTAAGTTGCTAACACGGATTAGACAACGTCTCTAGCATTGATTATCACACTGATCACCATGAATCAATTAAACATTTAAACACATAGGCAATTACAACGAAGGCACACAAGGAAAATCTCATGAGCAAGATATAACCACAACCTATAACTGAGAGAAACCCATAACCAGATATTACAAAAGCATAACCAGTTAGTCACACAAGCAGGAAACCACCACAACATACAAATAAGCAAACATCATAACCAGCACAGAAGCCAATGGCATATAAAACTAATCTCCCCCTCAATCAATGTCATCAAAGATCATTGATTGATATTAACCAATCCCATTATAACACCAAGAATATATCATTTGTTCGAACTTCATCTATGATCCCGTGCCATTATTGAATGACATTTCTAGGACCGTAGATGTTATCGATAACAAGGAGTATATTCTTTATTAGTTTGAGGAAGATGCTAAAATTTTGAAATGAAATAAAAAATGACATAATATTGTGTAAAGGAGTATATATTTTGAAAAAAATGATAAAATCTTATTTTTTTTTTATTATTTTTTTTTTACACAAATATATAAAAGAGCGAGTCCTGATTCAAAATGAATAGGAGTCAAAGTGAGAAGTACATCAACTCTGGCAAGCTATAGCTCCTGAATGAGCTATATTCATATCTGAGGGGAACCAAGTCATGAAGCTCCTGATTGAGTTGAGCATTGTACCTGAAAAAGACTGAGAGCACATTGTACTTGAAGCACATGTAGACTTGTACATGAAAGGGTTAGTGACATGTTTAGTCTCACATTTGGATGCATCACAGTATAATCCAGACGTATAATTAATGGGGATCCTATTAGGTTCTACATTCTTGAAAAGTTTACCTGTGGGAATCCACTTGAGGCATGATCTAGGAATGTAAGTTCGTTTAAGTCCTGTAAACTTAAATAATCTGCCAGTGGGAATCCATTTGAGACCACAGTAAGTTGAGCTAAATGAGTGCACAACCTTGTTTTGACTATTTGTCCTATTGTGATCAGAGAATTTCTTTGGGGATTGATCTGTCAGATGATGTTTTTCATGAGACCTAGTTAAACTTATTGCATTTCTGATCAGTGAGTGTTGACCATTAGTCCTATTTTTGGGATTCATCATATCTGAACTAGGCAATGAAGTGACTGGTTTTGACAAAACAGACTTATTATCAACTTGGGATGTAATCTTAGATTTCAATGGTTTAGCTCTTTCAGACCTAAAGGCATTAGGTTGTTTGATAACTGTTCGTTTCAAGTGATTCTGAACATTTGACTTTCCCAAAGTTGAAGGTTTTGCAAACTTAGTGTTCATCCTATTTCCAGCATACTTCCTGAGCTCATTTTTTAGGGCAACAATATTGAAGCTCTTATCCTGAATTTGTGCTTTGAGGTCATCAATATCTTTCATCAAGAGGTTGGATTGATTGACTAACTTAGAGTTTGTTTCCTCAAGGTTAATTCTTAAATGCTCATTTTCTCTTAGAAGGTTGGACACACATAGAGCTAGTTCAGAATTTCTAGATTCTAGTGTATCACTCATCTCATGACAGTCATATTTCTGGGCTTCTGAAAGAAGTGATTTCAGATTGCCTATGGTCGAATCTTTGTCCTGAGTCTGGGATTTTAATTGATTAATTTCAAAAAATTCTCTAAATTCTGGAAGTTCCTGATTAGTACACGGTTTTTTTGCATAAAACATTTCTTCCTTTTGTTGTATTTCAATTTGCAATGAGATACAGTGTTTTTCAAGAATTGAAAATTTGTTTGAAAGCTCATCATATACCCTTTTTTCAATCATGTTACTTGCATTAGATTCAGGCAAAACAAAGACTGATTCCACATTGTTATGTTCAGAGTAAGAATCATGTACCTTTTTATGAGAACTTGTGTGATCAGATACGTGTACCTTATTGATTGATACCTTTTCTGACTCTGAGATTTTGAGATCAGTGCTGTTCTCTTCATCCTTTTCCATTACAACTGAGATTCTGCAGTCAGTGTCTTCTGCTAGTTTAACTGGAATGAAGTATGACACGTCTTCATTGCTCCATGGAAACTCTTGGCACTCATTTAATTCATTCTGCTTGTTATTCTCATTAGCAGCTTCCTTGATGTATGTTTCCATATTACTCATAAGTTGAATAAATGAGTTTCTGAACTCATGAATTTCCATTCCCGTGTGTTTCTTGAACGAAATTCCAGTCATGATATCATCAAAATCAGAGGAGTATTCTTCCCGGATGAGTGGCTGAAATTGATTGATAATGGTTTGGAGAGCAGCATGTGAATCATCAGTTGAGAACTTTTCTTTGGTAATTTGAAACCTCAGTCGTTCTAAGTTAAGTAACACAGTTCTTGTCAAAGTAGAAAAATCCTGACGAAGGATGGCACAACTTGTTCGATCCATGGTTGTAGATAAGAGTAATTTGAGAAGCTGGCTGAGATGTTGAAACAGCTCACTGGTGCATTCCATATTCTTAGCATCATCTGCAGACATTAAGAGTGACTTATTTGAGTTGTTCTGATTGATTGATACTGAATCATTAAGTGTGTGGCCTTCAGATAGGCATTCTGTTTCACTATTCTGTGCTGTGTCATAGAGAGCAAGTACTTTGGTGATTAAAGGATCCGTGATGACTGACATTGTGTTATTATGAATTACTCCCCAAGTCTCTAGAGATTTAGAACCAACTCGCTACCAACTAAATAGCAATAATCCCAAGTCGCTAGAAGATACTGCACCAAGTCGCCAACACTTAATTCGCCACCCCACTAAGTCGCTAGAGTTCCAAGTCGCTAGCAAAATTTTGGCAGCAATTCGCTACTCAAGTCGCTAAAGATGCAAGTCGCTAAAGAGCAACTCGCTACAGATCAAGTCGCTACCACCAAGTAGCTACCCGTAGTGGAGAGTCCACTACTTGTACTGTAAATCGCTAGATCTAACTCGCTAGGTCTAAAACTGTAACTCGCTATAAATTTGTATAGCAAGTTGCTACGAAGAAAGTAGTCTGTGAGCTAAGTCGCTAGCAAGAAAAAACCATATAAACATCACTTTTCAATCCAAAAACAACCCAACCAAGATGATTCAAGCTTACCAAATGAAAACCTAAACACTTGTGATGATTCTAAACATAAAAGTACTAACAAAATTCAAACTTTAACACAAGAGATCAACCAAATGATGCAAAAACCACTAAACTTTTTCAAACTCAAAAACCACCTAAAAACCACTAGAAATCCAAAGATGTGCAAGATATGATCTAACCATGGCTCTTGATACCAATTGTAAGATATTGGATTTCACATACACATCATAACATTAACACAATGAGCACATAGATGGTTTTAGAGAGAGAAAGAGTGGGACATTCTAGTAAGAGAAACTTGTAGAATATTAGATTACCAAAGAACATCCAACCCTCTACCTTGCAAGGTAGAGGGTATTTATAGGTTACAAACTAAACGACCTCCTGACGGCCTGTGGATCAGGGATACATTGGGTAAAGACCCGACCTTCCTCCACGGTGTTGTACTAATCTATTTTAAGCTACTAACTAACTAATTAACTACATAAAAACGTAACTAATGACAAATCTACGAGCTAACTTGTGCTAGATAATAGTTGGGGTGACCGACTCTTCAATACTGGAATTATCTAATTCCTAACAAGGTGTAGCATTTCTAAAAAGTCATGAATTTTTACAAGAAAATTACTCTTCATTAACCATAACCGTGTGTGGTATGATGCAGATTTTCCGACCAGGATTTAGTATTTATAATTCTCGTCTACCTATTGCATTAACGAGCAGTGAACCCGATCATGCGTAATATAGAAGGTGGTAAAGCCGAGATCGTTCCCAAAAGCTATGTAAATGAGGATCCTATTAATTCTAATTGCCACGGTTTTAAATGGTTTTAAGATTGAAATGATTAATTAAACTAAAGAAAAGAAATGAAATGCGCAAATTGAATTAAGGTTGTGAACAGTGGTGAGAAAGTGTGCCAACCTAATTATTCATCCTATCATGTAATGTATATGTTTTCTAATTACTTCCTATTGATTCAAGTGGGGGTTCAAGTCATTGTGACAACATTTGGTCAATTCATCATAACCTATCAACAAAGGTTCCTACCTGACATCAAAGGCCTACCCTTTGGGGAGTCGATGGTGTTGGAATCACTCCTAAACTATATTTCAAGTGTTAGTAATCAATATGTAATAGGTTGCTTAATTAGGCTTTTATGTTTGTATTAATGGCAAGGCTTATGTAGAAAGCCCATAAGCCTTGGCCCAAGTCTAATAAGGAAGGAAAGGGACTTGTAGTGTTTCCCTAGTCCCTTCCCTTATAAATACCTTTGTAAACCTTCATTTGAAGGTTGGTTGTTCATATTTATACGTTTCCTACGCATAACATTTACTTATCGTATTCGTGTGTGTGTTTGTGTGTTCAACCGGTCTATCTCATCTATATTTCTTACATATTGATGCTTGTGTTATATTATGGTGACCTAAAAGTGGTATCAATCGCCATCTAGTTGGGTGATATACTTTTGTTTTTGAAGTTATACACTATACGCGTGGGTTTTGTGCTCTAAACCTTTCATATGTTTAAAGTTTACTTTTTACACCTAAAAACTCAAGATTCTTATGATTTAAGGTTTATTTAGTGTTAAAGGTTAAGTTTTTAGCATCAAGTTTCAAACTTTACGTGTGTAGCATAGTTTTAAAGCTTGATTTTGTTCGTGTGGTTCTGTCTACGCGTAAGGGTGAAATTTATTTTGGCTCATCAAGTTTCAAACTTTCTTGTTATTTTGGTGATATTGAAGACATTTCATCATTAAAATCAGGTTTCTTAACACTTTTGCGCATAAAAATCAGTTTTGGTGATAGGTTGTACTTTCTACTCGTAGTAAAACCCTAGTTTTACTCGTAAGCTCTAAAGTCTACGCCTAAGCAGTCTCTTACGCGTAAGGATTTCATCATTTGATCTTCACATCTGTTTGTTTACTCAGTGTTTTCTTGCTTGGATAAGCCTGAAAAGACTTCGACTTTGGATATCTTTTACACTGGTATAAGTGTAAAGGATTTTTGGGCAAAACCCTAGTTTTAAGCCTAAGCTTAATACTTACGCGTAGAATCTTCTTACGCCTAAGCATTTATTATGCCTAAAGAAATATTACGCATAAGTATTCTACTCCTAAGTCTTTGGTTTACGCCTAAGCTAAGTTTTTCTCAATTCTACGCGTAAGCCACTGTCTACGCTTAAGTTGGGTATTACGCGTAAGGTTATTTCTACGCATAAGCTATTTTTTACGCATAAGGTTACTTCATCAACAAACTTTAAGTTTCATTCGACTACAAAGATCCATCATCAAAACAAGTTTCAAGATGTCTTAACCACCATACTCTAGCTACTTTCCTCATGAGTATCCTCAACAACAACAACAACAATTCTATCAACAATATCCTCCACCATCTCTACAGCAATTGCAACAATTTCAACACTTTCCTCAAAGAGCAAATCCTCTTCCACCACAAATGGTTCCACCAAACCCTTGTCAACAAGTACAATATTATACATACTTTCAAAATCAATATCCCGCCAAGTATGCTATGAATGTTACAACACCAAAGGAACCATCTTGGTTTGCAAAGATGTGTGAAGCTTTAAGTAGCCAACAATCCATTCATGAAGCTGGATCCCTTGACAGACCTCCAATGCTCACTCCCGAAAACTACGATCAATGGGTGATAAGGTTTTTTAGGTTTTGTGATCTAAAGAAGCTACATGGTAAGTTTTTGAAGAAGGTCATTGGTATGTGCTAAAACACATACCTTTTCTATATCAAAATAGACCCAAAATAACCAAGAAAGAGCCGTTTATTGCTAATATTTGTGGTTTTCTTGAGTTTGTGCTTGTGCAGGTATGGTTATGTAAAAACACGCAAAAAGGAACCAAATCAGACATAAATCCGAGCACGGGGAGATCAAGAGAGCTTAAGCCGAGCCGGAAGATCAGAATTATGCATTTATGAAGATTTCTAATCTCTGAGGATGATTTGTGAAGATTTGATCAAAGTTTGAAGAAATGTCAGAAATAGTCCCTGAACCTTCAGCAAATGACAGAAAACACCCTCAAGTTTCAAAAGTTGCATATTCAGTCCTTGGTTTATTTGAAGATTGACAAATTCAGTCCTTTGAAGATATTTTCAGAATGCACAAGTTTGGTCCCTCAAAATTCAGTTTTGACATATTTGGTCCCTATGGTTGCTCTTGGATCACTTTAAGCTAGTCCAAATACAATCCAAACTAGTCCATTATCCAACAAACAACTCACGGCCCAATTTAAATTCAAAATACCCGGCCCAAACTTAAACAAACCCGCCACCCTTTATTAATATACTCGTAACCCGACAAATATCCCACTTACCCGATCTAGTGACCCAAGTCAAACCTAAACCCGGTCAACACTCATTTGAATAACATTAAAATAAACAAACGCGACCCAAACAGTGCCCTATCCTCCCCTGTCCTCCTTCCTCCCAAACGCACCCCTTTTACCACCAATTACCCACCTCCCAAACACACCACCTCGTACTAGAATCTATCCTAAGCTTCTAGATACTCTGACATGTCAGATAAGTGCCCACGTGGCCAAATGGAGCTCCTTGATTGGCCGTAACACCTCAAATGAACAAATGGAGCATTGTGAGTGGTGGTGATGACAATGGAATGGATTAGTGGCTGTGGATAGCCTTCTAGGCGCTTCTGAAAGGATCCCAAGGCCTCTCTTCTCAGCTATAAAAAGGACCCTTGGCTCACATTACAAATCATCCAATTCCTCATGTATTTAGAGGAGTTTAGATCATTTACTGTCCTGTCATTCTATATTTCCAGTAGTTAATTAGTTTGTAATTTCAGTTTTGTAAACACTTCTCAATTAATGCAATTTTATAATTACTTGTCATATGAGCTTTTATTCAATTTTGGATTAAACTTGTCTCAAAAGCTTTCTCACTGCTCAAATAAGCTCAAGTAAGTTTGTTAAAGCTTATGAGAGCTTATTCTTGTTTTCTTGTGTTCTCAATCTCAGTTTTAGAAAAAAGTCAAGAAAAGTCAACTGTTTGTTAATCTTGGTTCAGAAATGGAAATGGTTTGAAATGATGTTTTTTTAGGTTTAATTCAGTGTTTTGATATTGGATTGGTACTGTTATAATGCTAGAAATCTGACTGGACTTCTTGTAAGTGTGATCTCAGTCTAATAATTTGCTTAGAAAGTAGCAGTTAGCATTTTTATTAGATCTGTTATTGTACTGAGTTTTGCTGTCATATTAGCTTCATTTTAGTGATTTGAATCTGTTTTGATGATAGGATAGGTTTAAGTTTATGTTTTAGCTTAAATCACTTGCAAAACTGCCCCTAAAGTAGTGTTTGGTTTAGTACTAAAATCTGTGTTAGAGGTTGAAACATAGTAGTAGATCAGTTGCTTGAGGTTTGTTATACTTAGTTTCATTCATCTCTGTCACAACCTTGCCTCAGTTTTCATCATTAGTCAACAATTCATTTAGACTATTCTTATTCTCATATCTGTGGAAATCAGTGGCTGAAATCTTCCCTATAGGTGTAAAAGTTGTTTAACTAGCTTGCTAAAGTCTTATTACATCATATTTCGTCTACATCAGTTCTACATTTGATCTTAAATCTCACCAAAGTCAAATCTCATAACTGTTTTTCAAAAGTCAAAACCATGTCTGAACTAGTTTTTGCAGATCTTGCAGCAAGTGCATACTGTTCATTTCAAGTAGATAGGGTCTCAAATTTGGTCCATTTGCAGTTGGCTAGGTGGTCTACTGATATCCACTTTTGGTTCTCTGTGTAGCTTATTATTTAAGCAGTTGCATCAGTTAGAAGGTAGGGGTCAGTTAGCTTATTAGCTTAAGAATCAGTTAGCTATAATCTTAGTTATCTGCTTATTAGCAGTTAGGAGTAGATGCAATTAGTTGCCTTAGAGTATTTTTAGTATTATCTAGCTTCTTTCATCAGTTGGTGCTGTTTTGAGCTTATTTGCTTAATTTAAAGTGCTTAATCAATTTCAGTTTACACTACAGCCTTCATATTTCCCACATAAGCCTATGTTTTCTAATTTTTCATAGATTTAGAATAACATTTTAGAATTTTCCTATGAATTTCATAATTTTTGGTCACTGTTCACTATTTTTCTTTATTAAATTCAGTTTTTAGGCATTTTCAAATAGCTTTTATTGCAAATAATTGAGAAAAAGTTCCAAAAAATAATTTTTCAATTTTCCCAGTTTAAGATAAATATAAAAAGCATAAAAAATATTTTTCCTTATTTTTCTCCTTTTATTTGGTATTTTTTACAATTTAATTTAGATTTAAATCGATTTAAATTCATAGAAAATAGGAAATTAATCAGAAAAATACAAAAATAGTTTTGAAAAGTCTTTTGTGATATTTTAGATTTTTTGAAAAGTAATTCCATAATTTTCTCTCTATTTTTCATAATTTTTAGATAATTAGTTTTATTTTTAAAGTTAATAATTAGTTTTTAATTTAAATAAATTCAAGAAAATTCCTAAAAAATAGTTTTAATTCATATTTAGTTTTCAAATATCATTTTTAGAGTAAAAGTAATTTTATGTTATTTTTAGGATTTAGATTAGTCGTTATTGCATTTTATTCGCGTTTCGTTTAATTCCGTATTTGCGTTTTAGAATAGATTTGCGTAGTTTGCCTTAATTCTTAGGATTTCCCATAGATTTTAGTTCCTTATGCTTTCTTTATCCCGTATTTTAGAAAATATCATACTATCCCCTTCTCTTATTCAAATCCCGATAATCGTGACGTGAGTTGGAAATTCCATTCAACCCTCGTTCGGAACGATCTCGATGCTCAAACCTAATACGTTTGAGTTACCTGTATGCTACACTTCTCATCTATTATTGGTCAGTGTCTGAGCCGTTTTAAGTTTCTTACGGTTAGTCATTCACAAGTGGCTAGCTTGTGTGAGTAAACTTGACGTGTTTATTCACTGCGTATCAATTTTTGGCGCCGCTGCCGGGGAGGGCTTGTAGCGAGTTTTCGTATTCCGTCTTGAATCGCGTGCATTTGAAGATCCTTCCCCGAGTGAAGTTACCGTCATTTTTTTATATATATATATTTTTGAAAAACCCAAAAAAATCTAAAAACACCAAAACATTTTTCCTAGAGTGGTTACAAAACCATAAAAATTAAAAAAAACCAACAAAAGAAACTGAAACGTCAATTGTTACGTCGGCTCACCTTGAAGGTACAACCTATACACGGGGTATAAGGAAAGTCTTGACATTAAATTGCAGACTGAAGAACGATCCACTCTTCGTTCCCGCTCCGCTGCGCGTACTTTTAAGAGCTACCGAGCACCGGTTGACGCGAAGGGGTTAGCCTCTTCGATTTCTCGTATTTGGTTGTTTGTGATGTTGTGTTTAGGATGTTCCCGATATGAAGACTCTCGTGCTCGAAGTTTGTCTTTTCTTCACTCGAGTTTCATGATCGATGCTGATGGAAATCCAATATCCTAATCTTATCGACTAACGTTTATCTTCTAGCATACTTAATAAACGGCTTTTAAATTTTCGTGATACCCTTGCTTTAAACATTGAGGACAATGTTTCGTTCTAGTCTGGGGTAGGGTAATCTTCGATTTGATTTGACCGCACTTGCTTGTTTTTTGTCATGTACTCTCACAACCCCGTTTTTCCTTAGAAAATGAAAAAAAAATTGTGCAAAAATGAGAAAAAATTAAAAATTTTTGTAAGCTTTTGTTAAGTCTTTTTTATTGAAAAGTTGGCTAGTCTCTTGGACAAGAAGCTATAAAATGCGAATTCTAGCTCACAAGGCCAAGAATTTGCAAGTTTCCCTGAGTGACTTTAAATATGCATGACTTGATTTCATTAGACGAAGCATTTGCTAAGTTAATATATGTTTTGACACTTTGTTGACTTTCCGCTGGTGAGAGTAGGAATAGAATTCTGACTTGACCGGGCGTGTTGAGCCCTAGCTTGTTCCCTTAACCATAGATAATCTAAAAATTATCGGCTAAGAATCTGCGGATCTCATTATTTGGGATTTTAAATTTGCAGAGATCGAGAAATGATAGAGTTACTTATGAGTTTAGATGCTAAACGTGGAGTAGTTGGTTCTCTTTAGAGCCCATCGAAGGTACTTATGGCTTTTTGTTCCCACAAAATTGTTTCACCCCATATCTGTCTAAATAATTAGAGACGTTGAGTTTTTGGCGATAGTTAGTTCTTTATCTTCTTAAAAGAATCTTTGTTTTAAAAATTGGGTACACATCAAGGATCCGTAATAAATAAATGAGTAATCAGTGCTAAGTGATAAAGTAATAAGTAAAGTTGTGAGCTGCGGTGTCGAGATCGGACCCTTGGATCTTTAGCCGGGATTGAGTGAGGTCTTAGCCTAGCCAGCCGGGATCCTCATTTCATGAAGCCTATAGTCTTGGAATTACCCCGTGAAGCTCCGTGGTTCACAGCTCATATAAGTAAAAGTAAAAGCTCATGTAAAAAAAAAAAATGATGTTGAAAAATGAAATTGAAAAAGTCAAAAGTATAAGTGAATAAAAATTCCTTGATGTGGACCTCATTTTTACGACAATGGTTCTTGAGAGAAGGCGGATAACTAATTATCGACTTAGCTTTATATCTTTATCGGAATAAAAGTTATCGAAACGAGAATTTGAAGAAATTCATTTCTCACAAAAATAAAAAAATTCTAGAGGAAATTAGGAAAATGGGAACAAAAGGTATTTACACAAGTAACTTCCATGGGTAGTGTTAGCATCTAGAGTCATATGTAACAATGATTTCGGTTTTACGCTTAGTTTGGGACTTGTGAAAAATCAGGGACGATGTATTATATCCATATGGTCACTTCACGCTGTGTTGTGTTTTCTACTCTGTGATCCTAACGTGTCGTTTGAAAAATGTTGGAGTTATTGATCGACATGAGAGTTCAAAAAACCGTCATTCATAATCGGAATGTGCTTAATCGTAATATCTACATGAGAATTGAAAGGTAAACGGGGCGTTTTTAGAATTAGGGATTTCTTAATCTCTTTTGAGGAATCTTTGCTACTTCTTCTCTTATAATTGGTTTGTCTGAACTGTTTTAAGTTTCTTACGATTAGTCATTCACAAGTGGCTAGCTTGTGTGAGATAACTTGACGGTTTGGACATATGAATGGTTTAGTAGAAAGAGATTGAAATCCTTGGTTTTAGAAGCGTGAGTTGATTGCATTGCGTGAGGACACGACAATGGTCTCGTCTGGGGTATTTTGGTATGTGCTAAAACACATACCTTTTCTATATCAAAATAGACCCAAAATAACCAAGAAAGAGCCGTTTATTGCTAATATTTGTGGTTTTCTTGAGTTTGTGCTTGTGCAGGTATGGTTATGTAAAAACACGCAAAAAGGAACCAAATCAGACATAAATCCGAGCACGGGAGATCAAGAGAGCTTAAGCCGAGCCGGAAGATCAGAATTATGCATTTATGAAGATTTCTAATCTCTGAGGATGATTTGTGAAGATTTGATCAAAGTTTGAAGAAATGTCAGAAATAGTCCCTGAACCTTCAGCAAATGACAGAAAACACCCTCAAGTTTCAAAAGTTGCATATTCAGTCCTTGGTTTATTTGAAGATTGACAAATTCAGTCCTTTGAAGATATTTTCAGAATGCACAAGTTTGGTCCCTCAAAATTCAGTTTTGACATATTTGGTCCCTATGGTTGCTCTTGGATCACTCTAAGCTAGTCCAAATACAATCCAAACTAGTCCATTATCCAACAAACAACTCACGGCCCAATTTAAATTCAAAATACCCGGCCCAAACTTAAACAAACCCGCCACCCTTTATTAATATACTCGTAACCCGGCAAATATCCCACTTACCCGATCTAGTGACCCAAGTCAAACCTAAACCCGGTCAACACTCATTTGAATAACATTAAAATAAACAAACGCGACCCAAACAGTGCCCTATCCTCCCCTGTCCTCCTTCCTCCCAAACGCACCCCTTTTACCACCAATTACCCACCTCCCAAACACACCACCTCGTACTAGAATCTATCCTAAGCTTCTAGATACTCTGACATGTCAGATAAGTGCCCACGTGGCCAAATGGAGCTCCTTGATTGGCCGTAACACCTCAAATGAACAAATGGAGCATTGTGAGTGGTGGTGATGACAATGGAATGGATTAGTGGCTGTGGATAGCCTTCTAGGCGCTTCTGAAAGGATCCCAAGGCCTCTCTTCTCAGCTATAAAAAGGACCCTTGGCTCACATTACAAATCATCCAATTCCTCATGTATTTAGAGGAGTTTTGATCATTTACTGTCCTGTCATTCTATATTTCCAGTAGTTAATTAGTTTGTAATTTCAGTTTTGTAAACACTTCTCAATTAATGCAATTTTATAATTCCTTGTCATATGAGCTTTTATTCAATTTTGGATTAAACTTGTCTCAAAAGCTTTCTCACTGCTCAAATAAGCTCAAGTAAGTTTGTTAAAGCTTATGAGAGCTTATTCTTGTTTTCTTGTGTTCTCAATCTCAGTTTTAGAAAAAAGTCAAGAAAAGTCAACTGTTTGTTAATCTTGGTTCAAAAATGGAAATGGTTTGAAATGATGTTTATTTAGGTTTAATTCAGTGTTTTGATATTGGATTGGTACTTGATGAGTGTCTAAATACTCATCATTTTTGTACAAAATAAACTGCAAAATCATCTGAAAACACTCAGAAACACATCAAAATGATCAAAATATCACAAATCAGTGTTTTATGTGTTTTAAATGCAAAAATATCAAAATCAGATGAAAAACATATCAAATTTGCAAAAATTGCAGTTTTAGTCCCCCAAGTTTCAAAAGTTGTCAAAAACAGTCCCTGAGCACATAATTTCAAAAGTAAAGTCACCAAAGGTCCTTTTTAAATCATAACTTGTCAAATTTAGTCCTTTGGTGAAAAATGTAAAAATTTTGAGAAAATTACAAGAATGGTCTTTCAAGTTTCAAAATTGGCATAATTAGTCCCTGGAAAATGTGGAATTGTCAAGTTTGGTCCCTGTACTTTTGAAGCTTGTCAATTTCAGCCCTTGGATCAACTTTACAGAATTGGCAGGAATGGTCCTTGAGTTTTTAGAAATTACACATTAGTCCTTGTCATTTATTAAGCCAACAAACCAATTTGGCCTTGTCATATTACATTTTTGGACCCTGCCATAGCTTTGGACCCCTGTCTTACCCATTTTTGAACCCCCCTTTTATATTACTGCCTGGTCAAACCCAACAAGTCAAACAAGACCTTGGCGCGTTTTTTTCTTTCCCTTCCACTTGCCCCCTGCAACAAACCTGCTACACTCAAGCCCTCCTCACCTTATCCCTTCCCTTGTCCCCTCCAAACAGAAGATTACAAGATACATTCAATTCTCCCCTCTCCTCACACTCAACCCCACAACAGGTCAAATATAGATTTCCCGCCAAAAATGAATAAAAGGCCAAGATTGCCTACACTCATCCAATGGACCAAAATGGAGGTGGGAACTGTTTAGAAAGAGAGAGAATGAAGTTTGGAGTATAAAAGAAGGGAGAAAGAAGCATATCAGGGGAGTAGCTAGTTTTTATTTTTTCTCTTAATGTCGATTTTTATTTAAAATGTCTTAGTTTTAATCAAGTGTTGTAATTTCAGTTTAATTGTATCTCTTTTAAGTTAAAACAGCATTGTATTGTACTTTTGAGGATCAAATTCAAGGTTTAGTTAAAATTCTCATTATTGTGTTTACTGTTGGAATTTTCAAATTCATGGTACTATATTGAAGCTTCCAATAGCTTCTTGTCTCACTTAAACAAGTTCATTTAAGCCTGTTATAGTTTCTGATTAGCCTTGAAATCAGTTTCAAACAATTTTCCATTTTAGTCAACAAAAGTCAACAGGAGCTCAAATGGGAATGGAAGTTGATAATGGGTGTTGCAGATCTGTGAATTGGGTTAGAATAGCTTCATTTAGTGTAGGATTTGGTTTGGAATTGGCCTGCATAAGCTGGAACTTCTGTGAGTAAAGTTTCTCAGTTTCAAATTCTCAAGTCCATTTTGCATTTTAGTTTGTTATTGATTCTATGGTCACCTGTTGATTAGAGCATCTCATTTAGGATTATTTTGGTCATATAGGTTTAGATTAAGTGTTAGTTTAGTTTGATTATGTAGATTTGCTGTTTATATTTACATATCAGTTGTGTTAGGGGTGTTTGGAATTAATGCTTTACCTGTCTTCAAGTCTTTTTCAGTGTTTAACTTTTGTTAGTTCATGTTTATTAAACTTATTTGAGCACATTTGAGTCAATATCTTGTGTCTGCTAACACCTTAAGTCAAAATCTTCTGTCCACAATCTTAACAGCTTACTGTTGAGATTTTAGCATGATCAAAAGCTAATTTTGTGTCTAAAATCCATAGAGTTAGCTTGTTCTAGTCTTATTTCAACATAATATATCATCATCAGTCCTTAGATCATGATCAAAATCCAAATAAGTCAACCTTTCAGTTTTTTTTAAAAGTCAAATTGTGCAAAAGTGGTTTTGAGCCCACTGAGAAGGATTTTTCATTTGCTCATTTCCAAGCCAATCTAAGTGAATATTGTTGCTTTTAAAACCTACCTTGGTCTATTTTATCATTACCATTTTCCCAGATTTTTACAAATTTTCTTTAAGCCCCAAAGATCTTGTCAAAATGGGTCCAAGTGCCCTGTGCAGAGCACAGTGGCCTGCACAGGGTTTGAGCAAGTTTTGCATAGCTTGTACAGAGCTTATCATAGCTCCATTAGGTCTGATTTTTGGTTCATAAACTCTTAGCCAGGTTGTCTTGAGGTTCCAATAATTTCTTTCTAGTTTCTAGCTTATTCAGTAGCTTATAATCTGGCTGCAAGTTGACACCCCTTTAACTGTTTCTGCCATAAGCTCATTACATCTAATCTGTGCTAGCTTGTGATCCAGAGGGTTTAGCTTGTTGATTCTCATTGCATTTTGGTTGCTTTAGCATATTAGAGCTTCCCTTTCAGTTTGGTACCTTTTGGTGTGCTTTTAGCTTATCCAAGTGCTTATTTATAAGCACTTGGCTCTTCAGTTTCAATATCTTCCACATAGCACCTTGTTTTTCCAATTTTCCTAGATTCCTTATATTATTTTAGAGTTTTCCTGAAATTTTCAGATTTTTCTAAGCTTGTTTGCTATTTTTCTTAATTTAAATTAGTTTTTAAGCCTTTTTAAATAGCATTTAATACAAAAAATTAAGAAAAGCTTCAAAAAAATAATTTTTCATTTTTATTAAGTTAAGATAAATATAAAAAGCCAAAAACATATTTTTCCATATTTTTCTTAGTTAAATTTGTATTTTTAAATATTTTAATTAGTTTTTAATAGTTTAAAATTCATAAAAAATAGAAAAATAATCAGAAAAATACAAAAATAGTTTTAAAAATTCTAGTTTGTTATTTTAGACTTTTCCATTTCATAATTTCATTTTTCTAGCTTTGTTTCCTATTTTCTTGTATTTTAGGTAATTATTAAATAGTTAAAATTAGTTTTTAATTAATAATAATTAATTAATTAGTTATAAAAATAATTTTCTTTTTCTATAAATTTTCTTTTATCATTAGGATTGTAAAAATGTATTTTTCATATTTTTAGGATTTATATTGTATAAGTTTCACTTTTTTATTTTATACGTTTACGTAATTTTAGTTTAAACGTAAGTTTTTTAGTTTTAAGTTTTAAACGTTCATCATTTTAAATATAGTGATAGCGTTTATTTAATAGATTTTATCCTTTTAATTTCCTTTAATTTGCATTTAAGCCGTTTTAATTCGTTGGCTTTTCCTGTAGTTATAATCATATTCTCAATCTCCTTTTCCGTTCAAATCTCGCGATCACTATACGTCTGATAATCCATTGCATAGCTCGCTGGGACATAACGACCCGGGGAAACACTATACTCTCCTGGACTTCATTGCATTTGTGTCTGAACTGTTTTAAGTCTGTTACGGCTGGTCATTCACAAGTGACCAGTTTGTGTGATTAGACTTGATGGTTTTGCGCAGATCAGTACTGTTATAATGCTAGAAATCTGACTGGACTTCTAGTAAGTGTGATCTCAGTCTAATAATTTGCTTAGAAAGTAGCAGTTAGCATTTTTATTAGATCTGTTATTGTTCTGAGTTTTGCTGTCATATTAGCTTCATTTTAGTGATTTGAATCTGTTTTGA
Organism: Chrysanthemum seticuspe; assembly: GCA_019973895.1. Lineage (NCBI taxonomy): Eukaryota > Viridiplantae > Streptophyta > Magnoliopsida > Asterales > Asteraceae > Chrysanthemum > Chrysanthemum seticuspe. Next base: position 322,947,047 of record BPTQ01000007.1, on the reverse strand, counting down.
TGATAGGATAGGTTTAAGTTTATGTTTTAGCTTAAATCACTTGCAAAACTGCCCCTAAAGTAGTGTTTGGTTTAGTACTAAAATCTGTGTTAGAGGTTGAAACATAGTAGTAGATCAGTTGCTTGAGGTTTGTTATACTTAGTTTCATTCATCTCTGTCACAACCTTGCCTCAGTTTTCATCATTAGTCAACAATTCATTTAGACTATTCTTATTCTCATATCTGTGGAAATCAGTGGCTGAAATCTTCCCTATAGGTGTAAAAGTTGTTTAACTAGCTTGCTAAAGTCTTATTACATCATATTTCGTCTACATCAGTTCTACATTTGATCTTAAATCTCACCAAAGTCAAATCTCATAACTGTTTTTCAAAAGTCAAAACCATGTCTGAACTAGTTTTTGCAGATCTTGCAGCAAGTGCATACTGTTCATTTCAAGTAGATAGGGTCTCAAATTTGGTCCATTTGCAGTTGGCTAGGTGGTCTACTGATATCCACTTTTGGTTCTCTCTGTAGCTTATTATTTAAGCAGTTGCATCAGTTAGAAGGTAGGGGTCAGTTAGCTTATTAGCTTAAGAATCAGTTAGCTATAATCTTAGTTATCTGCTTATTAGTAGTTAGGAGTAGATGCAATTAGTTGCCTTAGAGTATTTTTAGTATTATCTAGCTTCTTTCATCAGTTGGTGCTGTTTTGAGCTTATTTGCTTAATTTAAAGTGCTTAATCAATTTCAGTTTACACTACAGCCTTCATATTTCCCACATAAGCCTATGTTTTCTAATTTTTCATAGATTTAGAATAACATTTTAGAATTTTCCTGTGAATTTCATAATTTTTGGTCACTGTTCACTATTTTTCTTTATTAAATTCAGTTTTTAGGCATTTTTAAATAGCTTTTATTGCAAATAATTGAGAAAAAGTTCCAAAAAATAATTTTTCAATTTTCCCAGTTTAAGATAAATATAAAAAGCATAAAAAATATTTTTCCTTATTTTTCTCCTTTTATTTGGTATTTTTTACAATTTAATTTAGATTTAAATCGATTTAAATTCATAGAAAATAGGAAATTAATCAGAAAAATACAAAAATAGTTTTGAAAAGTCTTTTGTGATATTTTAGATTTTTTGAAAAGTAATTCCATAATTTTCTCTCTCTTTTTCATAATTTTTAGATAATTAGTTTTATTTTTAAAGTTAATAATTAGTTTTTAATTTAAATAAATTCAAGAAAATTCCTAAAAAATAGTTTTAATTCATATTTAGTTTTCAAATATCATTTTTAGAGTAAAAGTAATTTTAGGTTATTTTTAGGATTTAGATTAGTCGTTATTGCATTTTATTCGCGTTTCGTTTAATTCCGTATTTGCGTTTTAGTATAGATTTGCGTAGTTTGCCTTAATTCTTAGGATTTCCCATAGATTTTAGTTCCTTATGCTTTCTTTATCCCGTAGTTTAGAAAATATCATATTATCCCCTTCTCTTATTCAAATCCCGATAATCTTGACGTGAGTTGGAAATTCCATTCAACCCTCGTTCGGAACGATCTCGGTGCTCAAACCTAATACGTTTGAGTTACCCGTATACTACACTTCTCATCTATTATTGGTCAGTGTCTGAGCCGTTTTAAGTTTCTTACGGTTAGTCATTCACAAGTGGCTAGCTTGTGTGAGTAAACTTGACGTGTTTATTCACTGCGTATCAATTTTTGGCGCCGCTGCCGGGGAGGGCTTGTAGCGAGTTTTCGTATTCCGTCTTGAATCGCGTGCATTTGAAGATCCTTCCCCGAGTGAAGTTACCGTCGTTTTTGTATATATATATATTTTTGAAAAACCCAAAAAAATCTAAAAACACCAAAACATTCTTCCTAGAGTGTTTACAAAACCATAAAAATTAAAAAAAACCAACAAAAGAAACTGAAACGTCAATTGTTACGTCGGCTCACCTTGAAGGTACAACCTATACACGGGGTATAAGGAAAGTCTTGACATTAAATTGCAGACTGAAGAACGATCCACTCTTCGTTCCCGCTCCGCTGCGCGTACTTTTGAGAGCTACCGAGCACCGGTTGACGCGACGGTTACAAAAATATTGTGTTTTCTTAAATATAAAAACCCAAAAAGATTTTCCTTTTCAAAATTTGTTTTAAAAACCCAAAATATTCTTCTTTACCCTCTGAACCGTCAATTCTTTATCTCTTTACCCTCTTATTCGTATAATTCTTCTCGATGTCTTCGTCTTACCATTATGGTTGTCAATGGTGTGGGGGACCTCAAAATGGTGGGAATTGTCCCGGTTGTAGCTTTGTGAATACGGGAAACGAGTTTGTCTACGACCAACATCCCTACAATGAGACGACCGATTTCCTTAACCAATCCCCATACCATGAGACGGAGTCATACTCATGTGAGTACTATGGAGGTCCTCACCAAGGTTTTCAATGTCAAGCTCAATGTAACAATACAACCTTTGGTTATGAACCGTATCCATATACTTCACCAAACCCGTCACAACCATCATATTGTTGTGAGTATTATGGAGGTCCGCATTTTAATTCCGATTGTCAAATGCAGAACCCGCTTGTTTACGAGCAAGTTCCTTGTGATAATTATGACTATTCTTATGACCCACCTCCACAATACCAAGAGATTCAACCACAACCTCCGATAATTTCCCCAAAAATTCAAAGATGTCTTGAAATACTCGAAGAATTTGTTAATGAACATGCCAAAGATCGAGCATCTCGCAACGAAAGATCTATGATAGAATTACTCGAAGAAGAAGAACGAGCAGCTCAGATTAAAAAGTGTCTTGAAGAAATACGAATTGAGGAGCAAGCACTTGAAAGACGTGCCCGATGGCTCGAGACTTACATTGACGATGATGATGAGGATTCCATCCAAATGAAAGAATATTATGCGAGTTTGTCGGCTGAAACCCCTCCCGTTTCTGAGCCTTTCATTTCCGACCCTTCCCCTTCACTCACACCGGATGAGAGAAGTGATATCGTATTGGAAGAGGTCGATGATTCTATTTCTTCAAACATTGTTGATCCCGTTGACTCTCTCATAATGGGGGACGAGCCTCTTAGCACTATTCCGGAAACGGAATCGTCTTGTGTTGAGAGCCTTGACCCAATCCCAAGTGAGTCCGAGGATGTATCTGACAGTGATTGTGATTCGCTTTTATGTGATTCTCTTGACATCTCCGAGGTTACTTCCGGGATTTTCTCAAATCCAATTTTCAAGTTCAGTGATGACTACACCTTTTGTGAAGTTAATCCTCTTTTTGACAAAGATTTAGAGTCCGATTCAGAGACCACAACGGAAGTGGTGGATATTGCTAGCTCTCGGAGCACACCACTTGTCCCATCTCTGTGTTCCGACCTTTCTCTCCCGTCATGTGATGAAGAAAGTGATGAATCTGACACTGAAGATATTATGGAGATTGATTTCGAAATGGTTGAAGACAATATTCTTGATAAGCCGCCAAGTGATTCTGATATGGAAGAAATCGATTTATTTCTTGATGATCCAATACCGCCGGGTATTGAGAGTGACGGGTGCGACTCTAATCAAGATGTCCTTTTTCTTGAAAGCTTGCTTAATGATGATTCTCCTTCCTCTGTTGAGTCGACCCTCACTTATCCCGTTGAGCCCACATGTGAAGACAAGATTTTCAACCCCGGGATATGCATTGATGAGTTCTTTGTTAGAACTGTTGTTAGAAAAAAGGATCCTCTCTTGGATGCCTTCATTGTTAAACTTTCACCTCATTACCATGAGCTCCCATCTCTCTTGGAGTTTTCTCATTTCTATCCATCATCCTTTCGTCCGCCCGCTAAACCACTGGATGATGGATCATTCTTTCATGTTATACCTTATGTGCTGATGCCCGACATTTTCTTCCCCACCCAACCTACCCAGTCTCATTCCTTCGGGAATGAGGACACCGTTTTTGACCCTGGTATCTCTACCATTTTCTTCCCCAAGGACAAATGAATTCGGGGACGAGTCAGGCTAGCGACTCGGTGATCAAAAACAGTAGCGCTTCGTGGGAGGTACCCCATGCTTATCTCTATCTTCTTTCTATTTTCTAATAAATGACGCGAAGGGGTTAGCCTCTTCGATTTCTCGTATTTGGTTGTTTGTGATGTTGTGTTTAGGATGTTCCCGATATGAAGACTCTCGTGCTCGAAGTTTGTCTTTTCTTCACTCGAGTTTCATGATCGATGCTGATGGAAATCCAATATCCTAATCTTATCGACTAACGTTTATCTTCTAGCATACTTAATAAACGGCTTTTAGATTTTCGTGATACCCTTGCTTTAAACATTGAGGACAATGTTTCGTTCTAGTCTGGGGTAGGGTAATCTTCGATTTGATTTGACCGCACTTGCTTGTTTTTTGTCATGTACTCTCGCAACCCCGTTTTTCCTTAGAAAATGAAAAAAAAATTGTGCAAAAATGAGAAAATTTTAAAAATTTTTGTAAGCTTTTGTTAAGTCTTTTTGATTGAAAAGTTGGCTAGTCTCTTGGACAAGAAGCTATAAAATGCGAATTCTAGCTCACAAGACCAAGAATTTGCAAGTTTCCCTGAGTGACTTTAAATATGCATGACTTGATTTCATTAGACGAAGCATTTGCTAAGTTAATATATGTTTTGACACTTTGTTGACTTTCCGCTGGTGAGAGTAGGAATAGAATTTTGACTTGACCGGGCGTGTTGAGCCCTAGCTTGTTCCCTTAACCATAGATAATCTAAAAATTATCGGCTAAGCATCTGCGGATCTCCTTATTTGGGATTTTAAATTTGCAGAGATCGAGAAATGATAGAGTTACTTATGAGTTTAGATGCTAAACGTGGAGTAGTTGGTTCTCTTTAGAGCCCATCGAAGGTACTTATGGCTTTTTGTTCCCACAAAATTGTTTCACCCCATATCTGTCTAAATAATTAGAGATGTTGAGTTTTTGGCGATAGTTAGTTCTTTATCTTCTTAAAAGAATCTTTGTTTTAAAAATTGGGTACACATCAAGGATCCGTAATAAATAAATGAGTAATCAGTGCTAAGTGATAAAGTAATAAGTAAAGTTGTGAGCTGCGGTGTCGAGATCGGACCCTTGGATCTTTAGCCGGGATTGAGAGAGGTCTTAGCCTAGCCAGCCGGGATCCTCATTTCATGAAGCCTATAGTCTTGGAATTACCCCGTGAAGCTCCGTGGTTCACAGCTCATATAAGTAAAAGTAAAAGCTCATGTAAAAAAAAAAAAAAAAAAAAAAAAAAAATGATGTTGAAAAATGAAATTGAAAAAGTCAAAAGTATAAGTGAATAAAAATTCCTTGATGTGGACCTCATTTTTACGACAATGGTTCTTGAGAGAAGGCGGATAACTAATTATCGACTTAGCTTTATATCTTTATCGGAATAAAAGTTATCGAAACGAGAATTTGAAGAAATTCATTTCTCACAAAAATAAAAAAATTCTAGAGGAAATTAGGAAAATGGGAACAAAAGGTATTTACACAAGTAACTTCCATGGGTAGTGTTAGCATCTAGAGTCATATGTAACAATGATTTCGGTTTTACGCTTAGTTTGGGACTTGTGAAAAATCAGGGACGATGTATTATATCCGTATGGTCACTTCACGCTGTGTTATGTTTTCTACTCTGTGATCCTAACGTGTCGTTTGAAAAATGTTGGAGTTATTGATCGACATGAGAGTTCAACAAACCGTCACTCATAATCGGAATGTGCTTAATCGTAATATCTACATGAGAATTTAAAGGTAAACGGGGCGTTTTTAGAATTAGGGATTTCTTAATCTCTTTTGAGGAATCTTTGCTACTTCTTCTCTTATAATTGGTTTGTCTGAACTGTTTTAAGTTTCTTACGGTTAGTCATTCACAAGTGGCTAGCTTGTGTGAGATAACTTGACGGTTTGGACATATGAATGGTTTAGTAGAAAGAGATTGAAATCCTTGGTTTTAGAAGCGTGAGTTGATTGCATTGCGTGAGGACACGACAATGGTCTCGTCTGGGGTATTTTGGTATGTGCTAAAACACATACCTTTTCTATATCAAAATAGACCAAAAATAACCAAGAAAGAGCCGTTTATTGCTAATATTTGTGGTTTTCTTGAGTTTGTGCTTGTGCAGGTATGGTTATGTAAAAACACGCAAAAAGGAACCAAATCAGACATAAATCCGAGCACGGGAGATCAAGAGAGCTTAAGCCGAGCCGGAAGATCAGAATTATGCATTAATGAAGATTTCTAATCTCTGAGGATGATTTGTGAAGATTTGATCAAAGTTTGAAGAAATGTCAGAAATAGTCCCTGAACCTTCAGCAAATGACAGAAAACACCCTCAAGTTTCAAAAGTTGCATATTCAGTCCTTGGTTTATTTGAAGATTGACAAATTCAGTCCTTTGAAGATATTTTCAGAATGCACAAGTTTGGTCCCTCAAAATTCAGTTTTGACATATTTGGTCCCTATGGTTGCTCTTGGATCACTCTAAGCTAGTCCAAATACAATCCAAACTAGTCCATTATCCAACAAACAACTCACGGCCCAATTTAAATTCAAAATACCCGGCCCAAACTTAAACAAACCCGCCACCCTTTATTAATATACTCGTAACCCGGCAAATATCCCACTTACCCGACCTAGTGACCCAAGTCAAACCTAAACCCGGTCAACACTCATTTGAATAACATTAAAATAAACAAACGCGCCCCAAACAGTGCCCTATCCTCCCCTGTCCTCCTTCCTCCCAAACGCACCCCTTTTACCACCAATTACCCACCTCCCAAACACACCACCTCGTACTAGAATCTATCCTAAGCTTCTAGATACTCTGACATGTCAGATAAGTGCCCACGTGGCCAAATGGAGCTCCTTGATTGGCCGTAACACCTTAAATGAACAAATGGAGCATTGTGAGTGGTGGTGATGACAATGGAATGGATTAGTGGCTGTGGATAGCCTTCTAGGCGCTTCTGAAAGGATCCCAAGGCCTCTCTTCTCAGCTATAAAAAGGACCCTTGGCTCACATTACAAATCATCCAATTCCTCATGTATTTAGAGGAGTTTTGATCATTTACTGTCCTGTCATTCTATATTTCCAGTAGTTAATTAATTTGTAATTTCAGTTTTGTAAACACTTCTCAATTAATGCAATTTTATAATTCCTTGTCATATGAGCTTTTATTCAATTTTGGATTAAACTTGTCTCAAAAGCTTTCTCACTGCTCAAATAAGCTCAAGTAAGTTTGTTAAAGCTTATGAGAGCTTATTCTTGTTTTCTTGTGTTCTCAATCTCAGTTTTAGAAAAAAGTCAAGAAAAGTCAACTGTTTGTTAATCTTGGTTCAGAAATGGAAATGGTTTGAAATGATGTTTATTTAGGTTTAATTCAGTGTTTTGATATTGGATTGGTACTGTTATAATGCTAGAAATCTGACTGGACTTCTTGTAAGTGTGATCTCAGTCTAATAATTTGCTTAGAAAGTAGCAGTTAGCATTTTTATTAGATCTGTTATTGTACTGAGTTTTGCTGTCATATTAGCTTCATTTTAGTGATTTGAATCTGTTTTGATGATAGGATAGGTTTAAGTTTATGTTTTAGCTTAAATCACTTGCAAAACTGCCCCTAAAGTAGTGTTTGGTTTAGTACTAAAATCTGTGTTAGAGGTTGAAACATAGTAGTAGATCAGTTGCTTGAGGTTTGTTATACTTAGTTTCATTCATCTCTGTCACAACCTTGCCTCAGTTTTCATCATTAGTCAACAATTCATTTAGACTGTTCTTATTCTCATATATGTGGAAATCAGTGGCTGAAATCTTCCCTATAGGTGTAAAAGTTGTTTAACTAGCTTGCTAAAGTCTTATTACATCATATTTCGTCTACATCAGTTCTACATTTGATCTTAAATCTCACCAAAGTCAAATCTCATAACTGTTTTTCAAAAGTCAAAACCATGTCTGAACTAGTTTTTGCAGATCTTGCAGCAAGTGCATACTGTTCATTTCAAGTAGATAGGGTCTCAAATTTGGTCCATTTGCAGTTGGCTAGGTGGTCTACTGATATCCACTTTTGGTTCTCTCTGTAGCTTATTATTTAAGCAGTTGCATCAGTTAGAAGGTAGGGGTCAGTTAGCTTATTAGCTTAAGAATCAGTTAGCTATAATCTTAGTTATCTGCTTATTAGTAGTTAGGAGTAGATGCAATTAGTTGCCTTAGAGTATTTTTAGTATTATCTAGCTTCTTTCATCAGTTGGTGCTGTTTTGAGATTATTTGCTTAATTTAAAGTGCTTAATCAATTTCAGTTTACACTACAGCCTTCATATTTCCCACATAAGCCTATGTTTTCTAATTTTTCATTGATTTAGAATAACATTTTAGAATTTTCCTGTGAATTTCATAATTTTTGGTCACTGTTCACTATTTTTCTTTATTAAATTCAGTTTTTAGGCATTTTTAAATAGCTTTTATTGCAAATAATTGAGAAAAAGTTCCAAAAAATAATTTTTCAATTTTCCCAGTTTAAGATAAATATAAAAAGCATAAAAAATATTTTTCCTTATTTTTCTCCTTTTATTTGGTATTTTTTACAATTTAATTTAGATTTAAATCGATTTAAATTCATAGAAAATAGGAAATTAATCAGAAAAATACAAAAATAGTTTTGAAAAGTCTTTTTTGATATTTTAGATTTTTTGAAAAGTAATTCCATAATTTTCTCTCTCTTTTTCATAATTTTTAGATAATTAGTTTTATTTTTAAAGTTAATAATTAGTTTTTAATTTAAATAAATTCAAGAAAATTCCTAAAAAATAGTTTTAATTCATATTTAGTTTTCAAATATCATTTTTAGAGTAAAAGTAATTTTAGGTTATTTTTAGGATTTAGATTAGTCGTTATTGCATTTTATTCGCGTTTCGTTTAATTCCGTATTTGCGTTTTAGTATAGATTTGAGTAGTTTGCCTTAATTCTTAGGATTTCCCATAGATTTTAGTTCCTTATGCTTTCTTTATCCCGTAGTTTAGAAAATATCATATTATCCCCTTCTCTTATTCAAATCCCGATAATCGTGACGTGAGTTGGAAATTCCATTCAACCCTCGTTCGGAACGATCTCGGTGCTCAAACCTAATACGTTTGAGTTACCCGTATACTACACTTCTCATCTATTATTGGTCAGTGTCTGAGCCGTTTTAAGTTTCTTACGGTTAGTCATTCACAAGTGGCTAGCTTGTGTGAGTAAACTTGACGTGTTTATTCACTGCATATCAGTCATCCTTGAAGGTCTTTTTCAGATGCCTACTCTCACTGTACCCGGAGATCCGAATGCTTATCCACCAAGAGATGATGTTACCAACGTTTTCGGTCTTGATCAACTTACTACTGACCAACTTCTTCACTTAGAAGCCGATGAAATTGCAATGCAATATATCCTTTTGGGATTACCTAATCCGATACTTTGTAGTGTTGATGCTCATAAGACTGCTAAAGCAATGTGGGAGCACATTCTAATGGAAGGCACTGAACTCAATCAAGAAGATTTGGAATCTAAAATCTACTTAGCATATGAACACTTCATGATTGAACCAAGGGAGACATTAGAGTCATATCATCATCAGTTCTTAGACATCATCAATGACTTGGATAAACATAATATCATTATGCCAAGGATTGCAATCAACATAAATTCCTGAGCTGTCTTGGTCCTGATTGGGAGAAGTATATTATATTCATCCGTCAAGTGAAGAATCTTCATCTAGCTACATACGGATTGCTGTATGACTATTTGAAACACCACCAAAAGGAAGTTGACAAAGAAAGAGTCCTCCGTGGGGTCCATGCTTCACCTTCACTCCCGGATAATCAAACTCTTGCTTTGTGGGCTCAAGAATGTTATCCTCAATTCCCGACCTTGCAAACTGTCTTCACAAACCCTCCACAACCAATTGCTCAGATTACACCATATGATACATCACAAGAACAATCCCAAGAACTCAGTTGGTTCCATATAACAACAACAATGATCAAGCACTCTAAAGTGAATCCAATGAGGATGCAGAAGCCTTTGATGCATTGAATCAAGGATTTGTTATGATTGCAAAAGCCTTCGGACGATTTGCTAACAAATCCAACAACCGCATTCGCACCTTATCAATTACAAGGAATCAAGCTGTTGTTAACAATGGAAGGGTTGAGGTTCAGCATCGTGGAAATGGTCATTAGATGAATAGTGGTCAAGGGTTTAATGTTAATGGAAGGAATAACATGGGTGCTCCACAACAACGGGTTCAAGTGGTTGATCAGGGAAATGCTCAAACCGGGGTTAATGGTCTCCGATGCTATAACTGCAATAAGAAGGGTCATCTTGCTAATGCATGCCCAAAGCCGAGGACAAGAGGTAGCGCTTATCACAAAGAGGCTTTACTCTTGGCTCTCAAGGATGAAGCTGGTGGAACACTTACCAACAAAGAATAGAGCTTCATGGCTAATGCAGATTCTGATGATGACATGGAGGACTTGCAGGCTAATGCTGCTGTGATGTTAATGGCAAACATGCAAGAACTTCACATGAGTGACACAGGACCAGTGTATGACATTGACGGCTTGTCTCAGGTACCGGATCAAAACAAACTCATTAATGATCTGATATCTCTGCCAACATCTGCATCCGACGAGGCTTAGAGTGTTCAACATGAATCTTCTACATCTCATTCCGATGATAATCAAATGGATCCCGTAGTTATATTTGACAATCACGATGACCTAAATAATGATCATGTTGAGATTCAAGTTGAACAAGAAGAACCTTTGTCTAATCCATCTTGAGCTCATGACCAACTTAATTAAGACCACCCAATCTCAACTGGAAAAGTGCAATGACATCAATAAGAAATTGCAAGATAAAATTGCACTGTTGACTAAGGATAATGAATGCTATAAGTTCCAACTCAACATTTTGCAAACTAAAGAGAAACGTGAAAAAGGTTTTGAAGTCACTTTTGCAATATCATACCAAAATGAAAAATCTTTGGAAAAACATATATGTGATCTAGTCGCCTCCAAGAATGCATTGCTTTCTCAAATAGAACAATTAAAATATGATCATAAACAACAACTTAACGCTCTCACTTCGGAAACTCAAAAAGCTAAGTCTGAGTTGTTAAATTGTCAAAAACAGTTTTGTGAGTACAAAAAGCATTCGAGGAAACAAATAGATGAATATCTTGAGGAAATTGTCGACTTACAACACAAAATCAAAGAGTTTAGAAATGTTGTTTACAAACATGGTGAGTCAATCACAACAATTCAAAAGTTTTCTTTTAAACCAAATCCTGATGGATATGGACCAAATCTTGCTGATTACAAACCACGTTTTTCACATAGAGCATTCAAACCAAATCCTCAAGTTTACAGTGCAGAACATAGAATTGATGACCCAATTATGAGTGTTGTTGAATATAATCGTAAGGAGGAATTAGATGCTGAAGACGAGAGTCGGTCAAAAATGGAAAATGTTGTTTATTGCAAACTATTTAATATTCAAAAGCCATAACTTTCGTCACACAACAGGATAATTCTAACACACCTTGGGTTATCACGCCTACTCCTGAGTCCTCTTCTAGTGATGGTCCCCGACCCAATGTTGCACAAATTAATGGTCCTTTACCTTCTTTCAGTGAAATAAAGCCATTAGCTGAACGATGTCAGGTTCTAAAATACTTTGACACTTTCATGTCTGACATCAAACTTTTAGAACATGCAATTGAAGTTAATTTTGAAATAAAAGCTGAACATTTTCAATCGCCATTTGCGCGACAACAAAGGGATATCTTTCAGAAAGGGCTTTTACCATGATAACATCAAATAGTCCTGAGTTTCTAAGCGTTAATTTCCCCCTATATCATCACATTTTGAGTAAATTATTAGTGAAAACATCCTTATTCCTTATTATTTCATTTTAGGACACATTCGAAGTAAGGAAGCTGCAATTGGACGTTTTCAAGCCCTATTGATTCGACTGTCTCTTAATTACGGCGTAACCAAGTGATGAAGTTACGATGCAACTAAAGATTACGAAGGCTATGGCGTAACCCTCAGCTCAGGTTACGCCGTAACTACTGATATGCACTAAATTAACAAAGACCACGGCGTAGCCCTCAGCTTAGGCTACGCCATAATGAAGAAATACACTGGATTACAGAAGCCACGGCATAACCCCAGCTAAGGTTACGCCGTAACCAATGATTAAGCAAAGAAGATTCAAGGAAGTTACGGCGTAACTACCTAATTAGGTTACGCCGTAACTAGTTTGAAGCCTATAAATAGTCGATGGTTTCATCAGTTTTAGATATCTCTCCTTTCCCAAACCTTCTAGGGTTTGGGGAGATCAAAACACAGAAGAAGAAGCATGGTTTAGGAGCACTGAATAACGAAGTCCTCATCTACGATTTCCTTTGTATTCGAGTTTGGATTCTTTTTATATTTTTCTAGAACTTATATTATGAATTCATATCATTAATTAAAGTTTGCATTTATGTTATTGTTATTCTCTATAATTCTTTATAGACATTTGCTAGTATTTTCATAAATCGCTAGCCTTGGTAGTATTATAAGCTTGATAGTATCTAAAGGGCTGGGAGATATGACCAACTGACCCCAGTCTGATAGATAGCGAAGTATGGGAGGAATTGGCCATAGTACGACCACTCTTCGTGTGCGAATTGACCAAATGATCACTTATCAAGTGGAGGTATTCAAGAGGTTAGGGGGAATCTAAGTTCCTAACGGTCGGGTTCCCACCATCTAGATCTAGTAGATTTGGTGCTTAATGACTGCTATTAGGTTGTCGAATGATCCCGAGTGACCTGCTCATCTTGGTGAGGAATCTAAGAACCATAGGCCATGACGAATCGACCAAAGGAGTCTGGTGATAATTAACCACTATATTGAATCTTGGTATCGGGAATCAATTCATATTTGTACTCTTTATTAAGCTTCGTTTATCTATCTCTTTTCCCTAAATTTCTGGTGTCTGTGTAAATAATAGCATATCTATGGATTATATCAACTTTGTCATACTCATATATTATCTAATCATCTTAGTTCTTTCTAAGTCACAGCTCTCTTGGGACGATACTCGGATTTACCTAAGGCTTTACTACATCTGATCGGGTACTCTGCCCGTTAGTATGTGTCTATCCTAAGTTATCTAATTTTTATAAATATTAAAAGCAGGATGAAATAGCACATCAGCTTTTTGGTGCCGCTGCCGGGGAGCAGTTAATGAAAGATCTAAGGTATTTCTTATTCACCTCATTAAGAGATTTGATGCACTTCCATAAGGTACATTTCTAAATCTCTCCTATTGCAATTCATATTCTGACGCTATTAGTTACGGCGTAACTCCTTTCATGGGTTACGACGTAACCGTATTGCAATTTATTAAAATTATTATAAAATCTTTTTGACTAATTAGTTACGACGTAACCTCTTTTTAGAGTTACGAAGTAACCACCATACAATCAGATATATAAAAATCTGACCTTTGATTAAAATTAAAAATTTAATTACGGCGTAACCCTTATTAGCATTACGACGTAACCCTTTCACAACCATTTAATATTCTAAAAATATTAGTTACGGCGTAACTAATTAATCTAATTACGCCGTAACTATCTTGGCGGTATAAAAACCTTACGGAATAAAAACTAGGTTTTACGCATACACTTTCACCGCCCACACTCCGAAAAATTTTCATCGAGCTCTCTTTATCTTTATCATTCTTCATGGCTGGTAAGATCTATCTTTACTCTTTTTGATTTGTTTCTTACAATTATTTCAATTAGGGTTAATATTTTGATATTTTAGGGATCTTGCCTATTTGAATTAATTATTGATATTGGTTTGATTAATTGATAATTTTGATGATTTCCCCATGTTATTTTGATTCGTGTCCTATCACTACGGTTCGATTTGGGTGTTTTGGCTTTATTTAAATTGGGTTTTCGGTCAAACGCAAACTTAGTGGGTTAGGCTGTCCCTCAGCACTAATAGGTTAAAAAATATCAAAACTTTTTACCACTTGAAAAAAATTGATGGTTCCGGCTTAATCTATTTCGTAATTGAAACATCTGAGGTGCTGAATCTCTGGGAAAGTTATGGCGTAACTGGGGGTTTGGTTACGATGTAACCATTATATCTGTAATTACGGCATAGCAGTTTGATGTAGCTATGCCTTAACCATTAAATCTGTAATTATGGTGTAAATTTTGTTTTGGTTACGCCGTAATTTGACATTAGTAAGGCCTGCACTTACTATTTCTTATCTTGTTTTCAGGTGCAAACAATCCCAAGAATTGGCCTAGGTTTTTGGCACACCCTGATGCTGGTATTAGGCAATTGTGCGTGGAAGAATACGAGAAATTAAGGGGAAAGAATATCAGTCAACCCGAGGCACTTGATTTTGATGCATTTGGTACTTTGGCAAATGGGAAAGCTAGTATGAGATTAAGGAAGTTTTGCAAAATTAAGTTCACGTGTAATGCTGGGGAGTTCACGTGTAGTGCATGGTTGAGGCTATTCAGGATCACGGAGCCGGTCATTCCAGAGTACGTCCGTGAATTCCTTGCTAGTGTGGAATTCCGTACTGATATTGGTGATGATGACACGGAGTCAATGTTTTTCCAGCTTGGGGGCATTTGGAGAAGTTTGACTCTTAAGCAGTTTACTACAAGGATGGGTTTGTATACTGAGGAGGAAATGGAAACTGAGGCTTTTAGACGGTTCTATAACACTTGTTGGAGAAGAAGGGATGAGAATCAAGACCTTGCTGCTTATTTCAAACAAATCGCTGTCATGGATGGTTATGATTCGAAGAGCCCACCATCCTACGTTATGGTGAGAAGCCCCATTCGTCGACTGGTGCACCGCTTGCTTTATTTGAGAAAGATACTCTGCCAAAGAAAAGATGAATATGGATGATCTTTACCTAATGCAGGGTATGGAAGGGGGGAACCACATTGATGTTCCTTTCTATTTGACGAGGTTTATGGCTGTGGGTGCTAAGGGGTTTTCATCTAGGAGTCCTTTGCAGGGGGCTCACTTTATTGGGAGGTTGGCTAGGAGTTTTGATCTTATGATCGATGCAACTTTAGCGAGGGTGACCCCGAGGAAGGGAGACTAGATTGATAGGGCTATCTAAGCTAGTTGAGTTTGGAATCTGCAACCAGGACATTTATGGAGCAATTGAGTTGGCTGGGACTGCCCCAAGGAGAAAAGAAGGGGAAGCTAGTGGTGCTGTGGGTGATGCTGAAGAGGTGGCCGAGGAGCAGGAGCCGAGGGGACGTAGAAGGACCCATGTGAATGTAGGGGAGATGTTGCAGATCATTGATGAGAGGATCGAGGAAATGGCAACCCATTTCAATGAGGAGATTGAAAACCTCGAAGTGGGTCTTTATGGTCTTAGTAACCAGTTTGAGTGTTTTACAGGTACATTGGATCAGGTGCAGCAGCTCCAGCAGGATTTCTTTCATTGAAGTGCGGATCAGACTAGCCAGATGCTACAACACATGCATTTGAGCCACCCTAGGTCGGAAGGTCCAGAGTATGTGTACCAGACCAACATCCCCGATATCGGAGTCCAAGGAGGAGTGGCATTCATGCATCCCGGCGCCACTCCTGGAAGCACCACGAGCACTCCTTATGAGCCCTCCCAATTCCACTCCATGGATCATTGATGAGTGTGTAAATACTCATCATTTTTGGTCAAATCTGAACTGCAAAACATTTAAAATCGCTCAAAAATGCATCAAAATACTGAAAATATCTCAAAATTGTATTTTATATGTCTCAGATGCAAAATGTTTAAAATCAGATAAAAAAATGAGCTAAGTTTGCATAATTGGCAGTTTCAGTCCCCCAAGTTTCAAAAATTGTCAGAAATAGTCCTTGAGCACTTATTTTAAAAGAAAAGTCACCAAAGGTCCTTTTAAAAATCATAAGTTGTCATAATTAGTCCTTTGGTGAAAAATGTCAAAAGTTTTGAGAAATTACAAGTTTAGTCCTTTGAGTTTCAAAATTGGCAAAAATAGTCCTTGGAAGTTTGAAATGTCCATTATGGTCCTTATACTATTGAAACTTGTCATTTTTGGTCCCTTGGAACAACTTTGATAAAGTGGCAGAATTGGTCCCTCAAGTTTGATAGAATGGCAGTTTTGGTCCTTGTATTAACAAACCAAACACCCTTTGCACCCTTGACCCCTGCCATTATCCTTTGGACCCCTGTCAAACCCTTGTGACACCCTGTTTTTGACACCCCGTCCACTATTATCACCACCAGTCAAACAAGTCAACCCAATCCACCTCTTCCCTCCAAGTCTTCTTCTCCCACCTGCCTGCCTGCAAAACCCAGACACAACCTCACCTCCAGCTCAACCTTCACCTCCCTTATCACTCCACCTCACCAAACAACAAAAAGCATTAAATGCTTCCCTCCCCCTTGCACTCAACCCCCCAGTTGCTATAAAACCAATTTGGCGCCAAAAATCCCATCAATGGCTAATATCTTCTCAAGTGATCCAAGGGCCAAGATTAAAGGTGGGATTTGCTCAGAAGTCAAGTGGGAGACCTGTTGATGTATAAATAAGAGAAGAGAAGCAAGAGAGAGAGGTAGTCTTTAGTTTTAAAATTCATGTATGTCGTTTTTATTTAAATTGTCTTAGCTAGTTTCTAAAATTGTAATCTTAAGCTTTCTTGTATTGAACCTAAGCTATTTAGTCTATTGTAACTCAATTCAAGCATCAATTTCAAAAGTTTTATATAAGTTCATGTTTTTATGTCCACTGTTATAAAAACAGTTTTCATGGTCTTATACTCAAGCTCCAAGTAGCTCAATTTCAATCCAAATAAGCTTACTGAATCTTTCTATAGCTTTTAGTAAGCTCAATCTTAAGTTTAAGCAGTTTTTACCTCTGGTCAACAAAAGTCAAACTGCAGTGCTAATGGTGGAATGGTTCTGAATTGCTGATATGGAATTGGATATGGGATGATTTTGATCTGATTTGGGTTGAAATTCATTTGGAATTGGGATTAAAACAGTAATAGGATAGCGGTTCTTTGTTTGATTGATCTCAAGCCATTGTGGCTAGGACCTCATGTGAGTATCATATTCTTGGATCTGTTTAAATCCATGTTTTCTTGTTAGTAAGCTTTAATTCTGTTAACATTAGTATAATTTAGCTTAATAACACTAGTATAATTGATATTTTCATCTCTGTGCATGTTTTGAGTCATTTTTACATAACTGTCATAATAGAGCAGTTGAGTTTTAGTGTTATGAGTATTTGATTTCTTGCATCAGTTAGTTGTTTTAGTGAGATTAGGATTTGATTTGGTGGATTCCAGTAGTTTAGCTGCAAGAAGTTTAAGAGTAGATTGCACTTCAGTCACTTGAACTAGTGTTTGGATTGGATAGTTAGATTAAGCTTGAGCTTTGGTTTGTGCTTAAAATCTGTCTACTCAGTCTCAATTAGGTCCACTTGAACCATTTAAGTCATCAATTGTCGCAGAATCTCACTCAAAGTCAAAATCATCTATGATCTGTCCTAATTGCATAACTGTTAGAATTTTTGAAGATCAAAAGTTTGATTTGTGCTTAAAATTCAGTAGAGTAGCTTATTGTAACTTTGTTTTAGCTTGAAACATCAATCTCAGTCCATAAATTGGTTTCAAAACTCATTTTAGTCAAACTTTGCAAAATTATCAAAAGTCAAAAAAGTGAAAAGGTCAGTTTCAGCTCAACTTGATTGATTTTTCATGGATTTATTTCTGGTTCAAATTCATTAAAACTTTGGGATATTCTAGTTAAGCTGGTCAAGAGTTGGAAAGTGATTTTTGGAAATTTTTTGTAAGTCCTTATAAGCTCCAAAATAGCCTGTCATTTGGGTCAAAAGTCCCCTGTGCACTGACTCAGTGTATACTGAGTGTGCACAGGTGTTGTGCAGAGCTTGTCACAAGCTCATTAGAGCTTATCTTGGTCTGAATTTTGGTTTTTAAGTAGCTAGCCAGGTCTTCTTGAGAGTCCAATATCTGGTTTCAATTTCCAGCTTATTGGGTAGCTTATTTTTAGGCTGCAACTTAGTAGGTAAAATTTGGTTTAGCACTTGAGTTTCTAATTCATCAAATCTGTTTAGCTTGCACTTTAGAGGTTTAGGCTAGTTGTACTTAGTTTCTTTTGAGTATTTTTAGCATATTATAGCTTCTGTGATAATTTGGTGATCATTTGGTACCTCTAGCTTATTTTGAGTGCTTATTTATAAGCACTTGTCACTGCAGTTCCATATTCTCACACATGAGCTACTGTTTTTATATTTTTCATAGATTCAGAATATTAATTTAGACTTTTCCTGAATTTTTCATAATTTTCCAGCACTGTTTGATATTTTTCCTCATTTAAATCAGTTTCTAGGTCTTTTAAATTAGCTTTTATTGCAAATAAATCAGAAAAGTTTCAAAAAAAATAAGTTTTCATTTTTCCTAGGTTAAAATAAATATAAAAAGCAAAAAAAAAAAAAATTTCCAGATTTTTCTTAGTTAAATTTGTAATTTTTAGCAATTTAAGTAGTTTAAAATAGTTTTTAATTCATAGAAAATAGAAAAATAATCAGAAAAATATAAAATTGGTTTTGAAAATTCTCTTTAGTTATTTTAGATTTTTCTAAGTCATAATTTCACTTTTCTAGCCTTATTTCATATTTTCTTATATTTTAGGGTATTATTAAATAGGTAAAAATAGTTTTTAATTAATAATAATTAAATAAATAGTCTTAAAAATAATTTTCTTTTTCTCAAAATTTTCTCTTATCATTAGGTTTTTAAAAATGTCATTTTTATATTTTTAGGATTAATACTGTTTAAATTTCACATTTTCTTTTGTACGTTACGTAGTTTTTAATTTAAATTTAAAAAAGAAAAATAAAAAACATCAGATTTTAAAAATAGTGATAGCGTTTATTTAATATAATTTATCTTTTTAATTTTCTTTAATTTGCATTTAAGCCCCTGTAATTTATAAACTTTTTCTTTAGGTATAATCAATCATAACCCTTTTCCCGTTCAAATTCTCCCGATCACTATTCGTTTGATTATTCAGTGCACAGCTCGTTGGGACTTAACGACCTGGGGAAACACTAAACTCCTCTTGATCTTCATTGCATTGGTGTCCGAGCTGTTTGAAGTTTATTACGGTTAGCCATTCACAAGTGGCTAGCTTGTGTGATAAAACTTGACGGTTCAGCATCGATCAAATTTTTGGCGCCGCTGCCGGGGAGTTGTGCTAATTATCTTACGCTTAGCAGATTAGTGATTTGAATATTCACTCCTTGTTTATACCATCTATCTATATCTATATATATTTTCTTATAAAAAAATCCAAAAACCCAAAAACATCTTAAAACATATAAAACACAAAAATATTTTTCTTTTGTTTCTACATATATATATCACCATAAAACTCAAAAAGATTCTTCTTTTCCCCATTTTCATAATTCCCTTCCTTAACTCTGAGATCTCTTAGAGTTAACTCTAGTGTATGCGCACTCGCTCTTCTAGATCTGTAAGCCCATTTCGTGAGCTTGTCAGGATTCCAAGAAGGCGTGTCCGTAGACGTTCTGCCCCCTCAGTCGGATCTGAGATCCGGACTGCTCACACTACTTCCGTTATCATGGCGGAAGAACGTCCTATGTGTGAGCTTCTCCAGGCACCCATCGACAGGTATGGAGATGCTATTGTTATCCTAGCCATTGTGGCTGAAAATTTTGAACTCAAAACCGGGTTACTGAATCTTGTAACCTCAAGTCAATTCTATGGTTTTGAGAGGGATGATCCTCATGCTCATATTTGATGGTTTAACAAGATTGCATCTACCATCAAATACAAGAATGTCTCTACAGATGCTGTAAAGCTTCTTCTGTTCCCATTTTCTCTTGAGGGACAAGCCCGGATTTAGCTTGAAAAACAACCCCCTCAATCAATCGAAACATGGGAAGACCTGGTGAAGAAATTTGTGAACGAATTTTATCCACCTTCTAAAACCACGAGTCTTAAAAACGAAATCATCAAGTTCACACAAAAGTTTGATGAATCCTTCAGTGAATCGTGGGATCGTTTTAAGGAGTTGCTCCGCAAATGTCCTCACCATGGTTTCTCCGAGTTGATGCAACTCGATACTTTCTATAATGGAGTGAGTCAATCTGATCAAGATTATCTCAATTCCTCCGCTGGAGGAAATTTCTTGAGCAAAACTGTAAAAGAAGCTTTAGCGATCATTGAAAACAAGTCTAAAGTCCGCACTGCACGAAGCAAACCGGTTGTTTCCCAAGTCAGTGTTGGTCCTTCTACTTCATCGCCCGTGAGTCAATCTAGCACCGATGCTAAGATTGACAAACTCACGGAAGCAATTCAAGCTTTGGTTCTCTCCAACCAAAAGAAAGTTTCTTTTCCACAAACTTCACCTCCTGCTGAAGTTAAGAAAGTGGAAGTCTGTGTTACTTGCGGTGGCCCCCATGCCTATTACAACTGTATGGCCACCGATGGTAACCCTTTTGAAGCAAATGCTGTGGGCGGGATTTCTAATCCAGGAGGCAACCAATACCGTGCTCCTATAGACCCGAACCACCGTCCTAACCACTACCCTGGACCACCCGGTTTCAACCAAAACCAAAACCGTAATCAAAATCAGAATAGAACGAACAAAGGTTTTCAAAACCAAGGTAATTTTAGTCCAAATAACGGTTTTCAAAATCAAAGTCAAAACTTCCAACACCAAGGAAACTTTAATAGAAACCAAGGTCAGGGAAATTTCAACCCAGGGTATTTTCATGGCAATAATCAAGGAAATTTCCAAAATCAAGGCCCTAATCCAAACAATAGAGGCCATAATTTTCCTACACAAACTCAAGCCATTGTTCCAACTGGACCATCATCTGATGAGTTGTTGAAGCAATTCATGAAATCCCAAGAGGAAATGAACAGGTTGTTGGTTAGCCAGATTTCTGACATTAAGAAGTCTTTAAATGATCAACCCTCGGGCTCAAGTACTTTACCTAGCAACACGATCGCTAATCTGAGGGGCGATGCAAAGGCGATCACAACCACAAGTGGTGCTTCATATGATGGACCCGCTATTCCTACTACCTCTTCTTCTTCTTCTCTCCCAAAGGTAGTGGAAAGTGAACCTGAGGCGACAAAGGACCAAGTGCAACCTACTAGCTCACAAAGTACAGCACATGTCCATCCTCAAGTTGTCCCGAAACCCAAAACCAAACCTGGAATTGTTTTTGAACCTCCAGTTGACAACCCCAAATCCAAAACTTCTATTCCTTACCCCTCACGTTTAAATGAGCAAAAACTCCGCGAAAAAGCCAGTCATCAAATGGAAAAAAAATTTCAAATTTTCCAAGAACTACACTTTGACATAAGCTTTGCGGATGCCATCATGCTGATGCCCAAGTTTGCATCAACTCTCAAACACATGTTAAGCAACAAGGAAAAACTGTTTGAAATAGCTAAAACTCCTTTGAACGAGAACTGCTCAGCAGTTCTGTTAAAGAAGCTTCCCGAGAAGCTGGGAGATCCCAGAAAATTTCTTCTTCCTTGTGTTTTTCCAGGGATGATTGAATGCTTTGCCCTTGCCGATCTTGGTGCAAGCATCAATCTGATGCCTTATTCAGTATGGAAGAAACTTTCTCTTCCAGAACTTATTCCTACCTGCATGACTCTTGAGCTTGCAGATCTTTCTATATCGCATCCTCTTGGCATCGCCGAGGATGTATTCGTAAAAGTAGGAAAGTTCCATTTTACAGCTGACTTTGTGGTTGTTGATTTCGATGCCGATCATCAGGTTCCCCTCATTGTTGGACGAGGATTCCTGAGAACGGGCCGTGCTCTCATTGATGTATTTGAGCAAGAAATCACGTTACATGTGGGTAATGAAGCTGTCACCTTTAACCTTGATCAAACTTCGAGGTACTCCTCAAATTATGATGCTGAATCGGTCAATCGAGTCGATGTAATTGATATTGCTTCAGAGGAGTACTCTCAAGAGTTTCTTGGTTATTTTCATAATTCTGTGAGTGGGGATTCCACCACATCTTCCCAACCAATTATTGCCGACTCTTCCCCCTCTCTTACTCCTTTTGAGGGAGGTGACTTCTTTTTGGAAGAGATCGATGAGTTTCTTGCTAATGATGAATCAATTCCGCCGGGAATTGATGGTGTTTATGATTCGGAGGGGGATATTCTCTATCTTGAGCAATTGTTAAATGAAGATCCATTACCTTCACTCCCTCCGAAAGAGATTACGATTGAGGAAATCAAATCAGTACAAACATCTACTGAAGAATTTCCCGAGGTTGAACTTAAGGACCTACCTCCTCATCTCGAGTATGCATTCATGGAGGGTGATGATAAATTACCCGTCATAATTGCTAAAGACTTAACTGAGGAGGAAAAGACTGCTCTCATAAAGGTCTTGAAGTCACACAAGCAAGCAATTGCTTGGAAACTCTCCGACATTAAGGGTATCAACCCTGAGTTTTGTACTCACAAAATCTTGATGGAGGATGACTTCAAACCAGCAGTCCAACATCAGAGAAGGGTGAATCCTAAGATTCATGAGGTTATCAAACAAGAGGTTCTCAAACTTCTTGATGCCGGTTTAATTTACCCGATCTCTGATAGTCCTTGGGTCAGTCCCATTCATTGTGTTCCAAAAAAAGGTGGCATAACTGTTGTCACAAATGAAGAAAACGAGTTAATTCCAACTCGATTGGTTACGGGATGGCGTGTGTGTATTGACTATCGCAAGTTAAACGAAGCCACCCGTAAAGACCATTTTCCTCTACCCTTCATGGATCAGATGCTTGAGAGATTAGCAGGGAACGAATACTATTGTTTCCTTGATGGTTTCTCGGGTTATTTTCAGATCCCCATTGATCCGCTGGATCAAGAAAAGACCACATTCACCTGCCCATACGGAACTTTTGCCTACAGACGTATGCCTTTTGGCCTATGTAACGCTCCTGGCACGTTCCAACGATGTATGATGGCAATTTTCCACGACATGATTGGGGAAACAATGGAGGTGTTTATGGATGACTTCTCGGTCATTGGGGACTCAATTCAAACATGTCTCTCCCATTTAGAAAAAATGCTAAAAAGGTGTGAAGACATCAATCTTTGTCTAAATTGGGAGAAGAGCCACTTTATGGTCAAAGAAGGCATAGTCCTTGGCCATAAGATTTCCAAAAATGGGATTGAGGTAGATAGAGCAAAAGTTGATGTTATTGCTAAATTTCCTCATCCTACTACCGTCAAAGGTATTAGGAGTTTTCTAGGTCATGCCGGGTTTTATCGTAGATTCATACAAGATTTCTCTAAAATCGCTAGGCCTATGACCCATCTTCTTGAAAAAGATGCTCCTTTTATCTTCTCACCTGAGTGCATCGAAGCTTTTGAAACATTAAAGAAAAAGCTTACGGAAGCACCCATTCTAGTTGCCCCCGACTGGGATTTACCCTTTGAACTTATGTGCGATGCAAGTGATTTTGCAATCGGTGCAGTCCTGGGGCAACGTAAAACCAAACATTTTCAGCCTATCCACTACGCGAGTAAGACTATGACTGAAGCTCAAACCCATTACACCACTACAGAAAAAGAATTATTAGTTGTGGCGTATGCGTTTGAGAAGTTTTGGCCATACCTTATCTTGACCAAATGCGTGGTGTATACGGATCACTCGGCTCTCAAATATCTCTTTGCAAAACAAGATGCAAAGCCGAGATTGCTCCGTTGGGTTCTCCTCCTACAAGAATTTGATATCATTATACGTGATAAAAAAGGAGCTGAGAACCTGGCTGCTGATCATCTGTCCCGTTTAGAAAACCCTCACCAGAATGTGTTCGAGAAAAAGGAAATAAACGAAACATTTCCTCTCGAAACACTTAATGTGGTTTCTTTTCGTGGAGACTCTTCTACCCCATGGTTTGCCGACTTTCCAAATTACCATGCGGGTAACTTTGTGGTGAAAGGGATGTCGTCCCAACAGAAAAACAAATTCTTTAAAGATGTAAAACATTACTTATTCAAAATTTGCGCGGATCAAGTCATCAGGCGATGTGTGTATGGTCAGGAAGCCAATGACATTCTCAAGGCTTGCCATTCTGGACCTACTGGGGGACATCATAGCCCCAACTACACTGCCAAGAAGGTGTTTGATTCTGGATTTTATTGGCCCACGATTTACAAGGATGCCCATGAATTTGTCAAAACCTGTGACGCTTGTCAACGTCACGGAAATATCTCACAAAGAAATGAAATGCCGCAAAACGCCATTCAAGTGTGTGAGATTTTTGACATCTGGGGCATTGACTTTATGGGGCCATTTCCTTCGTCTCGCGGTAATAAATACATACTCGTGGCCGTTGACTATTTGTCAAAATGGGTTGAAGCGAAAGCTTTGCCTACCAACGATGCCCGAGTTGTTGTGAAATTCTTAAAATCTCTTTTTGCTAGGTTTGGAACTCCACGAGCTATAATCAGTGATCGTGGTACGCATTTCTGCAATGACCAGTTTGATAGAGTCATGCAAAAGTATGGTGTAACTCACCGTCTCTCTACTGCATACCACCCCCAAACAAGTGGGCAAGTGGAAGTTTCCAACCAGGGGATTAAAAGAATTCTTGAAAGGACAGTAGGCGAAAACTGTGCCTCTTGGTCGGATAAGCTAGATGACGCACTCTGGGCCTTCAGTACAGCTTATAAAACACCCATCGGGTGTACTCTATACAAGCTAGTGTACGGGAAGGCGTGTCATCTGCCGGTTGAGCTTGAGCACAAGGCATACTGGGCCTTGAAACATGCCAACTTCGATATTCAGGCAGCTGGTGATCACCGGAAAGTTCAAATGAATGAATTAAATGAACTCTGTGATCAAGCATACGAGAACTCTTTGATCTACAAAGAAAAGACAAAGAAGATTCATGACTCCAAAATCAAAAACCGCGTTTTCAACATCGGTGATCGAGTCCTTCTTTTCAATTCAAGATTGAAGATTTTCTCGGGAAAACTAAAATCCCGCTGGTCTGGACCATTCACCATCACTAAAGTATTTCCATATGGAACCATTGAGTTATCTCAACCTGATGGTCCAAATTTTAAAGTGAATGGTCATCGGTTGAAGCATTATCTTGGGGAGGACATTCCTCCTGTGGTTGTCCCGGATCTACAAACTTTCCTCATGAACCAATGAATGCGGGGATCGAGTCAAGCTAGCGACTTGGGAATCAAAAACAGTAGCATGTCATATGGGTTTTCACCCATATTTCTGACTTCTTTCTATTTTTCTACCACCCTAGTGTGGGGGAGTTTCCCCCCGCTGTTGTATATAAAGTTTCAAAAAAAAAAAAAAAAAAAAAAAAAAAAAAAAAAAAAAAAATCTCTTTCAAAATAATGGCCGTAGTATTTCCCTTTTACGTTCTCTGTTTCGGCATAACCGCCGGTACTTTGAATATTGAGGGCAATATTCATTTCTAGTGTGGGGGGGAATTCTCACGAATTTTATCATGTAATTATACCACCCAATTCCCCCATTTTTGGCAAAAAAATTTTTTGGAGTAAGTGTTTTTCACTTACTCAGCTTATGGTTATCAGTCCGCCATGTCTAATAAACAAAAGGATTGGCTAATCCAGGAGCAAACGGCTCTTGGTAAAGATATCTCAAATCCGTTGACGGCTTGCAATTTGCCCAAAATTGTATGGTGTTCAGCTCACCATATCTTTAATTAGTGAAGAGTTGGCTAGCCCGCAAGTTTATGGCTTGTGGTAAAGGTAGTTGGAAAACCATAATTGGTAATCAGCTCACCAAAGATATATTATCTAAGAGTTGGCTAGTCCAGAAGCAAACGGCTTCTGGTAAAGACAAATCAAATCCGTTAGAAGCTGGTGATTTGCTCAAAATCATATGGTTATCAGTGTACCATAGTTCTTACTTGAACTGAAACATTTGGCTACTCCAGAAGTAATGGCTTTTGGTAAAGAGATTCAAATCCATTAAGTTTTTCTCAAAAGATTGCTAGGGACTAGCAATAGTTTAGTGTGGGGGATTGATGAATGTGTAAATACTCATCATTTTTGGTCAAATCTGAACTGCAAAACATTTAAAAACGCTAAGAAATGCATCAAAATACTGAAAATATCTCAAAATTGTATTTTATATGTCTCAGATGCAAAATGTTTAAAATCAGATAAAAAAATGAGCTAAGTTTGCATAATTGGCAGTTTCAGTCCCCCAAGTTTCAAAAATTGTCAGAAATAGTCCCTGAGCACTTATTTTAAAAGAAAAGTCACCAAAGGTCCTTTTAAAAATCATAAGTTGTCATAATTAGTCCTTTGGTGAAAAATGTCAAAAGTTTTGAGAAATTACAAGTTTAGTCCTTTGAGTTTCAAAATTGGCAAAAATAGTCCTTGGAAGTTTGAAAATGTCCATTATGGTCCTTGTACTATTGAAACTTGTCATTTTTGGTCCCTTGGAACAACTTTGATAAAGTGGCAGAATTGGTCCCTCAAGTTTGATAGAATGGCAGTTTTGGTCCTTGTATTAAAAAACCAAACACCCTTTGCACCCTTGACCCCTGCCATTATCCTTTGGACCCCTGTCAAACCCTTGTGACACCCTGTTTTTGACCCCCCGTCCACTATTATCACCACCAGTCAAACAAGTCAACCCAATCCACCTCTTCCCTCCAAGTCTTCTTCTCCCACCTGCTTGCCTACAAAACCCAGACACAACCTCACCTCCAGCTCAACCTTCACCTCCCTTATCACTCCACCTCACCAAACAACAAAAAGAATTAAATGCTTCCCTCCCCCTTGGACTCAACCCCCCAGTTGCTATAAAACCAATTTGGCGCCAAAAATCCCATCAATGGCTAATATCTTCTCAAGTGATCCAAGGGCCAAGATTAAAGGTGGGATTTGCTCAGAAATCAAGTGGGAGACCTGTTGATGTATAAATAAGAGAAGAGAAGAGAAGCAAGAGAGAGAGGTAGTCTTTAGTTTTAAAATTCATGTATGTCATTTTTATTTAAATTGTCTTAGCTAGTTTCTAAAATTGTAATCTTAAGCTTTCTTGTATTGAACCTAAGATATTTAGTCTATTGTAACTCAATTCAAGCATCAATTTCAAAAGTTTTATATAAGTTCATGTTTTTATGTCCACTGTTATAAAAACAGTTTTCATGGTCTTATACTCAAGCTCCAAGTAGCTCAATTTCAATCCAAATAAGCTTACTGAAGCTTTCTATAGCTTTTAGTAAGCTCAATCTTAAGTTTAAGCAGTTTTTACCTCTGGTCAACAAAAGTCAAACTGCAGTGCTAATGGTGGAATGGTTCTGAATTGCTGATATGGAATTGGATATGGGATGATTTTGATCTGATTTGGGTTGAAATTCATTTGGAATTGGGATTAAAACAGTAAAAGGATAGTGGTTCTTTGTTTGATTGATCTCAAGCCATTGTGGCTAGGACCTCATGTGAGTATCATATTCTTGGATCTGTTTAAATCCATGTTTTCTTGTTAGTAAGCTTTAATTCTGTTAACATTAGTATAATTTAGCTTAATAACACTAGTATAATTGATATTTTCATCTCTGTGCATGTTTTGAGTCATTTTTACATAACTGTCATAATAGAGCAGTTGAGTTTTAGTGTTATGAGTATTTGATTTCTTGCATCAGTTAGTTGTTTTAGTGAGATTAGGATTTGATTTGGTGGATTCCAGTAGTTTAGCTGCAAGAAGTTTAAGAGTAGATTGCACTTCAGTCACTTGAACTAGTGTTTGGATTGGATAGTTAGATTAAGCTTGAGCTTTGGTTTGTGCTTAAAATCTGTCTACTCAGTCTCAATTAGGTCCACTTGAACCATTTAAGTCATCAATTGTCACAGAATCTCACTCAAAGTCAAAATCATCTATGATCTGTCCTAATTGCATAACTGTTAGAATTTTTGAAGATCAAAAGTTTGATTTGTGCTTAAAATTCAGTAGAGTAGCTTATTGTAACTTTTTTTTAGCTTGAAACATCAATCTCAGTCCATAAATTGGTTACAAAACTCATTTTAGTCAAACTTTGCAAAATTATCAAAAGTCAAAAAAGTTAAAAGGTTAGTTTCAGCTCAACTTGATTGATTTTTCATGGATTCATTTCTGGTTCAAATTCATTAAAACTTTGGGATATTCTAGTTAAGCTGGTCAAGAGTTGGAAAGTGATTTTTGGAAATTTTTTGTAAGTCCTTATAAGCTCCAAAATAGCCTGTCATTTGGGTCAAAAGTCCCCTGTGCACTGACTCAGTGTATACTGAGTGTGCACAGGTGTTGTGCAGAGCTTGTCACAAGCTCATTAGAACCTATCTTGGTCTGAATTTTGGTTTTTAAGTAGCTAGCCAGGTCTTCTTGAGAGTCCAATATCTGGTTTCAATTTCCAACTTATTGGGTAGCTTATTTTTAGGCTGCAACTTAGTAGGTAAAATCTGGTTTAGCACTTGAGTTTCTAATTCATCAAATCTGTTTAGCTTGCACTTTAGAGGTTTAGGCTAGTTGTACTTAGTTGCTTTTGAGTAGTTTTAGCATATTATAGCTTCTGTGATAATTTGGTGCTCATTTGGTACCTCTAGCTTATTTTGAGTGCTTATTTATAAGCACTTGTCACTGCAGTTCCATATTCTCACACATAAGCTACTGTTTTTATATTTTTTATAGATTCAGAATATTAATTTAGACTTTTCCTGAATTTTTTATAATTTTCCAGCACTGTTTGATATTTTTCCTCATTTAAATCAGTTTCTAGGTCTTTTAAATTAGCTTTTATTGCAAATAAATCAGAAAAGTTTCAAAAAAAATAAGTTTTCATTTTTCCTAGGTTAAAATAAATATAAAAAGCAAAAAAATAATTTTTCCAGATTTTCCTTAGTTAAATTTGTAATTTTTAGCAATTTAAATAGTTTAAAATAGTTTTTAATTCATAGAAAATAGAAAAATAATCAGAAAAATATAAAATTGGTTTTGAAAATTCTCTTTAGTTATTTTAGAATTTTCTAAGTCATAATTTCACTTTTCTAGCCTTATTTCATATTTTCTTATATTTTAGGGTATTATTAAATAGGTAAAAATAGTTTTTAATTAATAATAATTAAATAAATAGTCTTAAAAATAATTTTCTTTTTCTCAAAATTTTCTCTTATCATTAGGTTTGTAAAAATGTCATTTTTATATTTTTAGGATTAATACTGTTTAAATTTCACATTTTCTTTTGTACGTTACGTAGTTTTTAATTTAAATTTAAAAAAGAAAAATCAAAAACATCAGATTTTAAAAATAGTGTTAGCGTTTATTTAATATAATTTATCTTTTTAATTTTATTTAATTTGCATTTAAGCCCCTATAATTTATAAACTTTTTCTTTAGGTATAATCAATCATAACCCTTTTCCCGTTCAAATTCTCCCGATCACTATTCGTTTGATTATTCAGTGCACAGCTCGTTGGGACTTAACGACCTGGGGAAACACTAAACTCCTCTTGATCTTCATTGCATTGGTGTCCGAGCTGTTTGAAGTTTATTACGGTTAGCCATTCACAAGTGGCTAGCTTGTGTGATAAAACTTGACGGTTCAGCATCGATCAAATAATAATAATAATAATAATAATAATAATAATAATAATAATAATAATAATAATTATAATAACAATAATAATAATAACAATAATAATAATAATAATAATAATAATTATAATAACAATAATAATAATAATAATAATAATAATAATTATTATAATAACAATAATAATAATAATAATAATAATAGTGAGGCTGCACGACGTAAACGTGCCAAGTATGAGGCTAAATGCGCAGATTTCGGATATGGGTTCCTCCCCTTTTCTTTTTCTTCTTTTGGAGAACTCGAGAAAGAGGCGGTAACCTTACTAAAGCGTATTAGACTTTTCTCCTTGACTCAAGACATTGGGGCTCGTGCTGCGGTTCATATTTTTAATCGCATTGGTTTTGCTATTGCTAGAGGAGTGGGGGCCCAGTTGGTTTCTCGGCTTCCCACTAATTTCTTGTAAATTCTTTAAGTTTTTAATAAAGTGATGTTAAAAAAAAAAAAAAAAAAAAAAAAAAACAATAATAATAATAATAATAATTATAATAACAATAACAATAATAACAATAATAATAACAATAATAATAACAATAATAATAACAATAATAATAATAATATATAATAATAATAATAATAATAATAATAATAATAATAATAATAATAATAATAAAAATAATAATAATAGTAATAATAATAATAATAATAATAATAATAATAATAATAATAATAACAATAACAATAATAATAACAATAATAATAATATATAATAATAATAATAATAATAATAATAATAATAATAATAAGAAAAATAATAATAATAATAATAATAATAATAATAATAATAATAATAATAATAATAATAATAATAATAATAATAATAATAATAATAATAATAATAATAATAATAATAACAATAATAATAACAATAATAATAATAATAATAATAATAACAATAACAAAAATAATAATAATAATAATAATAATAATAATAATAATAATAATAATAATAATAATAATAATAATAATAATAATAATAATAATAATAATAATAATAATAATAATAATAATAATAATAATAATAATAATAACAATAATAATAACAATAATAATAACAATAACAATAATAATAACAATAACAATAATAATAACAATAATAATAATAATAATAATAATAATAATAATAATATATAATAATAATAATAATAATAATATATAATAATAATAATAATAATAATAATAATAATAATAATAATAATAATAATAATAATAATAATAATAATAATAATAATAATAATAATAATAATAACAATAATAACAATAATAACAATAATAACAATAATAACAATAATAACAATAACAATAACAATAACAATAACAATAACAATAACAATAACAATAACAATAATAATAATAACAATAATAATAACAATAATAACAATAATAATAACAATAATAATAATAATAATAATAATAATAATAATAATAATAATAGGCCCAGGTATGCCCAGATATATAACCCAAACGAGTCATAGGATTCTATTTACGGTAGTGTTCCAAGATACAAATTTCAAACCACAAAGCCAGTCAATGATAAAATACCCTTAACACGCCATCATATCGGCTAAACAGGGCTGGATCACGACTATGGCATGGTTATCCATTAGATCTGTATGGACATAGTACCGACCTAGACTTTTGTTTAGTCATAAATATTTCTGAGCACATCAACAACTTATAAAATAAGATCCATAGAAATTAGTTATATGCATGATTAAGGTTATTCAACATATATGTATTTAGCCTGCCATTAGACTAAAATTAAACAAAAATTAATAATAAAGAAAGTAAACTTACAAGAAAATTGTGGCCAGAGGCCAATCTTTTATTTCAAAGCTTCAAATATTATACAAGATTGGACTAGTCGGATGATTGCTAGTCGGATGATTACTAGAGAGAATATTATAAAAAGTGGAAGTGTGTGTGTGTGAAAGTCTGCCTATCCTCTACTACTTCTATCCTATTTATAGAAGTGAGAGGAAACTATTACAAAACACTCAATTATTGTCTACATATTAAACGACAAAGCTTTATAAAATAAGTCTATCATTATGACCGACAAAGAAATATGTTGTCTTTAAATTTCTTTCAATTTCCCTTTATCTGAAGACGATTCGCCTTTGGAAATATGTTTTGATAACGTATTCTTCATTTCTTCAAAAAGATCTTCAATTGTTATCTCTTCAATTTCTTGAGATTCACCTGCTAAGCAACTGTATTGGTTGCTATCTTCTGATAGAGTCTTCATTGAAGAATCAGAAACTTGATATTCAAAATTCTTTATTAAGTCTGTTTTCATTTCATGAAGATATGCATCCAAAATTTCTTCACTGGAAAGACTATCTTTGCCTTGATTTTTTAATTTATCAACAATTTGTTGATAAGGTGAAGAATTTTCCTTTTTGTTTTTAAATTCATTTTGGGCTTTATATTTAGCCAAAGTTTGTTTTATCAAGTCAATTGTTTCTTTTGAGTTTATTTCTCCGTTTTCTGGATTTTTAGAAAGCATTTTTTTTTCCAGAATTTTGTAAAAAATATCCTCTAGAGATGAGGAATTTGATCAGAGGCATAATTTACCTCTGGAGCCCATTTCCATATCCAAGGAATTGAAAATTCAGTGAAAAAATGAAAAGAGGGTAAAACCTCTTTAGCACCATTTGCTTTTGACAAAGAATCTATTAATTTTGAGGAATTATTAACCCACTCAACATATAAATCTTTATAAAGATCTGGTAAAATTTGAATTGATGGACCATATGATTGCCACCAATGTATAAACCAATTTGGAAAAGACTTATTATAAATCTTTGGGCATGTTTTGAGAAACCAAGAATGAGTTTTCTTGGGATTTATATATAAAAACATTTTATGAAAAGCTTTAACATAATCCCAGTAATTATATTTAACTGGTAAATTTTGTTGAGGATGTATAAACTCCTTTTCTTTCATGGTACTCAAACCCCATTCTTCAGCAGATATTACTTGCTTTATAAGAACTTTGCTAAAATTATAGATCGTACTATTTTGATCTGTAAAATGGCGGACCTCTATTGATCCAGTTGAAACGAGTATATTCTCATAATAAGTCCTTGACTTATAAGCATATGCTGCACAAGGAATGTTGTCAAGATATCTTGACATCCATACCCAAGGATCATTTCCTGCTTCAAAGTATCTCATAACATCTTGATATTCAATAAATATAATTCTCTCCTTATATGGAGATTGACAAAATACTTGAGGATCATCATTATCCTCTTCATTAAGAGCATTGGCATAAGAAGGAGTATTTTCCTTCTTGTTTTTAATGAACTCCAAAAATTCCCCATATAAAGGGTCATTTGGATTTGGCATTGGTGTGGATGAAGATGATGCTGTATTAGCAATATTTTGAGCTATAAGCCTTTTATTTCCATACTGAGCCAATATATTGTTGGCTCCTGTTCTGCCACCACCCCTATTTGGGTAGCCACCTCTTCCTCTTCCTCTACCTTGAGGAATCATTTATGCAAATATTCACGAGTTAAAAAATCAGGAAGAATATTATCTTTCCCTTTTTTATATTCAATCATGAAATCAAATGGAGCTAATTGAGCTTGCCATCTAGCAAACATTTGTTTAGAAACATCATGTTTAAAATCTTTATTAAACATATATTTAGCTGCTTGACAATCAATTTTTATTATAAAATGTTGATTGTATAAATCATCTTGAAATTTTAAAACACATTTAATAATTGAAAGAATTTCTTTTGCCACAGTAGCATAATTTTTCTGGGCATTATTCCATTTTCCAGAATGAAATCTTACCAAATATTCTTGGTTATTTTCTGGATGAATCTGTTTTAAAATTCCACCATAACCTATATCTGAGGCATCTGTTTCTATAATTTTCTTCCAACTAGGATTAGCTAAAGATAAACATGGAAGACTAGAAATTTTAGTTTTAATAATTTGAACTGCTTTAGTATGCTTATCAGTCCAAGGTGAAGGAATCTTTTTTAATCTGTCATATAGAATAGCTGTATCTTTTGCTAAATCATTATAAAAAGATGAAATATAATTTAAACTTCCCAAAAATCTTTGTAATTGAGTTTTATCAAGAATTACATCTGGAAATTTAGATGCAAATTCTATACTTCTATTGATAGGAATAATTTGACCTTTTTCTATATTATGGCCTAAAAATCTCACTTTAGTTTGAAAAATCATCATTTTTGGTTTTGAAATAACTAAACCATTATTAATTATAATTTTTTCAAATATATCTAAATGTTTAAAATGTGTTTCAATATTTTTTGAAAATACTAAAATATCATCAATATAAACAATGATAAAATCACTATAAGGATTAAAAATATCATTCATAATATTTTGAAATTCTGAAGGGGCATTTTTAAGACCAAATGGCATAACATTCCATTCATATTGTCCAAATGGGACATTAAAAGCAGTTTTATATCTGTCTTGTTCATGTATTTGAATCTGCCAATATCCTGACTTTAAGTCAAATTTTGAAAATATTATTGCATCATGTAATCTATCTAATAAATCCTTTTTATTAGGAATAGGATATCTAATCCATTTTAAGACTTTATTAAGAGGTTTATAATTAATAACTAATCTAGGGGCTCCTCTTTCTTGTTCTGCATGTTTATTAACATAGAAAGCAGTACAAGACCATTAGGATTTTGAGGGTTTTATTAATCCGTTTTGTAATAAAAAAGCAATTTCCTTCTTACATAAATCCAAATATTCAGAATTCATTTGACAAGGTCTTGCTTTGGTAGGAATATTATTTTCAGAAAATCCTTCCTCATAAGGAAGATTAACAATATGTTTTTTTCTATTCCAAAAAGCATTTGGATGATCATTACAAATTTTTAATGAAATTTATTTAACAACAACTGTATTTTATCCTTTAACTTAGGATTATCTAACTTTTCTTCAATAGTAATAATATTAATTTCTTCTTTAAGAAAATAAATTTGTTTATTTTTTGCTTTTATTTGGTCATAAATTTCTGAGAGCATTTTAGTTATCGGCTGAGTTATAAACTCAAATGTTACATCTTTATTATTAAAAGTTCATGTAATTCCGTTTTTATCAACTTTTTTCAAAGGAAAAATTTTATTTAAAAAAGGTGTTCCTAAAATCATTTGATTTGACATGTTTTTTATTAAAACAAAACTTGTAGGAATGCACATTTTATTTTGACAAACTTTTGCATTCTGTAATTTATAATTAATATTTATTTTTTCACCACTAACAGTACCAACAGAGTGTGATGTTTTATCAAAATATTTAGTTGGAATTAATCCTTCTTTAATACAATTTAAATCTGCTCCACTATCAACTAAAGCAGTAAACTCTCGAGTATAATTATTATTTATTAATAATATAATTTTTACCCACCATTTTTGTGAAGTAATCATTTCTAAAGCTTGAAGAAAATCTTTTTCATCTTCTTTATTTTCTAATAAACCAGTTTCTTTTTTATCCATAGATAATTTAACTTTTTCTATGTTAGTTATTCTAACATCTAGGCTTTTATTACTATTTTTTTATTTATTAATTTCCTCTTTTAAATTATCAATTTCACTTACTAAACTCTGAATATTAACAGGTTTATCAATTTTTTGCCTTTCTTTAAGCATTATATTAACCTCCACCATAGAATAAAGAGAATCATTCTGATTATCAATGTTTTTACTTGATTCACCCTCTGGTTTACAAAATTGACTAATAATTTTAGTTCTTACATCATCGTCTTTTATTAGTTTTAAAAGATCCAAAGTTTCACTAGTTAAAACGTTTATTTTTAAATCTTCAAATTGAGACTAGATTTTATAAATATCCATTTCCTCGTTATTTTTATCAAAATCATTATCCTCTGAAGCTGATATAAAATCTTCTTCTTTCAAACAATAGCAATTTATTTCTTGCTCAGAGAATGAACTTTCTGAATCAGAAGAATAATTATTATCTGATTCTGAGTTTAAAAGAATTTTCTTTAAACCATCTTTAATATCTTCATCAAGATTAAGACTATTAATCTTTTTCTTAACCCTGCATTTATTTGCGAAATGACCAATTTTTCCACATTTAAAACATGTAACAGTTTTATTATCTTTTTTTAATTGTTTTCTTGAAAATCTTTTTTCCTCCCGTTTTTTAAATCTTGGAGATTTTTTATATTCAGAAAAAAAAATTTCTTTGAAAATTTAGGATTTTTCTTATCAAAAGAGTTTGAACAATTCATACCAAATTGATCACAAAATTGACCCAATTGTTTTCTTTCATTTAAACTTTGGGAGTTAATTTGTTGATTTAATTTTATCTCATTGCATAAGGCTAAACCTTCTTGGATACAGGTTCCTATCAATTTACCATAAGTAAAAGTATCATAATTTATATTAATATTATTTTGCCTTAAAGTATTTTTAATTCTTTCAGCAAAAAGATTTGGTAAACCATCTATAAATTTAGATTTCCAATGAATACTATTACAATCAGGGAGCTTCATAACTCTACTAAGAAAAGTATCTTTATACCATCTAAAAGAAGTTAAAGTAGAACATTTTAATCCATTTAAGAGAGTTCTTATATTTTCAGAATTATCAGACCATCTTCCAGTAAAATGTTCAATTATATTAACAATTAAAGTATAAACAGAATTATGAATCTGAGAACCATTTTATGTTTTTACTATATTAAGAATTTCTTCTTGGTCACTTCTGATAAGATAATTATCCCACCAGCCTTTTAATTGACCAGTAAAACTTGCTATTATCATTTTAGCAACAGTTTTATCATCATTATTATTATTTTTACAAATAGTAGAATACATAGTCATATGGTGTACTAAGTTATAAATTTGTCTTTCCGTATAACCATCTAAATTCCATTCATAAATATTTCTACCACTATAACTATTATTAATAACATATTCATTTTCCTCAAATAAAACATCTTGAGGAGTAGGTCTAGGATAATAATATTTCATTTGAAAACGCTTATTAGCATATTTACCACCATATTTTTACATTTTATTAAGCTCATCAAGAATTTTATCCTTATACTCTTCATCAGACATATTGTCTTCCTCATCAATAACATTTAAATTCAAAACTTTAAATTGATCTCTTATTAATTTTTCCAATTCAGAAGTAGATTTTAATTTAAAATCTGTAATTTCAGGAGGAGGTTGAATACTAGCAGTAGCTTTAAAATCTGTAATTTCAGTCATACTATTTTTAACAGATCTATTATTTCTTCTGAAAAGATTTAACATGATAAGTAAAACTGGATTCTGAGTTTAAAAGAATTTTCTTTAAACCATCTTTAATATCTTCATCAAGATTAAGACTATTAATCTTTTTCTTAACCCTGCATTTATTTGCAAAATGACCAATTTTTCCACATTTAAAACATGTAATAGTTTTATTATCTTTTTTTAATTGTTTTCTTGAAAATCTTTTTTCCTCCCGTTTTTTAAATCTGAGAGATTTTTTATATTCAGAATAATAATAATAATAATAATAATAATAATAATAATAATAATAATAATAATAATAATAATAATAATAATAATAATAATAATAATAATAATAATAATAACAATAATAATAACAATAATAATAACAATAATAATAATAATAATAATAATAATAATAATAATAATAATAATAATAATAATAATAATAATAATAATAATAATACACCTTCACTATGGGCGAATTTGGCGATTTGGGGGTCTAGGGTTTATACGTATTTTTGAACAATTCTTGTTCATCTATACGGTTTTAATTCTTCATTTTATTCTCTTAATCCATCTTATTCTTAGTATCCTGCTACTGTAGATTGTTTGACCTTTTTCATTTTCCTCTTAATAATCAAACCCGTTTCAAAACATTTCATTTTTTTTCAGTTATAATTTCGTTTTCACTGTATAACGTTCTCTTTGATTTCCCTCCTTCTTCTTCTGGGTTTGATATGGTTGTTCTTCAATAATTATCATGTCAGATCCAGACCCTGGTTTCAAATCTCATCCATCCTCTAATAGGATGGATTCTGCTCTTAAACCCAGGAAAACAACGAGAACCATGAATCCTATTAGTAAATCCACAATGAAACATGCTAATATGGTTTCGAATACATCTAAAGGTACTTTTCAGAAGGTTGTTAGTTGTTCGGCTTCAAAAGGAAATGGGTCTGCTACATATATGGAGGATTTGGTGTATGGGGATACTGTTTCTGAATCAGCTGATGGTAGTGAAGGTTTTAGTGAGGTGGATATGGGTATGAATGATGTAGGTAGTGTTGGTGATTGCTATGAATCAGGTAAGGGTGTTTCAGTTAATGGTAATGGTGTTAATGATTGTAATGGTAGTCATGAGGATACTCATAAGGATATAATTGATGAAATTGCTGCTAGTATTGGTACTAATTCTGTTGATAAGAGTAAGGTTAGTATGTATAATGTGAATGTGGGGTTTGAAGGTTCTAATTCTAAACCTGCTAGTGATAAGGATAGTGCTAAAGTGTCTAGTAGAAGTACTTCATTGCCTGAAATGCCTGTTCCGTTTGAAGACAACCCTGTGGTGAATCCTAAGTCTAAAACTGATAAGCCGAAAAGTCCTAATAAAGTTAGTTTTGGGGATGTTAGGGTTCCTGGTATGTTTAAGCTTAATGGGAATGTTAATGGTCTAAGGAAGGGTGATGGTGATGTTAGTAATTTTGAAGCAGGGGAGTCTAGTGCAATTAATGATAGTGTAATGAAGGAAAATAGTGTCGAAAAGAGTAATAGGTCCTTTGTTGATGCAGTTGTAAGAAGTTTTGGTGGAAATGGGAACAATAAGCTTCATTTTGTTCCTACTTCTATTATTGGTGATGGTAGGGAAGTTGCTAAGATGGATCCGGTGTTGGAAGAAGGTTGTAAAAGATGGAGTAACACGGTAGTTGGTTTCTTTGTTGGGTTTCATATGAATTATAGAGATTTGGTGTATCACTTAAAGAGAATGTGGTGATTATATCAGTTGGAAGAGGTTATAATGAATCAGAATGGTATGTGCTTTTTCAATTTTAAGTCTAATGATGGGATGGAGTTGGTAATTGAAAACGGTCCATGGTTGGTTGATAATAAACCATTATTTGTGAAGAAGTGGGAGCCGGGTTTGTGTATGTCTAAACCAGAGGTAACTAAGGTGCCGGTATGGGTTAAGGTGTATGATATTCCGTTAGAAGCTTGGAATGTGGAGGGTATAAGTAGGATTGTGAGCAGAGTGGGTGTCCCAATCATTATGGACAGAATGACTACTTCCATTTGTGAGAAGCCGTATGGTAGGGCATCGTTTGCTAGGGTCTTGGTTGAAATTGATTCGAGTAAACCTTTAGTGGATAATGTTGAGCTGTGGTATGAAAGCTTAGGTAAAGTTTTGAGGTTGTGGGTTGAGTACACTTGGGTTCCACCAAGGTGTGATGAGTGCAAGGTATTTGGGCATTATGTGAATGATTGTGCGAGGAAAGTTAATGTTGCTAAAACTGTTAATAAGAATGGGGAAGAGGTTAGAGCTGCTGACATTAAGCAAAACAACAATAATGAAGGGGCTAGAGTTGGTAATGGTGAGGAAGGGTGGCAAACTGTTGGTAACCGTAGGAATGGTATGGGTGCTGAAAATAATACTCGACAAGGAAATTTTGGTGGTTATAATGTTAAAAGGGGTGTTAAGAACTATAGAGGTGGTCCTAATAATAAGAGTAATGTGAATGTTGGTAGTATGGGAAATAGAGAGGTTAATAAAAAAGTGGAACCTGTTAAGAATGGAAATGTGGGTAATGTGGATGAAAGCGTGATTGTGAATGATGATGGTGAGTCTGCTAATAAGGGTAAGAACATAGTTAATGAGGAGGTTGGGGTTAATAATGGGAAAAGTAACATTGGGAAGAATGAGTCTAGGAAGTCTATGATGAATCAGAATCATGGTAACAAGAATGGTAGGGGGTTAGTAATGGTAACAAGAATGGTAAGGGTAGTAGTAATAGTGGTAGTGGAGTCAATTGTAAAGAGTCGGTAGGGGCCAAGGGAGTCGATACTAGTAATAGGTTTGATTTGTTAGGAGATGAGGGCTGATGCGCTCCCGAACAGTCAAGCTTTATCACACAAGCCTGCCACTTGTGAATGGCAGACCGTAACAAGCTTAAAACGGCTCAGGAACGAACTCAATGAAGATCTGAGGAGTATAGTGTTTCCCCGGGTCGTTATGTCCCAGCGAGTTGTGCAATGAATTATCAAACGTATAGTGATCGAGGAATTTGAACGGAAAAGGAGATTTGATTATAATTATAACTACAGGAAAAGCCAACGAATTACAACGGCTTAAATGCAAATTAAAGAAAGTTAAAAAGATAAAATCTATTAAATAAACGCTATCACTATATTTAAAATGATGTTTTTGTTTTTATGTTTTCACAAAACTGAATTTAAAATCTACGCGACGTACAATAAAAAAAATGAAACTAATACAATATTAACCCTAAAAATATAAAAATGATATTTTTACAATCCTAATGATAAAAGAAAATATTAAGA
Organism: Chrysanthemum seticuspe; assembly: GCA_019973895.1. Classification (NCBI taxonomy): domain Eukaryota; kingdom Viridiplantae; phylum Streptophyta; class Magnoliopsida; order Asterales; family Asteraceae; genus Chrysanthemum; species Chrysanthemum seticuspe. The sequence continues at coordinate 322,906,674 of BPTQ01000007.1, read as the reverse complement.
AAAAGAAAATTATTTTTATAACTAATTATCTAATTATTATTAATTAAAAACTATTTTTTACTATTAAATAATTACCTAAAATACAAGAAAATAGGAAATAAAGCTAGAAAAATAAAATTATGAATTGGAAAAGTCTAAAATATCAAAATAGAATTTTCAAAACTATTTTTGTAATTTTCTGATTATTTTTCTATTTTTTATGAATTTTAAACTATTAAAAACTAATTAAATTACTAAAAATTACAAAATAAACTATGAAAAATCTGGAAAATTACTTTTTTTACTTTTTATATTTATCTAAACCTAAGAAATATGAAAAATTATTTTTTTGAACCTTTTCTGAATTTTTTGTATTAAAAGCTAATTAAAAATGCTTAAGAACTAATTTAAATTAAGAAAAATAGCAAATCAACTTAGAAAAATCTGAAAATTTTAGGAAAACTCTAAAATTATATAAGGAAGCTAGGAAAAATGGAAAAACAGGCACTTATGTGGAGGAATTTGAAACTGCTTTACAAGTGCTTATTGAAATAAGCACTTGAATAAGCTAAAGTGACAC